>CM032393.1:16653281-17165211 GCA_019049475.1 Eueides isabella | reverse complement strand
AAATTATAAAAGACGATGTGCTCTTGAATACGACATTTTAGTTAAATTGTAAGTACGGATAGCCATGGTTTTAGATTATTACAAGTAGTATTGTGGTCTGTGTATATAGAATACCTACCGACTTTTGTATACACTACGATGCCAGTTAAATTAACTAAAGTTAAGTGGTGGAAATCAACGCCGAGCTTTACCTTGTTACCAGCCCGGAGAAAGAAAAATAAGAAGTCTTTTATTCCCTGGAGTAAGGATCCAACCGCAAGTTCTCACATTTACCGTCCCACGCCTCTGCGCCCAACATTTTTAAATATCGTATTGCTATTTAATAATAAGTTGGAGTGTTTTGTCGAATTTTTAATTTTAAATATAATAAAGTTTGGGGGTACGATAATGAACATTTCGTTTACATAATTTGGAAAATAAAAAATAATTATTATATAGGGTAAATTCTGACGCAAAAGCTTTTATAAAATGATATCTCTAATGTGTGTTCAGAATTTTAGATGTGTTGAGATCCAGATAAACCTATAGAGATGGCAGATTTACAAAAACTTAAATACATGGATGCAGTTATCAAGGAAACTTATACGTTTGTACCTCCTGCCTCCGTAGTTTCCAGACGCACCACCAGTGAAGTAGAATTAAGTAATAATATTTAATTTTTAGTTCCATAAATTAACATCACAATTAATCGTAATAATAATAACAGAAAATAAAGCATATTTATTGCTTCGCTCTAACCTGAGCATAGCCATAAGCAACTAAATGAGAAGCCGTTGTTCAGTATTATTTCTTTCGATTTGACTCCTGTCGTTACAGGTGGTACTAGGCAAGCATGTGTGCCACTTGAGGAAATGAAATATTTAATATTTTCAAATAAAATTTTAATGTTTTCATTTATTTGCTATGGATAAGGTCAAGCTCGGCGTTGAGCAGCGCAGCTCAACACGTAATGCTTGATGGATTACGCGTTGAGCTGCGGAGCAGATTCAGCCGAACAATGGGATACGGATCGGACCAAGCGCAACACTAGGTTTCCTAATTCCCTCTACACCTCAGTTCAACTTCACGAAGTATTATAAACGCTGGATACTACGTGCAACCGGAAAAACTTTTTTTTTCAGGTCCTGGATTAGTCTATACCACGGGTGTTGAATTCGTTATCATATTTGGGGGATACACCGTAAACCGTACTATTGGGGTGCGATGCCAAGGAATTTAAACTGAACGGTTTCTCTTAGAACCTTTTCCTGTTATATCTAGTGCTTTCCTACCTTTTAGTAATGGACCAAGAAATTGTATTGGTAAGATAGTTCCTATCACGAGAAGTTCACAAGACAGGTCAGGTATTTTGACAATATTTTTAAGAAAAATATTGTTAAAAATGACCTGTATAATACGGACATCGGTATAATTACGACTATAAACGGAATTTAAATAATTACATTCTATTTGTTTTATTTACCATTGTTTACTATGTTCCTTTGGGACAGATTTTAGTTTGTTTCCCCTGAGGAATAAGAAATATTCAATATATTTATTTTAGATCTCTGGTAACGAGGCAAAGCCCGACATAAAGTTCCGCCACAACACACAAAGCATATAGTCTCCTCTGTTACTTTAATAGTTAGTTAGGTAGATAAATTTGGTTGGTTAGTTGATAGCAATAAAAATCTATTTTTTACAATTGAAAAGGAATTAACAAACAGCCATTGAAATATGTGTAATTGGAATTTTCAAAAATGAAATAAAAGATGTACAATTATGAAATAGCAGTGCATAATATGTAAATATGTACCTTTACATTTACCATACTTTTTAGGATACCATACGCTCCTTTTATCTATGAAGACCACTTAACAATATTATACGAAAATATCGTTACTGCCTGCAACGAGCTTTAAATACGACAAAGCAAATCCACTGAAGTGTTCCTTTCAAATTGGAGAAGCACGTATAAACTATGAAATCCGAGTAGAGTATCGAGATAAAAATGAAACAATAAAACATGAATAAATAAAACTATCTTATTATTTAATCCGCTCCTTATTTTTAGTTGACTACTATATTTGACATAATTGGTTCAAGTAATCAAAAATCCTCCCAGAAAGAATTATTTTTTTTTCTGAGGAGGATTTGGAATGCAACAATTATATATGGTGTATATACTGTTAAGAGTTTGGAGGTTTCCGTCTTGTGATTTCACGTCAGTAGTTTGCTTTGATAGAAATATATATATATATATATATATATAATATATATATATATATATATATATATATATATATATATATTATATATCTATATATATAATATATAATATATATATATATATAGAATATACTACTATATATATATATACTATATATATATATATATATATATATTTCTAATCAAAGCACACATACTTGACTGCGAAATCACAAGAAATACTAATACAGACATGAGGCCTGTCGTGGCGCAGTGGCACAGGCATGTGATTGTAACCGACATGTTGTGGGTTTGATCCCCAGGAAATGAAATATTTAATATTTCAATATAATATGAAATGTTTTCATTTCTTCTCTGGTAAAAAGGCAAAACGCGGCGTTGAATTCCGCCACTCAAACACGCAATGAACATAGGTGTTCCATGTTCCCTCTGCATACCCTGCCATGTGCTCCCGCACACACTTCACAGCGTGAAGCTGAGTAATACATTAAAAATGTATTTTCTTCGAGCACCCATACACAATTCTTATTTAGTATTAATATTAACAACAGCATGAAGCTGTAGAAATAAGCTAGAAATGACTAAGGCAAATAAAAGATATAACACGTATGTATGTATATTGATAATGGCGTTTATTATTATCGTTTTTCATTTGAATATCAAAATATTTACATGCCTTGACATAATATCACAGGACATGCGAAGAGGTTCTTTCGTCCCATAAGAAAAACTTGTAGCTGGCTTTAGTCGATAATTTCTCAATAGTGTCACTATTGTTGTTTTCATAGATAACAATGCATACTGGTAGCCTGGAAGAATAAAATTTAATTTAATATAATATTGCTACATTTGTTTCAATTTATTATATATATATATATATATATATATATATATATATATATATATATATATATATATTATATATATATATATATATATATATATATATCATATATATATATATATATATATATATATATATATATATATATATATATATATATCTATATATATATATATATATATATATATATATATATTTTTTGGGAAAGACAAGGCAAACGAGCGTACAGGTCACTTGATGGTGAGTGATCACCGTCGCCCACGGCCCCGAGTAACTCCAGGGGAGCTACAGGTGCGTTGCCGGCCTTTGAGGTGTAGGTAGACGCGCTTTTTGAAGGTACTCATGTCGTATCGACCTGGAAATACTGCCGCGGGTAGGTCGTTCCAGAGATGTGTGGAAGAAAATTCCTACGAAACCACACAGTAGTAGAGTTCCACGTGTCCAGATTATGTAGATGGTACAGTAACTTATGGCGTACTGTGCGGTTAGAAAATTCGGCGGCAGGTACCAAGTCAAACAGTTCTCCAGAACACTCCTCGTGATAAATGCAGTAAAGAAAGCACAGTGAAGATACGTCTTTACGCAAAGCCAAAGTGTTAAGCCCCTTACAGATCATTGGGTCCCCAACGATTCGAACGGCTCTATGTTGTACGCGATAAAATGGTTCAAGCTGATACTGGGGTGCACCAGCCCAGAGGTGACAACAGCATTCCATATGAGGCCGAACCTGGGCCCTGTACGGTGTTTTGGCGTGAAATACTGTCTTGCTCTGCAGATGACCCCCAGTTACTTCGAGGCCAACTTGGCCGTGCTTTTCAGATGATCGCGATACTGAGGCCCAATATACTTGCAGGGCGCGGCTTTAAGAGGAGTGTTCTCGAAATATGTATTGTATAGTAGATAATAAGGGTGTATAAAACATATTCTATAATAAGATAAGCTGTTTTGGTATATATACTGTTAAGAGTTTGGAGATTTCCGTCTTGTTATTTGACGTCAAGTATATTTGCTCTTAATAAAAATAAATTATTCTACAATTTTACTTTTCAACAGTTTTAAAATAAGTTTAAGGCGAATTTTGTCCTTACCAATACAGTTTCTTTGTCCAATGCTAAATGACATAAAAGCACCGGCAACAGGTGGTGGCCCGCATATAAATCTATCGGGCATGAATTCATCTGCATCCGCACCCCAAATATTTGGGTTATGATTGATACCCCAAATATTAATTATATAAGTTTGTTTCCTTGGCATGATTAGGCCTGATGCTAATAAAAAAAATATAAATTTAATTAAGACATGACATCTTTCAGTAGAGTCTCAGTCACATGTGATGGCTTGCTAAGTGTTATAAATGTAAAAGGAAAAGTAACAAGGCAGGAATTTTGCTTAATTTTGAGAAATATTTATAACAGACGAAATGTCGCAATTACTTGTGTTCTAAGTTTTTTCACGCTGTTACCTGCGTCAGGGTACGCAGACAGTATAGTCCATTCCCTCATTCCAAAAAAAAAGAAAATATTAAATTTACATTTCCTCAAGTGGTGTCGAAACCACGAGTTATGGCGTTTACAGTCACTCGCTTATGCCTATTACGTTTTTTGTTTATAAACGTTATATAAAAATATATATTTTTAGAAAAAAAATTATATTGTGGGAATAAAAAATGTATAATGTGTATTTTTTGTGTTTTTCTATCAGTGTTTAAATTAAATGAAAATTAACGCACAAGCAAATAAACACTTACGTAATACAATTCCTTGTTTCGTATACCTGCTTATGATAGGTACTGGTGGATAAGTCGTAATGACTCTTTAACGACAGCATCCAAATATTTCAATTTTTGTAAGTCACCTATTTCTATTGGTTTATCTACACCCAGCACTTCTAAAATTCTAAAATTGAAAATTAAAGGTTAGGTACCTGCCATTCTCTAATAATTATTATACCGTGTTTAGTCAGGCAATGTCCTTATACGAGAGGATATATTTATGGCAATTATTGTAAAGTTTACATATTTTTACTACATTTAAAGTGTTATTCCACATTTAGGAAAGAAAAATACTAAATTTATAAACGAATAAAAATTTTGAAAGAATCTGGATTCATTCCCGCGCCTATCGGATACCGTCCAAGCGCTCTGACCAACTAAGTCATTCGTTCTCACCAAGCTACGTTGAAATTCTTATACGCTTGTTACAACTTATTTATGTTGTTAGCATCTCTGTAGGGAGATTTTTACAAATTTACGCTACCCAAAGATAATTGCTTAGAATTCTATTATACTTTCGTATTTTGTCAACCTGAGTGTTAACGTAATAGTTGTGGGTTCGATACCCACTCGGACAAATCAATTATTTTAATTTTTCTTTTTGTTAGTAAGATAAAGCGTGGCATTTTGTTATACAAATACACGCAATTTGATTGCCGATACCAGATTTTTTAAAACTGGATACTAGGACGCTTTTATTCGCACGAGAATACTATTGTCACAAGTACAATAGAAATATCTAACGAACTTCGATAAAAGCTCAATGCCTATAGAGAATGTGAAGCAAAATAAAACTAATACTATGGATGCTGAACAGACTGAGAGAATTAACATACAAGTGTAACCGCCTGATAGAGTTCGATAATTAGTAGGGATGGAGTATCTTAACACTATTTTCCCTGTCTTGGTAAGTGCGGGATACAGTGTGAAGCAAATAACTTACTCTTGATATACTTTCTCTTGTACATCTAGATGTTGTGACAGTAAAGTGACTGTAAAGCATGTTCCTGTGGCAGTGGTATCACTTCCTGCCAACGCCAATGTAAGTACTTCATCTCGCAGTTCTTCAACAGAGTATTTTCTGCCATTTTCTTCTGACATTTTTATCATTGATTCGAGGAAACATTCCATAGTTACTCTTGAAGGTTCAGCTAAAATTAAGAAATAACTTGCTTGTAGGATAATTGCAACCTTACAAATAATTTTCTAACCTTAGAGGCGATCTATTTATTCTTTCAATCAATAAAGGAAGTCACCACCTCTAAAGGTGGGAAGGTTTATTATCCATTCAGATAGATTGACATAAACATACTACAACTTTTTTTTTTCAGCTTCACGCTGTATCCCACACTAGGCAGGGTAGGCAGAGGGAACCCGGGAACCTAGTGTCAAGACATTCCGTTCCACTTCCTATCCCCACTTTTCGCCAAATTTGTGGCATTGCGTGTTGAATGGCGCAATTCAACGCGATTTGCCTGATCACCAGAGCAAAGAAATGAAACATTAAAAAAAAATATTAAATATTTCATTTTCTCGACTGGGAATCGAACCCAGAACTTGTCGGTTACAGTCACACGTTTGTGCCGCTGCGCCACGACAGGCCTGTGTATTTTAGTGTAGGCTATGATATTGGACTGGTTACATTTATGCAACTTCATACGGATCTCTTACTTGTAAATATTATGTAACAAATAATTTTGACAAATATCAATGATTATATTACCTCCACCTAAAGCTTCTACAGTTTTAACCTCTCCAGACATCATTGCTTGCTTTTTATATATTAGCTGAAAAAAAAAAATAACAGCCTCTTAAATCTATTATATATATTTCATTAATTAATAAAATCATGAATATTAAGTTGTTGTATTAATTTAACAGTCCTTTCCACTGCATCTTGATACATACATTTAATAAAACCATATTACTTTTACCGGACGGGCGGATCTCGAATGAACGAGCTACTGACGCCCTGTACACTAAAGGTTCCGGATCGTGGGGTGCGCGGGGATCGCCAAATAAAATGATATGCGTTATATATCGATATAACGGTAGATGGCTGGCGGCTTCTTATAAATGTCTTCTAAATGTTCTTGAACTATTTTTCTTCTATTATTCTTCCTATTTTTCTTCTTGTACTTGTACTCGTTGTCCGAACACAATGTCACGCGACTTTAGTCGCCTATCCCTTGTATTGAGCTATACCGTGACGAGAGCCGCGAGCCATCGAGCCGTTTTGGTTTTATTTACGTAACAATTTTCACTATCAATGTTACAGTTTTTTTTACGTTATCTTGTAAACTATTTATCCGATATATATATAATTTATATATTCTAAAAGTACATAATCTTCTCTATTTATCTGTATATAAAACATTATATTATTTAATTATTTAGTATTCGAAAATTACAAAAAACACTGAATTGACGGCGATGTTCGTAAAAGTTACACATTATATATTTCTCTTAATTAATATTTACGGTCATTTAGAATATTGTGATCTATTATTTGTCTATTCAACATTATTATAAACAATATAAAATGATTATTTTAACAATATTTGACGAATTACTTTTTTAAAAAACGGATTAATATAAATTTACCTAAAACTATATAAGAACATATATTATACATGCTATAAACTGGTAATTATTATATAAACTAATATCTAACATTTCAATCTAAATCTATTAATGGAATCGCATTATTATTTATTTATATAACAAAACATGGAAAATCAAGTTAAAACGGAATTATAACTAAAATTGGCAATTGTATGACGTCACGACGCCCAACCAAAATACTTACAACTGCACGTCGTGTATAGTCGACGATCGGCGAAAATCGCAGCGTCGCGAACATTACTATTTTTCCGTTATTATAATTTTTGTTATACATTTTCAAAATATTGTTATACTTTTTCCACTTAAATTATTCTATTAAGTATGGAATATTACTTTAAAACGGGAACTATAATACTATAAAGATGTAATTCGTGATTTCATCATGAATAGGTAACTGTTTTTTTTTTTTTATGGAAAAGACGGCAAATGAGCGTACGGGTCACCTGGTGGTAAGTGATCACCGTCGCCCACGGCCCCGTGTAGCACCAGAGGAGCTACAAGAGCGTTGCCGTCCTTTAAAGTGGATGGGCACCGGGGCCCGGCATTACCTAATACGAAACGCAGTGGCCAAAGCCTCTACTTAACGCCGGCCTTAAATGCCGGGGGTGGTATAATCCGGTCGAGTCTGCCATGCGTGTTGCCATTACTCGGCAACGTGACTCTACCACACTCACATTAGTCGCCTCTTACGACACCACCAGGGTTATTCTATTCTAAGCCGGAATCACACGGCACATAACTGTTAAACTATTGTAAATTTTACTATCTTGATTCAGTTTAATAATATTATTCATTTACACATAGTTTATGTAATACAACCAATTTCCTTAAACCTAAAATTGATCTAATTTACTGAACTTATCATCGTATTAAAAGATACGTCTTTCGCAGTTATTCAGTTGTGTATTTCTACGGGGACTATGTTATTTCCTGGATTACCTAAAAACTTTGTCTGCTTACAATCTGTACTTTTTCTTTTATGTATATATTTTTAAAAATAGTAATCATTTTTTGTTTGAAAAATCTTAATTATTAATTATTTTCTACACTCTTAATATTAGCTTAACTTAACTAAATCATTTCATGGATAATTACAACATACAAACTTTTTTTTTATATTTTTTATATATTTTTTTGGTCTTGTTTAAATATTATTCTATCGTCATGATCAAAAAGTCGACTATAAAAAGTATATGCTATAATTATATGGTTATAATAAGTAATTATATAAAACAAATAGTGCGTGTCTAAAAAATTCGAAGGTTTCCGTGTGCCGAGAACTTTCCAATTTTATATACTCGTATATCTGGGAAACACGGAAAATAAGGAAGCAATTTTAAAAACCAGAACAATTGAAAAAACTTACATCATCAACAAAGTTATGCATCATTTGTTTCAGTCTATGTAACTCCTTTGAAATTGGTAGCATGTTATATATTACATCAAAACTTAGCCATGGATAATACATTATTGGTGAGCCACAATCAATATATTGTGTAAATGCCTCGAATAAAGGATGACGTGTTTGATTTTGTATTTTAAGGTTGATACCAAAAGCTGTTTCTGCAAAATTATTTTATAAAGCTAAAATCAGTAATTTCCAATAACAACATTTTTTGCATGTCATATATTCATCGTCATATTTTTTGTGTTTAATTAGTGACTTAATTTGTGCTAAATTACTTCTAAAAAGGCTAAGAGTAGTTTTTGTAATTTACGTTACTAATTTAAAAAGTATTAATATTAAAATCACCTTACCACAAATAGAATCCAACGAGTAAAGACTGAGATAATTCCAAATGGATAAGTTTCCATTTCCTACTTTGGCTTCCAAGTTTTTAACGACCATTTTATTCTGTGATTCAAAAATATGTACGAATTGAGAAAGGTGCTTAGAAGAGAAGCTTGGTAATAACATCTTTCGGCGGGGTTGCCATTTATTAACTGTAACAAAATATTTTTTAATTTATTTTTATCACGATTTAGAGCGTAATTTATTAATTACGAAGAAATCATTAGTTAAACACTTATGTTTATTTTCTAATATACAAAGAAAAGATATCGCAGCATTTGGAAGATCGTTCTCATCTGGATAGTGTGATATAATATATCACACTATCCAGAGAGAACGTTAGAAAATAAACAAAAGTGTTTAACTAATGCTTTCTTCGCTCTTAATTCAATTTGTCTTACCAGGGCTAAATGAAATAAAAATATAAATATAGAATATAAATAAAGGTGGTAGTATTCATCGAATAATAAGATACTTATTATTCAATGAATAATATTTCATATTTAATAATATATTCTTTATTGCATTGTGCGTATTAAACACACAAAATAAAAATAATTCAGTATGAAAATATGTTAACAAATGGTGGTCATATCTCCAAAAGAGATGTCTTCCAGTCAACCCGTGGAAGTATATGTGCAAAGAAGCCGAAAAGACTAAATGCAGAAAAAAAAAACAACTAGAAAAGAAGTACGAAAAAATATAAAATGGTATATTGCATATATTCATAAATTTTACAAACATATTTATATTTTATATATAGTTAGTTTTATAAGGAAGGTGAAATTGGAGACGATAATAAAGAGAACGGTAAGAGAAATGCATGCCTTTGCTGACGTCATTAATTTGCGGTACCCAAGACATAATCACATCAACAGTGAGGCCCAAGTTTTTAACTTTGTCACAGTATGCGATTTCTACTCCCGAAGAGAACAGCTTAGAAATAGAATTCCAGTTTATTTACATCTAAGCTTGTTGCCGCCGATAAAAATCAGATGTAAGTATACAGTCGACTACACCGAAGTTAAAGCATGCGAGAAGATCAGAGTATGAGCAGGAATGCTCTGAGCGTTGATATGTACCAAAGAAAGAGAATTTGCCGGGTAAGTAAAAATTTTAGGCAATTTATCTGTTAGTGGTTCAAAATCTGAAAGTGAAGAATTATTACTTTCGACACTATCATAATCACTGGAAGAGCAAGAAAAGTATTCATCATCTACGTACATAATTTCCGTGCCTGGCGGGAATACGTTGATAAGTCCAAAACAGCAATTTTACAGGGCAGCTATTTTAAACTTTGAACTATTATCCAAAATCTAGTTTTGAGTTAAACTTCATTGCTTGACTTGATTTTATAATATAACTATGTACTTATTTAAATGACAATGAGTATTGAATTATAAGTATTGTGGTTAATTAAATATTTGACTTGTCCATTTGTGAACGAATGAGGTATCAATTTATTCACTATAGAAAGTAAAAGGATTGTAGTTAATTTAAGTAATAAAGAAACATTGGGTTTATATATTATTTATTAATAAGCGTTCAAAAAGTGTAAAATATTAATTTTTAACCTTAATCCAACTTTAATTTTGAAAGATATATTTAAATTTTTAACCATTTATGTTACAACTATTGTTTTAAATCTGGATGATTTTCATCTAAATGATGATCTGTAGACTAACTTACCGTTTTTATTTGTAAATCAAGCCTTTTTTCCTCTGCACTAATCAGCAAAGGTTCCTGAGAAATCTGGTTCAACTTAAAAGATTCAATTGTATTGTAATGTTGATTTTCTTCTTTTTCTAATATTCACTGATTTAAAGGAGGCCTCCCGGTCAAGCGTGTTCTTGATATTGTTCTTACCAACACTGACTTTATTATATTGCAACCACTTAATTGGCTGCCATAGAAACTTTTCACTGGATTTTTCATTTTGCTTTCTTTGATTCATCTTGTTTTTAATAGTAAATGGTGTTAATTTTAACTTGGAAAAATACAAGCAATCTTTTAATGACATCACAACAACATTAAAACTGTACCCAATAATTTAAATTATTGATATTCATCTGTGTTCTTTTTTTGCCTTTCTACGACTGCATGATCAGAATCGCACTCCATGTGAGTATGCCCCACTTATAAGAAATTTATGGTCATCTTTTCATAGGGCCAGATGAAGATATAGTAAATATATAAACATCATAGCAACAGTATTGTTTTTATTTTGACCGCTACATGTGTTAGTATACAATATTATCTCTTTTACTTTCGAAGGCAGACAGTTGCAATAGACACGACGCGTTTTGATTTGCTCCTCTCACTCCTATGGTCTCGTCCCACATATAGCAGGAGGCCTCGTTATTTGCTAAGTCATGTATGCGTAAATTAAATTATGAAATATCTTTCAGTATCGGTTTGTCATTTTAAGCAACAAAATTTGTGGAAATTAATATTGGGGGTCTATTATTTTTAGTAAAAGTGTTTAAATTGAACCATTGAACTTGAGACAATAGTTATCAGATATTTTAAATTGTTAATTTATTATATATGTAGAGTAACAAGTAATACTAAATGCACAAGTAAAGGTATTAACAAACGTCAGCCAATGTGGTCGTTAAAATTAATATATAAATTAAAATTAATATATATATATGTTGTTTTAGAACCCTTTAATGATTATGGACTTTCACACGTTGGACCGTAGCTGTAGGCTAGTGAAACTAAAGAGTTTATGCCAAGCAGAGTTTTAGCTACGCGCCTAATCTGTGACAAGATTTAATATTTGCAGACCCCACACCAGACATCCTTATTTGGCCAAATAATATTCTCAGGACTTTAAGCATTACTTTTCCATCTTTGTCCTCGTTAACACCATGCAACAGAAGAACTTTTCGTCTAGACTGTGTCTCCAGGCGGTCCATTTACTAGCACTATAAATTCTACCTGTGATTTAAGTATGTTTAGTGACTTCCAAAGGCCTTGAAAGTGTAAAATCGGCAGATGAGGTCTTTACACTAGGTGTGGTGGCTGTTAAACCAGGCTGAGACGCTTTTCTCAAACTCATCCATTCGAGTGGAAAACAGAGGAGAGTTCCTCCATACTTTTGATATGCTGTTCAGCTGGTGTTTCCATTCTTCTTAGATTTATTTAGTGCAGAAAGCGTGTCAGAAAGTTTAGTTATAATCAATTTAGCTCAAGTAACAACATTTTAATACATATGTATATTTATTATTTAATAATAAAAAAAAATAGCAATTAATAAAAATACATCTAGTGACAGTTATTTCTACCCGCAAATCGATCTAGCACATCTTTATTTATGTATGTTCGCATTGGGTAATGCCGGGTCCCGGTGCCCATCCACCTTATAGACCGGAAACGCTCCTGTAGCTCCTCTGGCGCTACACGGGGCCGTGATCACTTACCATCAGGTGACCCGTACGCTCGTTTACCGTGTCTTTCCATAAAAAAAATGAGTAACAGATCAATGTCTGTACACGGAAGTTTATGGACCTACGCAATTCTGTCGAAATTATCAGTGAAAAATATGATACTTTCTTGTCCAAGTTGTCTTCTCTTGAAAAGGAACGGATTGAAGACAAAAAAATTATTAAGCAACTCGAGGAAAGACTTAAAACTCTAGAGCGAAGGTCTCGTACAAATGGCGTTGAAGTTAGATATCTACCTAAGGTGCAAGGAGAAACAAAGGAAAGTGTATGTGGTTCAATCATAGAACTGGGAAATAAATTAGAGGTCAATATTAATATCAATAACATCAGAGACATATACAGAATTAACTCTAAAGATAATTCTCAACCTGTTTTCGTTGATTTTTCCAGTACACTATTTAAAGAAAAAATCACAAAAGGAGTTAAGAATTTTAATAAAAATAAAATGAAAACAGAAAAACTGAATACTAAGCATTTAAACTATGAAATACCTGCTAAGCCAATTTATATATCAGAGTGTCTGACCTATAATACTCAGAGACTTTTCTACTTGTCTAGAGTCTATCAAAAATCACACGATTATAAGTTTTGTTGGACTTCTAATGGTATCGTATATCTTAGGAAGAATGTAAATTCCCCTCAAATTCCAATATCTAGTGATGTTGACCTGAACAATTTAAGGAAGAAAGAATGACTAGCAGTGTTTACTAATTTGTATTGTTTAAGATTATCACAATGGTATGTGTCTTATCATGTAAAAAAACTTGCACTTATGTATTTTCATAGTTTTTGTGTTTATATTATGCTATATCTAAGTCTATCTTTATTTTATAAAAAAAATAAGTCTATGTACTCGTATAATATACTGAAATATACACTCATCATTCACTCATACATATTTCTTTTTTCCAATAACTATTATGATACAATAAAAATGAATGCATGTGATAGTAAGAATATTAGCACAAACATCGCTTATTATAAGTATAAACTATTCTACAGAACAAAAAGAAAGTATGAAGAGTTCTCATCAAAAATCTTTATTCTAATCTCAAATCACTCAACTCATTTTCAATTCTTATGTTAATAATTGTTCAAACGTTTTTTGCTCTTGTGGTGATATATCTTTAATAATACGAATTTTTTATTTAAATTCGATAATATAGGCAATTTACCTTTAAACATCGATGACTTAATTATCTCTAAATCAATGGAAGTCGACCTAGACGAATGTCATCAAAAACTGCCGAAATCATCAAATTTACTACTTTTAACGCAAAATATTCGTAGTATTAACTGCAACATAACGGGTTTGAAAGTGCAGCTCTCAAGGCTGAAAGCTTAATGTGATGTATTGGTTCTTACGGAATGTTAGCTGTCTAAAACCGATGCTATCCCTACTATCGGCGGGTACTTCTCCAAAGCCACTACTTGTTATTGTAACCAAAATGATGGGGTTGTAATATATTATAAACAAACTCTAAATGTACACATAGAGGAACCGGTATTTATGAATTCAACTTGCCTTGTGGGAGTTTTAGACTCTCAAAACATTATAATAGGAATATATCGATCTCCTTCTTGCACCAATATTGATGGATTCCTTGCATCACTAGATAAACTTTTACAAAAATTCGCTAGCTTCAACAATATTGTTTTATAGGAGATGTTAACATTCCAATAAATTCTAGTAAAATAAATACACAAGGTGAAAGCTACTTAAATCTTGCTGCAGCACACGGTCTTTTACCGACTCATACATTTATCACGCGAAGCGATTCTGATACGTGTATTGATCACGTTCTCTTAAAACCAAGATTTCCTTCTCTTACGTTGGTTGCCCATACTACTCTAACTGATTACTACACTATATTAGCAAGCAAACAAATTAATGCTTCCCGTACTTATGCCATCTCCACGAAAACCGTACTAGACATACAACAACTGGAAAAAGATATCTCCAAAATAAATTTTGAAAATATTTATCTCTGTGAGGATCCAGAATTAGCCCTAAAATATTTTATTGAATATCTGCAGGAAGCCATCTCTACTAATACAAATGTAGTGAAACTTTCTAGAAGATGCAGAATCATAAAACCTTGGATTACTCCTGGTCTACTTCGATGCATTAAAAAAAGAGATAAGTTACACAAAAAGTCTAAGCGAGAGCCAAACAATGACATACTAATGTTAACCTATAAAAGATATAGAACCTTCTGTAATTCTATTTTAAAAAAAATGTAAAAGAAGATATGAAAAAGAACAAATTAATAAAGCAAAAATTGTGGCAGGTTATCAAGAATATTATTTACAGAAACAGAGAACCTAATAATCCTAAAGAACTCTTAACTCTTTCTTCTTCTCCACAAAGTTTATTAAACATAAACGATTATTTTACTAATATTGGCAAAAGATTATCAGAAAAAATTGCTCAATCTATTAATGACCAAAAGAGTAATCATTATTATAGTAGCTCCAAATTTACTTCTTTTGTTCTAGAAGAAACAGATGAAAAAGAAATAGAGAGTACAATCAAAATTTAAAATCAGCTAGTGCAACAGGACATGATGGTATTAGCAACTCATGCTTAAAATAAAATAATAAATTATTAGTTGCCCCCTTAACTTACTCGTATATATTTAACTTATGTTTGAAAAGCGGAATTTTCCCAAAACCCCTTAAAAAGGCTGTAATCCTTCCAATACACAAGAACGGAGACAAAAATGATGTAAATAATAATTATAAACCAATTTCAATACTTCCTTCTTTATCAAAGTTATTAGAAAAAAATTATACACTCTCGGTTAATCAAATATCTTGAAAAAATTGAATTTCTTGCAAGTAACCAATATGACTTTCATAGAAATCAATCCACTGAAAAATGCGTCCTCTCTCTCACAGATTACATAAGCTCTAACTTGGATAAAGGTAAAAAATGCCTAACTATCTTCTTAGACTTAAAAGACTAAAGCTTTTGACACCATTTCGATTCTTATATTATTGAAAAAGCTAGAGCTTCTAGGAATTAGAGGAAATCAACTTAAGCTGTTTAAAGATTATCTCTCAGACAGATTTCAATATGTCAAGGTTGGTAACCATACTAGTAGTAATCTCAAGGTCTCCTTTGGTGTTCCACAAGGAAGCATTCTTGGCCCGACCCTATTTCTAATCTACATTAATGATCTTACCTCCTTTACTCTTCTAAATGGCAAAATATTCTCTTATGCAGATGACACTGCTCTAGTATTTTTGGACATACGTGGTGTGAAGTGTTTCGGACAGCTCAGTTGGGTTTGAATAATGTCATTAAGTGGTTAAAAGGTAATAGTCTAACACTAAATGTGGACAAAACCAAATATATCTTTCTTTATCTTTTAGTATACGTAAAGACAGTACTCTTAGAAATATGCCTAATATTATTGCTCACACATGTAAACAAACCACAAGCTGTTCATGCTCTTTCTCGAACGGAAAAGTAATATCAAATATTTAGGTATTACCTTGGACGAAAACCTTCGATTTACGGATCACATTAAGAGCCTATCCGACCGTATGGGAAAATTAATGTATATCTTTAAAAATCTTCGACATGTGGTCGACTCACCAATTATGAAACAGATATACTATGCCTTATGCCAGTCTCTCTCCTGAGTTACTGTATAACAAGCTGGGGTGGAGCTGCTAAATCTAATATAAATATTCTTGAGATTACGCAACGTTCTATCCTTAAAGTCTCAACTTTTAAACCCAGTTTTATTTCCTACCTTTGAACTTTACCAACATTGTGACGTATTAAGCGTAAGACAATTATTTCTATACAATGTCATTCTTAAGCAGCACTCTAAAATAGCTTATAATCCCAATATTTTAGCTAAGCGTCGGAGGCACATGGTTTGCTACATACACTAGCTATACTAGCAATTTAAGAACCTGTTTTATTAAGCATTTTTACTATTACATTGGTCCTTATATATACAATGAAGTAAACAAAATACTAAATATTTATCCTTTAACAAAAAAAAAAGCTAACAAAAGTATACAAATTTTTACATGAACTCTCTTACGAAGAGACAGAAAATCTTCTTTATTTGGAAAAATAAATTTAATAATTTATGTATGTGTCTATGCACATATATATATATATATATATATATATATGAGTATGTTTATATATGTGTGTGTGTGTAATTAGCTATGTATAAATTATTATATTATATCTATATATTTGTTTAATCCAACTTTTTCACATTAGATGTTACTAAGTGGCTACTAAATTATTAAAAGTTATATTATAAGCACACAATACTCACATGCACAAAATAAACATAAAACAAACTTATACTCATCCTCTCACATTCACACAGGCACTGCCGCACAATACACAAAGGGAGGTCACGTCACACAAATATTTAATAGGCTAATAATTATTTTTATTTTTTCTAATGGGGATTAGCGCTGTATACCGGAATACAGACAACTAGTCCGGATACAGAGGAAATCTTTCAACATAAATATATTTTTACCTACTTGTTTTAGCCTATGTCACTGTTAAATGTATTTATTTATGTTTAAGATGATAGTTTTGTTAAACGTTAAAGTTATTATTATTATTATTATAAAACTGGTTTATGCCACTTTCAGCCTTAATCCGGTTAAATACTTTTATTTAACATGAATAATGCTATTATTATTATGTTTCTCCTTCTTAATTTCAGTCTTCACAATAATCCGGGCCATTGTAAGGCTTGTGTGTCTAACACATAGAGAATATCTAAATATTTTACGGCGATTTATCAGCTGGGATTTATTTACGAGCAATTTCAGGGAAAGAATGATATAATGCATTAAAATACAAAAAGAATATATGGAATAATTAGATAGAAAATTGAGTTACTTTAATAACTCAATTTTCTATCTAAGAACGAACGTTCCCCTTTTCATTTATTTAAGTTGAAAAGACCACTTCGGCAGATTACTAGGGATGAATCCTAGAGGTTTTAGATCTGTAGAATCGATACTTCTCATCCATTCTCCAACAGCTTTCTGTTAGCATATTATTTTCTATTAACTTACCCGCTGCAAAAAGTAGAGCGTTTCCAACTGCTCGATGAGCCAATTTTGTGATGAGACCCTTGGAGTTTGTATTCTTTATTATTGTAAGTGCTTGTTCTGGATCTGATATAACTGTAAACAATATATGGGTTAAACATTTATAATTTAAAATAAGTATTACTAATAACTTTTAATAGCTAGTTTGTGAAAACTTAGATTTACTCGTAATATTTTTCAACAGTCTTTTTAGGTGAAAAGACCAATTTGGGACCAGTTGTATTACAGGTGATTTATAACACAATTAAAACATCCAATATTCTCATTTGCTCGCTCTGGTAACAAGGCAAAGCGCGGCGTTAAGTTCCGCTACTCGACGTGCAAAACCTCAAATTCGGCGAAGAGTGGAGAACAGAACGAAATATAGTTAATACATTTCGTTCCGTACTAGGTGCCTGAGTTTCCATTGTGTACCCTGCCAGCTTTATAGATCTATCTGGAAAATGAGGTAGCGTGATCAAAGATCGTCTTCCAGCCAGTTGGCAGTTGGTGGCTTTCTCGCGAAGCAATACCATTGAAGTGGTAGGAGGACAGACCTGCCTAATGGTCCCTGCCACCGGGGTGAAACATGGAGTACAGGGGGACAGAGTAATATAAACTGTTAGTCTCAAAAGAGAAAAAGAGGGAAATCACTTACTGACTCCCGCACAAGGTAGGCTTGTGCGGGAGTCAGTAAGTGATTTTACAACATAAAATTGGGTTTTTACACAAATTGACACAGCGAAGTACAGGATAATAGGTACCTATCAAAATATTACTTACATGTTGTCAGGAAGGGTCCAAGCAAAATACTCGACGCACCATATTTGTTGGAATATGCATAATGGGCTAATTTCTTATACAAATTCATCCGATCTACAATAAACATAATATTTATAATATTTATTTCCGAAATCAAAGCGCGACGTTGAATTCTAATTTCGATACTTCGAATTTATAATGAAACCGTGAAAATATCGAGTTTTTAACTAAAAATTTATAAATTATAATTACGTTGTTGATGGCAACATCAACATCAGATATATCTGTATTAACGGGCTAATTATATAATATTTTTGAATTTTTCAACTCATCTTACTTCAGACACTGTCCCCAGTTGTTGATCAGTAACGGACATACAATTTAAGAAATTATGTCACTTATACTACATTTTAAATTTTATTATTTTCCGATACAAACGTATTTCCCCATGCAAACATATTAGGGAACGTGGAAATATTGCAAAAAATATTTAGTTGCTAACATTCTCTTATACATATTAACTGCAAGTTAGGTAATCTTAGAAATTTTTAAACTTAACAGTAACTAACCTATACTTCACTTAAAATTAGATACCTTTTTACCTATAGGTTTATATATTATATAAATTCCCAAAGCATTTTATAAAATATAAAATTATACTGACATAAAGGCTTTAGACCATTACCAAGTTTAGCACTTGAACACTTAAGTAGAAGCACAGTATTCGAATAAGTAATTAATTATCAATTAAACAAAAAAATATACACACGACTTATTAATTTTAAATATTAACTACGCTAATAATACTACGCTTTTATAATTTTTCTTGATCTTGATCTACCTTCTTTAGAACCAATAAATTTATGTAGGTGTCCTATTAAAGGTAAAGCTACAAAATCACTGCCCAATTTACTGTGTATATTTGCGATCTTCTTGGATCTCCAATGTTTGCTGACGACGAAAGCGAGAACCAGGAATAGCACGCCGGTAACGATCATTGTGGGATTATGCTCACTTCAACTTAACAATTTCAACAATAATGAGAACTAATGCTTCTTTGCAATATATAGCTTTGATTCTAATTGTATTTTCTATTTAATTTGTATCATAATTCGCTTAATGCGTGAGAATTATTAAAAAAATATATATATAAATATATAAAACTATTGTTATTTAAGCTAGCCATTGGCTTATTTCTTCAAATATTAAGACCGATTAAAAAACTGCAACAAAAATGTCAAAACTACCTACCAAGTGTATATAAATTCTCAGGAACATTATTATGTTTACGAAAACATACATTATGCCGAATTATTTAGAGAAACACATTTTTTTTATTATTTATCTGAGTTTAGGATCTAGGTTAGGTATTTTGCCTTGTTACCAGGACGTAGTAATTAAATATTAAATATGTGATTTAAAAATATAAAGTATTTTATTTTCTCGAATGAGACAATGCTGCGATGACAACCGCGTTGCTGTCTGGTTATCGCTTTTACAGTGGTACTTTAGTGCTCCTACGCCACGACAAGCTTATATTTATAAAGTTTATACTAAATAAGGTCTAATTTGACTTCACGACTTCACTGTCTTATTTTTTTGGTGAATATGTATTCTATCTCACAAATCCCCTCCGTAGAAGTCGTAATAATTAGTGATTTTTATGCACATAATGCCAGTTGGCTCGGGTCACGCACTACCGACCACGCGGGGAGGGCTATATTCGACCTTGCTATGGCGAATGGATTGTCCTAATTGGTGAATCGCCTACGCGAATCCCGGATGTGGACAACCACAATGCCTCTTTATAGGACTTCTGCCGACTTTACATCCAGAACAGTATCAGGTTGTCGATCCCCTCCTAGGATCTTCAGACTACTATCTGGTATGTAGTGCTGTGCCTATTAACCGCGTCAGACGCAGAACATCAGCGACTCGTCGCGTTATTTCACGTTTTCGAGTGGCGATTGAAACTACAACCTGTCACTTTACAAGTCGCAAGCCTGTGCCTCGTCACCTCGAAAGAAGACTCTCGAGGTGTTGAGGCACAGGCTCATACAGACATATAAATCTTACTGTCTTATAACGGAAACAGCCCTCGGTGTCAATATTAATATTCAAAATCATCCCGAACACGATTTTTTTACGGCATTCAAAAATAATTTTAGCAACATAGTGACCCACATATGTCAAACATGGTTGCGTATCGCTCTTTTTAAATTCTTGTCTGATAGCGAACGACAAGAAAGAAGTAAAAAAAATGTACGAATTTATAGATGACATAACTTTTTGTTGTTTTGTTTCCTGTCATTATACTTTAATTTATTTAAACATGGAATCAACTAAATAATAAATAGTTTTTAGAAAGTAAGAAGTTTTCACAAAATGGTATGGCTTATTAGCCATAGTTTGGACGGTCTCCAAGAAACGTACGTAAAAATTTTGATTTTTATAAAGAAGTAGATGAAGTAAAACTAGACGTTCTCCGCATTTCCTTTTATTTTGGGATATAGAGTAAAATTGAGATGGATTCCAAGCATTTTTATCGGCCGCTGCAAGTATATTCTTTAATAATCGCAATCCCAGTGATGAGCTTTATCTTTTTACAGAAAATGACAATAATATATTTCTATGCTTACACTTTCAACCATCTATATATGTAATCGTATTTTGTAGTTATTTTTAGGAACTACCCTAATAAAAATACACAATGTCAAGATTTCTGTTTGTTTGTCATTCCATGTGATCAGTCTTATCTCCGGAACAGCTAATGAGTAGATAATCGTAACAAAAGAAAAATGAATCAATTTTCTTACTGCAGACGAAATCGAGCCGCTTTGGTAGTATTATATACCATCAAACGAGCTAACTTAAAGTTTACTTTACTGATGAATAATTTAGTACATATGTATATATATATATATATATATATATATATATATATATATATATATATATATATATATATATATATATATATATATATATATATATATATATATATAATCTCTTACTCAATCGGCGTAGTCCCAGATTCGTGAAAGAGCGCTCTTATCCACCCGATCCCGAAAAAAGGCGATGGCTCCGATCCAACTAACCACAGGCCTATTGCTATCACCTCCCTGCTCTCCAAAGTTATGGAGAGCTTAATCAATAGCCAGCTCTTGGTTTATCTAGAGGATCATCGATTGATTAACGACCGCCAATATGGCTTTCGTCAGGGTCGCTCAACCGGTGATCTTCTGGTTTACCTAACCCACCGCTGGGCTGCAGCTATTGATAGTAAGGGAGAGGGCCTGGCAGTTAGTCTGGACATGGCGAAGGCCTTCGATCGTGTGTGGCATGGGGCGCTCCTTGCGAAACTTCCATCTTACGGGCTTCCCGAGAATTTATGCAAGTGGATCGCTAGCTTTCTCAATGGGCGCAGCATCAAGGTCGCTCTCGATGGTTTTTGCTCTGATTTCATGCCCGTGAACGCTGGCGTCCCCCAAGGCTGCGTGCTGTCCCCTACGCTATTTCTTCTTCATATCAATGATATGTTGGAGGACTCTAACATACATTGTTATGCGGATGATAGTACTGTGGACGCTGTATACTCCGGCCGTAAAAGTCTTTCTCGGGAAAACGTCGACCAGTGCCGAAATCAACTTGTGTCTTCCGTTGAGGCATCCCTCAACAATGTCTCCGTATGGGGTGAAAAGAACCTATTCAACCCCCGAAAGACACAAGTCTGCGCGTTAACCACTAAAAAAAACCCCATTTGTCGAATCCCCAGTTTTCGAAAACACTCCCCTTAAAGCCGCGCCCTGCATCAGTATATTGGGCCTCAGCTTTTCGAACGACTGCCAGTATCGCGATCATCTGGAAAGCAAGGCCAAGTTGGCCTCGAAGAAACTGGGGGTCATCAGCAGAGCGAGACAGTATTTCACGCCAAAACACCGTCTGGCCCTGTATAGGGCCCAGGTTCGGCCTCATATGGAATACTGTTCTCACCTCTGGGCTGGTGCACCCCAGTATCAGCTTGAACCATTTGATCGCGTACAACGTAGAGCCGTTCGAATCGTTGGGGACCCAATGATCTGTAAGGGGCTTGACACTTTGGCTTTGCGTAGATCGTAGACCGCATTTATCACGGGGAGTGTTCTGGAGAACTGTTTGACTTGGTACCTGCCGCCGAATTTTCTAACCGCACAGTCCGCCACAAGTTACTATACCATCCACAACATCTGGATACGTGGCACTCTACTACTGTGCGGTTTCGTAGGAATTTCTTTCCACGCACCATACATCTCTGGAACGGCCTACCCGCGGCAGTATTTCCAGGTCGATACGACATGGGTACCTTCAAAAAGCGCGTCTACGTACACCTCAAAGGCCGGCAACGCACCTGTAGCTCCCCCCTGGTGTTACACGGGGCCGTGGGCGACGGTGATCATATATAGATATATATATATATATATATATATATATATATATATATATATATATATATATATATATATATATATATATATATATATATATATATATATATATATATATATATATATATATATATATATATATATATATATATATATATATATATATATATATATATATATATATATATATATATATATATATTTAGATTATACTGTTTTCGTTGATCAAGTGATTTAATCCTTTTTGATACAGGAAGCCCAAAAACGGTTAGTGATCTATCGCAAATCTCATGAATTTATTAGTCCATCATTGTATATATCATCATTATATGCTAATGGGATATCCTGATTCTCATTATGCATTCTGTTTAATCTTATATAAAGCATTACGAAGTGTGTAACATAACTCTAAGGGATCAGATGGTTGGCAATTTTTTTTCTTTATTTATTTTGATTTAAATTCTTTATTACACACATTATAAAATATAAAGGCACAAAAGGCGGGCTTAATGCAAAAAAGCATTCTCTACCAGCCAACCATGTCATGTGGGAAATAAATGTGTAGACGTGCAAAAACAAGAGTATGTTTAAATAAAATAGATATACATACATTGAAGCATATATATGCGCTGATTACATAGAATTATAAATATACATAAATATACACATACATACACACATATACATATTGCACTTTATTTATATTATAGTCTGTTTTTTTTTTGTCTCATTTCTTTTGGTATGTTTATTAACTTTTTTTTTTACATATATTACTATTTCTTTTTCTATGGAGCCAACAGGTCATGTGTGAATATTAATAGGATATTTTCTGTTTTAAAGTTAAGGTGGAACAGCATATGCCGAGGACTGCGTGGCTAAGGGAATGCTTAGTCGTCAATATGCGAACTCTGGAGACAAGAGGACCTCCAGTTTAAAAATACTCTTAACGCAGTGAACGCACTGCGTTCACCGCGTTAAGTTAACTTAGTCCCTAGCTACTCGTGGGAATACTATGATAACCAGATCAAAATTCAAGAAGTTATTGCAGAGTTCTTAACTTTCATCACATACTTTGTCACCTTCATCAACGTCACCACATTCAATAACCACATCTAATGTTATCAACTCACCTTCTAGTAGCCTATTCCCCTCACCTAACTCATCATCTAACCCATTACAAATTCATGACCATTCTGAACCGCCATCATCATTAAGATCATCCCCACTATTAGAAGATGTTGTTCAGTAGGCAAACGCCGCTATGCCTAAACCCACTACTAATAAACCACGCGCGAGAAGTAAATGGATAAGTGTTATGAATAAGACATATGGCGCACCTATCTCATAATCACCAAACTAGAAAATAGTACAAGAGGTTATATTCTTTACACAGCCAATTTATTTCACAATTTCCCAACATGCAAGTATCTAAACAAAACGTAGGTGAAATAAAATCCGCAGATCAATAGTTAATAACAATTACTCCCACAGACGACGTTAAATGAAATTAGAGCTGAAGTAGCTATTTATCTGGATCAAAATATTTCACAGTCTCACCCAGCAATTACACAAGCAGTAGGAAGGATGAGATGGTCAAGTGAAATAAACGAAACCATCCTACGATTACTTTGAAATAACTGAACTACACACCAATCTTACCGCGCACCGTAAAAAACTACATGACAAGTTTATAGAAACTTTTCTTCATTTATCCCATATATCCGAACAAAGACTGTCAGACCAACGTAGGGTAATAATCAATAACAGAATGATATTCGAGAGTAGAATACACCAAATCAGACGTGAAGTTGAAATGCAAATTTCTAACACAAACGGGCACAGAGATGTTAGTCCATCGATATTACGATAGCTCTTCACATGGATGCACAAACACATTTCAGCATACTAATTTAAAGAATATAAACTTACCACAGCGTTTCGATGTATCTCCACACGGCGATGACGAACCGTGTTGCGAAAGTAATATAAATTTAAATATTAACTCCATAGACAATGAAATAATAATGAGCAGTTCGAAAAAACACTAGACCAGTTCTGAGATACTGAACCGACAAAAAGACCTTACCTACCTAAACAAAAATCTTCCAGAAAATTAGCGTTAATTGTGGATCATTTAAACAGAAAAGCACTACCTAAATATGTGAGCCACAATCAAAATTTTACCACCTTCCCAACTATCTTATATTCAGCAGCATATACAGCAGTCTTATGTAATGGTACAAAAATTAACACCAATAGAGAACAAATAAAAAATAAATGTAAGCCAGCGTGGCAGACAAGATTAAAAGATAAAATAAATAAATTTCGATCTGAAATAGCTTTACTCATACAATATGTAAACGGCAATAGAAGCTATAGAGTAGTAACAGAAGTAAATAAAATAAAATATAGATACCATGTACACGCCAAGCATGAAAATGCGAATTCTGACCCTGAACACTTTCAGACAGAGACATAATAAAACAAAAGTTAAGCGCAGCATCTAGTAGGCTGAAAAGATATTTAACGTGCACCAACCGGAAAAAGCAGAACTCTCACTTTAGGAACAATGAAAAGACGTTTTACAGAAATCTCAAGGCACAGCACCCAAACAGTTACACAAATACCCAGAATCAAAACACACCTACAGGGCTAACATATGGAAAAATGCTACGCAACACAACCCAAGTGCTATCTGCTTAAACTCTACAAACGAAAATATCACTCACATACAGGCCATGCACTTTGAACAAATCCCCATGCATACCCTCACACAAATTGTTAAACGAACACACAATTGGAAGTCACCTGGAACTGATAACATACACAATTATTGGTACAAGAAATTCACATGTTCACACCCATTTTTACAAAACCACTTGAACACATTAATCCTATCACCAAATACAATGCCAGAATACGTCACACAGGGGGTAACTTACATGCTACCTAAAGATTACAATACACAAGACCCAGCGAAATATAGACCCATTACATGTTTACAGCCTGCATAAGTGAAACGATTTATAAACATTTAACACTACACAATATTCTCGCTGAGCAATAGAAAGGATGCCGAAAGAACAGCCAGGGTTGCAAGGAACAACTGACAATAGACTCTATAACCATTAAAGACGCCTTTAAGAAGAGACTTGACATTCACACCATGTTTATCGATTACCGAAAAGCTTTTGATTCCGTCCCGCAGCTGGCTGTTACATGTACTCCATATTTACAAAATTCACCCGTGTATCATAGCATTTTTAAAGTCATCTATGCGAAATTGGAAAACTATTCTTAAACTTAATCACCTTGCGGGATCAATAACTACAGAACCTATTTGTATACAGCGTGGCATCTTCCAGGGTGATATACTAAGTCCTCTCTGGTTTTGCTTAGCATTAAATCCTTTATTCCTTCTGGATATAAGCGTAGCATGTTACCAAGTTCCTCGTTTGTACTATCACATCTGTTTTACATGGATGATATTAAACTCTTTGCCAACACTAAAGATAACTTATTGACCTAGCAGATATAACTCAACAATTTTCTAATGATATATGTATGCAATTTGGAGTAGACAAATGTAAGATCCTTTCAGTAAATGCAGGTAATATAGAACATAATAGCTACATACTGGAGACGGGTGAGTAAGTTGAAGCCATGGATGAGCATGCTGCATACAAATATTTAGGTTTTAACCCGACAAGACAAATCCATCAAGAAAACATTAACCAAGAACTTGTCAAGAAATTTAAACAACGTCTCATCCTCATTCTACATACACAACTAAATTTTAAAAACACAGTCAAAGCAATAAACACATTTACCATCCCTATACTAACTTACTCATACGGAATCATAAATTGGTCCAAAACAGATCTTATAAAACTCCAAAGAATAGTAAATACGTCTTTGAGCAAACACCGCAGACATCACCCCAAATCATGTATACAAAGATTAACATTAACATAAAGGAGGTCGAGGTCTTATAGATATCTTAACCTTACATGATAAACAAATAACATGCTTAGACAATACTTCCATTCTAACTCAGAACATTCAATCCTTCATAAAGATTCATCGGAATTAGATAGTAAATACACACCACTTAACTTAAAAGATAAAAACAAACAACCAAATGAAAAACTAATAGATAAACAGAATAAAATTGCAAGATGGGCTGAAAAGTCTCTACACGGTAGGCATCGAGCCGATTTAAGCCATAGGAACGTCGATAAAGAGAAGTCGAACGCATGGCTTAAAGACGGTGTGATGTTTCCGGAGGCCGAAGGTTTCATGCTTGCAATACAAGAAAATCATTGCTACAAGGAATTATCAAAAATACATAATTAAAGATGGATCTTGTCTATGTAATTCAGCATCAGAAACCATACAACATATAACCGGTGCCTGTAAATCTTTGGTACAGATCGACTATAAACACCGTCACGACCAGGTGGCGGCAATTATTCACCAACACATAGCACACCAATATAAATTTATACCTAAAAAAGTACCATATTACAAATATAAACCTAATTCAGTTTTTGAAAACAGATATGTCAAAATTTATTGGGACCGTACGATTATAACCGATAAAACAATCCACTACAACCGCCCAGACATCACTCTTCATGACAAAACTAACAACGTTGCATACATTATTGACATAGCCATACCAAACACCCATAACATTCAAGCTACCTTTTCCGATAAGTTAACAAAATACCAAGACCTTGCAATAGAACTGAAAACTCAATGGAAAGTGCACACTGTTCACATCGTACCCATAGTTCTATTTTCTACAGGTGTTATATCCTAACCGCTCTCCAAAAGCCTTGACACATTAAAAATACCACTTCACATAATAAACTTACTTCAAAAAGCTGTAATATTAAACACCTGTCGCATAACTCGTAAATTTCTGACCTCTTCATCTATATCATCCACTTTCACCATTTAAATTCTTACCTGCCATGCTTTGCCACGGCCCGCATGGTTTGGAACTGGTCCTTTCGTAAGGGAGAATAGAAAACAGAAATAATAATAATTATTATTATAATCATTATTTTCATCTCACAATGCTTGGTCTTAATAAAAAACTAACAAAGAAACCAGTGGTAACAATAAATTCTAATGTGAGACACTGATGTCCATACATACATATGATGTATTGTAAAAGCTTAAACCCTGTCCATTAAATTTAAGCCTATTTCTAGTATTAATATTATGTACATCACTGATTTTAGTTAACTTAGTAATATTTTTCTTGACAAAATGTTAATCTTTTTAAACGTTTCCCTTAAAGAATCTTTAGGGCTTTAGTTATAGATTACGCAAATAGCTCGCTTCTGCAAGATAAAGATTGACTTTATACTGGCTGCATTACCCCAAAATAAGATGCCGTAAGACATAATACTATGGAAATAGCTAAAGTAAACAAGGCGAGCCGTTTCCTCATCAGTCAATAATCTATTTTTTTTACAGTGAAAGCTGCAGAGCTCAGTCTATTCAATCTATCAATATGAGGTCCCCACTATAATTTAGAGTCAATGGTTATACCGAGAAATACCGTAGAATCTACAGGCTCTATGGCTTCACCATTCAAAAGTAGATTGGCTTTCACAATTTTCGAGGTGTTCTGAATATTACATTTTTTGTTTGGAATACTGTTCTCACCTCTGGACTGGTGCACCCCAGTATCAGCTTGAACCATTTGATCGCGTACAACGTAGAGCCGTTTGAATCGTTGGGGACCCAGTGATCTGTGAGGGGCTTGACACTTTGGCTTTGCGTAGATCGTAGACCGCATTTATCACGGGGAGTGTTCTGGAGAACTGTTTGACTTGGTACCTGCCGCCGAATTTTCTAACCGCACAGTCCGCCACAAGTTACTATACCATCCACAACATCTGGATACGTGGCACTCTACTACTGTGCGGTTTCGTAGGAATTTCTTTCCACGCACCATACATCTCTGGAACGGCCTACCCGCGGCAGTATTTCCAGGTCGATACGACATGGGTACCTTCAAAAAGCGCGTCTACGTACACCTCAAAGGCCGGCAACGCACCTGTAGCTCCCCCCTGGTGTTACACGGGGCCGTGGGCGACGGTGATCATATATAGATATATATATATATATATATATATATATATATATATATATATATATATATATATATATATATATATATATATATATATATATATATATATATATATATATATATATATATATATATATATATATATATATATATATATATATATATATATATATATATATATATATATATATATATATATATATATATATATTTAGATTATACTGTTTTCGTTGATCAAGTGATTTAATCCTTTTTGATACAGGAAGCCCAAAAACGGTTAGTGATCTATCGCAAATCTCATGAAATCATTAGTCCATCATTGTATATATCATCATTATATGCTAATGGGATATCCTGATTCTCATTATGCATTCTGTTTAATCTTATATAAAGCATTACGAAGTGTATAACATAACTCTAAGGGATCAGATGGTTGGCAATTTTTTTTCTTTATTTATTTTGATTTAAATTCTTTATTACACACATTATAAAATATAAAGGCACAAAAGGCGGGCTTAATGCAAAAAAGCATTCTCTACCAGCCAACCATGTCATGTGGGAAATAAATGTGTAGACGTGCAAAAACAAGAGTATGTTTAAATAAAATAGATATACATACATTGAAGCATATATATGCGCTGATTACATAGAATTATAAATATACATAAATATACACATACATACACACATATACATATTGCACTTTATTTATATTATAGTCTATTTTTTTTTTGTCTCATTTCTTTTGGTGTGTTTATTAACTTTTTTTTTTACATATATTACTATTTCTTTTTCTATGGAGCCAACAGGTCATATGTGAATATCAATAGGATATTTTCTGTTTCAAAGTTAAGGTGGAACAGCATATGCCGAGGACTGCGTGGCTAAGGGAATGCTTAGTCGTCAATATGCGAACTCTGGAGACAAGAGGACCTCCAGTTTAAAAACACTCTTAACGCGGTGAACGCACTGCGTTCACCGCGTTAAGTTAACTTAGTCCCTAGCTACTCGTGGGAATACTATGATAACCAGATCAAAATTCAAGAAGTTATTGCAGAGTTTTTAACTTTCATCACATACTTTGTCACCTTCATCAACGTCAGCACATTCAATAACCACATCTAATGTTCGCAACTCACCCTCTAGTAGCCTATTCCCCTCACCTAACTCATCATCTAATCCATTACAAATTCATGACCATTCTGAACCGTCATCATCATTAAGATCATCCCCACTATTAGAAGATGTTGTTCAGTAGGCAAACGCCGCTATGCCTAAACCCACTACTAATAAACCACGCGCGAGAAGTAAATGGATAAGTGTTATGAATAAGACATATGGCGCACCTATCTCATAATCACCAAACTAGAAAATAGTACAAGAGGTTATATTCTTTACACAGCCAATTTATTTCACAATTTCCCAACATGCAAGTATCTAAACAAAACGTAGGTAACATAAAATCCGCAGATCAATAGTTAATAACAAATCCTCCCACAGACGACGTTAAATTAAATTAGAGCTGAAGTAGCTATTTATCTAGATCAAAATATTTCACAGTCACCCCCAGCAATTACACAAGCAGCAGGAAGGATGAGATGGTCAAGTGAAATAAACGATACCATCCTACGATTACTTTGAAATAACAGAACTAGACACCAATCTTACCGCGCACTGTTAAAAAACTACATGACAAGTTTATAGAAACTTTTCCCCATTTATCCCATATATCCGAACAAAGACTATCAGACCAACGTAGGGTAATAATCAATAACAGAATGATATTCGAGAGTAGAATACACCAAATCAGACGTGAAGTTGAAATACAAATTTCTAAAACAAACGGGCACAGAGATGTTCATCCATCGATATTACGATAGCTCTTTACATGGATGCACAAACACATTTCAGCATACTAATCTAAAGAATATAAACTTACCACAGCGTTTCGATGTATCTCCACACGGCGATGACGAACCGCGTTACGAAGGTAATATAAATTTAAATATTAACTCCATAGACAATGAAATAATTAATGAGCAGTTCGAAAAAACACTAGACCAGTTCTGAGATACTGAACCGACAAAAAGACCTTACCTACCTAAACAAAAATCTTCCAGAAAATTAGCGTTAATTGTGGATCATTTAAACAGAAAAGCACTACCTAAATATTTGAGACACAATCAAAATTTTACTACCTTCCAAACTATCTTATATTCAGCAGCATATACAGCAGTCTTAAGTAATGGTACAAAAATTAACACCAATAGAGAACAAATAAAAAATAAATGTAAGCCAGCGTGGCAGACAAGATTAGAAGATAAAATAAATAAATTTCGATCTGAAATAGCTTTACTCATACAATATGTAAACGGCAATAGAAGCTATAGAGTAGTAACAGAAGTAAATAAAATAAAATATAGATACCATGTACACGCCAAGCATGAAAATGCGAATTCTGACCCTGAACACTTTCAGACAGAGACATAATAAAACAAAAGTTAAGCGCAGCATCTAGTAGGCTGAAAAGATATTTAACGTGCACCAACCGGAAAAAGCAGAACTCTCACTTTAGGAACAATGAAAAGACGTTTTACAGAAATCTCAAGGCACAGCACCCAAACAGTTACACAAATACCCAGAATCAAAACACACCTACAGGGCTAACATATGGGAAAATGTTACGCAACACAACCCAAATGCTATCTGCTTAAACTCTACAAACGAAAATATCACTCACATACAGGCCATGCACTTTGAACAAATCCCCATGCATACCCTCACACAAATTGTTAAACGAACACACAATTGGAAGTCACCTGGAACTGATAACATACACAATTATTGGTACAAGAAATTCACATGTTCACACCCATTTTTACAAAACCACTTGAACACATTAATCCTATCACCAAATACAATGCCAGAATACGTCACACAGGGGGTAACTTACATGCTACCTAAAGATTACAATACACAAGACCCAGCGAAATATAGACCCATTACATGTTTACAGCCTGCATAAGTGAAACGATTTATAAACATTTAACACTACACAATATTCTCGCTGAGCAATAGAAAGGATGCCGAAAGAACAGCCAGGGTTGCAAGGAACAACTGACAATAGACTCTATAACCATTAAAGACGCCTTTAAGAAGAGACTTGACATTCACACCATGTTTATCGATTACCGAAAAGCTTTTGATTCCGTCCCGCAGCTGGCTGTTACATGTACTCCATATTTACAAAATTCACCCGTGTATCATAGCATTTTTAAAGTCATCTATGCGAAATTGGAAAACTATTCTTAAACTTAATCACCTTGCGGGATCAATAACTACAGAACCTATTTGTATACAGCGTGGCATCTTCTAGGGTGATACACTAAGTCCTCTCTGGTTTTGATTAGCATTAAATCCTTTATTCCTTCTGGATATAAGCGTAGCATGTTACCAAGTTCCTCGTTTGTACTATCACATCTGTTTTACATGGATGATATTAAACTCTTTGCCAACACTAAAGATAACTTATTGACCTAGCAGATATAACTCAACAATTTTCTAATGATATATGTATGCAATTTGGAGTAGACAAATGTAAGATCCTTTCAGTAAATGCAGGTAATATAGAACATAATAGCTACATACTGGAGACGGGTGAGTAAATTGAAGCCATGGATGAGCATGCTGCATACAAATATTTAGGTTTTAACCCGACAAGACAAATCCATCAAAAAAACATTAACCAACAATTTTTTAAGATATTAAAACAACGTCTCAACCTCATTCTACATACACAACTAAATTCTAAAAACACAGTCAAAGCAATAAACACATTTACCATCCCTATACTAACTTACTCATACGGAATCATAAATTGGTCCAAAACAGATCTTATAAAACTCCAAAGAATAGTAAATACGTCTTTGAGCAAACACCGCAGACATCACCCCAAATCATGTATACAAAGATTAACATTAACATAAAGGAGGTCAAGGTCTTATAGATATCCTGACCTTACATAATAAACAAATAACATGCTTAGACAATACTTCCATTCTAACTCAGAACATTCACTCCTTCATAAACATTCATCGGAATTAGATAGTAAATACACACCACTTAACTTAAAAGATAAAAACAAACAACCAAATGAAAAACTAATAGATAAACAGAATAAAATTGCCAGATGGGCTGAAAAGTCTCTACACGGTAGGCATCGAGCCGATTTAAGCCATAGGAACGTCGATAAAGAGAAGTCGAACGCATGGCTTAAAGACGGTGTAATGTTTCCGGAAACCGAAGGTTTCATGCTTGCAATACAAGAAAATCATTGCTACAAGGAATTATCAAAAATACATAATTAAAGATGGATCTTGTCTATGTAATTCAGCATCAGAAACCATACAAAATATAACCGGTGCCTGTAAATCTCTGGTACAGACCGACTATAAACACCGTCACGACCAGGTGGCGGCAATTATTCACCAACACATAGCACACCAATATAAATTTATACCTAAAAAAGTACCATATTACAAATATAAACCTAATTCAGTTATTGAAAACAGATATGTCAAAATTTATTGGGACCGTACGATTATAACCGATAAAACAATCCACTACAACCGCCCAGACATCACCCTTCATGACAAAACTAACAACGTTGCATACATTATTGACATAGCCATACCAAACACCCATAACATTCAAGCTACCATTACCGATAAGTTAACAAAATACCAAGACCTTGCAATAGAACTGAAAACTCAATGGAAAGTGCACACTGTTCACATCGTACCTATAGTTCTATCTTTACAGGTGTTATACCCCAACCGCTCTCCAAAAGCCTTGACACATTAAAAATACCACTTCACATAATAAACTTACTTCAAAAAGCTGTAATATTAAACACCTGTCGCATAACTCGTAAATTTCTGACCTCTTCATCTATATCATCCACTTTCACCATTTAAATTCTTACCTGCCATGCTTTGCCACGGCCCGCATGGTTTGGAACTGGTCCTTTCGTAAGGGAGAATAGAAAACAGAAATAATAATAATTATTATTATAATCATTATTTTCATCTCACAATGCTTGGTCTTAATAAAAAACTAACAAAGAAACCAGTGGTAACAATAAATTCTAATGTGAGAGACTGATGTCCATACATACATATGATGTATTGTAAAAGCGTAAACCCTGTCCATTAAATTTAAGCCTATTTCTAGTATTAATATTATGTACATCACTGATTTTAGTTAACTTAGTAATATTTTTCTTAACAATATGTTAATCTTTTTAAACGTTTCCCTTAAATTATCTTTAGGGCTTTAGTTATAGATTACGCGAATAGCTCGCTTCTGCAAGATAAAGATTGACTTAATACTGGCTGCATTACCCCAAAATAAGATGCCGTAAGACATAATACTATGGAAGTAGCTAAAGTAAACAAGGCGAGCCGTTTCCTCATCAGTCAATAATCTATTTTTTTTACAGTGAAAGTTGCAGAGCTCAGTCTATTCAATCTATCAATATGAGGTCCCCACTATAATTTAGAGTCAATGGTGATACCGAGAAATACCGTAGAATCAACTGGCTCTATGGCTTCACCATTCAAAAGTAGATTGGCTTTCACAATTTTCGAGATGTTCTGAATATTACATTTTTTGTTTTTTTTTATTTTTTATCACAAGAATTTTTAATTTTGTTTCTAATATGTAAAGATTTTGCCATGGAACATACTTTTTTAAACAATTTAGAATAGTTCCTGACATAATTAATAAAAAATAATTTCTCACTATAAAGTTCATATAACCTTTGTCTACTCTTATGAGTTCCCACAGTCGCCCAATCATTAAATGACAAGAAACTTCTAAAATGTAATGTTTTAGAAGTAAACACAGCATTAAATTCATTTTTAATAACATTGAAAAACTTGTTATATAATTGGTTGGGATCTTTATTATACGGTACATGTTGAAGTTTTGCTAGTGTTTTACTTCTAAATCTTTCTATATTAATTGACCAATTGTCATCGGAATACATTCAATTCAAACTTAAATTTAAAAAGCATATAAAAATTCTGAACGATGCAAGATTTGAACCTGCGCCTCTTGAAAACCATTCAAGTGCTCTAGTTTTCAAGAGGCGGCGGTTCAAATCCTAATTCGTTCAAAATCTTTAAACGCTTTTTAAATTTAAGTTTAGTATTTTCTATCCTAAGTGTGGAATAATACTTTAAAAAAATAGTAAAAACTCAATTTTCTTGTCGGAATTTTACTAGAAGGCCATCGAGTCGCAGCGGGACAAAGTCTAACTTTGACAACTGACCGTCTATTCATAAAATTATTTATCTTGAATTTCCCTCATTGCAAAGATAACCGTCGATACGCAATATCTCCAAAAGTGAAAAACGGAGAACTGAAAGTGTCTTGATACCTATTTGGGATTTAAAAAAACGCCCTAGAAGATTAATCGAATATGACTCTGATAATAAGTATAACATGTTATAAAATAATTAAATTGAACATATTTATTATATAATTGATCTTACATAAAAAATCTTTATGGTAATCTTTATGCTGTGGTTGTTATAATGTTAATACAACTAAAGAAATTTTATTTAACAAAAAAAAGTTACTATAAAAACCTTAAAAATAAATAAATTATACTTTTTCATGCTGTATCAAGGAAGACACCACTTTAAAAATATTATTAAAAATAAATAAAATTGTCTAATTAATTAATCCGCATTTTATTTTATTTTGACTACCATATTTTCACGTAAATTCTTCAGATAATTGAATATCTTAAAGTTATCTTTAAAAAAAAATGATTATGTGTGAACTATCAAGCTTGTATTTTTGCTTTTTAACTTCCAACGCATTGTCTCATTTAACGCAATCGTCTCAATTTTGGAGGGACGTCCCAAGTTATTTTGAAATATCTTTAATTAAGCCCTAAAAAATTAAATTAAGTTTTATTTTATAGACAACGAAGCAAAAATTTATATATATTTTTTTGTTATTTAAAACCAAGTAATTAAACTTTTTACTTTATAAACCTTGTTTTGTGTTTTTTTTTTTAATTACATAGTTTACAGAACCTTGAATATTTGTGATGTATTTCTATATTCCTGTAATGTGTATTATACTACTAGACTACTGGCATTAATCGATGATATTTTTATTTTTAATAAACATCTTGTAGCATCATCCACTGTTATCAATCTCTTCATACATTCTTCTTCTTACATTGTTCATCTCTCTTACCAATTACTTATCTTTCATATTTTATGCCAATCTTCATTCCACTTGGCGACTGTGCCCGAACCACTGGAGCAAATTCATTCTCACCGTGACAAGCTCGCTAGTTCCTTCCACTCTGAGTATCTTTTCTTTGCGGTTTCGATTAGTGAAACTGACTCTGCATTTCTTTAACACTCTTACTAAGAGGCCATATTTCCACATTCAACTTAAATCTTTCATTCTTCTTCAGTAATATCCACGTTTAAATTTAAAAGGCATAAAAATTTGCCAAACGATAATTCTTACGAGTTGTCTTTGGGTAGCGAAAATCTCCCTACAGAGATGCTATCAACATAAATAAGTTGTAACAAGCGTATAAAAATTTCGACGGAGCTCGGTGAGAACGAATGGCTTAGTTGGTCAGAGCGCTGGAACGGTATTCCAGAGGCGCGGGTTCAAATCCTGCTTCGTTCAAAATTTTTATACGCCTTTTAAATTTAAGTTTAGTATTTTCTGTCCTAAGTGTGGAATGACACTTTAAAACATAGTAAAAAATATTAAAATAAATAGTATTCTCTCTTGCCAAACGATAATTCTTACGAGTTGTCTTTGGGTAGCGGAAATTTGTAAAAATCTCCCTACAGAGATGCTATCAACATAAATAAGTTGTAACAAGCGTATAAAAATTTCGACGGAGCTCGGTGAGAACGAATGGCTTAGTTGGTCAGAGCGCTGGAACGGTATTCCAGAGGCGCGGGTTCAAATCCTGCTTCGTTCAAAATTTTTATACGCCTTTTTAAATTTAAGTTTAGTATTTTCTGTCCTAAGTGTGGAATGACACTTTAAGACATAGTAAAAATATCCACGTTTCCTGGCAGCAAGCCTTTTCACATCTATTTTGTATCTTCCATCTCTAGTAAAGATACTTTCCAGATATATAACTTCATTCACGTTTTTATAATATCTTAATATCTACCCATATCCTACGTTCAGTACTTACTTCATTTCTTTCAACTACGAGACCTGCCGTTGTCGTTTTACTCACATTTACAACAAATTTGACAAGGCTCCTTATGAAGAAGATCTAACTGGTTAAAGAATAGGCCTCGACCGTTAATCTGAATTTATTATATTGCTCGTATTTTTTTTGTTTTACGCAGTCAAGTTTTAATTCTTTTTTTTTTTTTACTTTTAATATTGTATATGTTCTATCGTATATATAGTGAGGTATAATATCGTATACCTTTAGTGTGATATAAAATCAGCTCATCAATAATAATTTTCGAACTGCAATTAAAACACACACGCATTTATGCATAATTTTAGTTGCATTTTTTAAGAAAATCTCCACTTTATCAAAATCTATCGTTTAAATCTCTTCTATCGTTTACTTCTTGTGGTTCTACAGTTTCAAAATGCAATACAAATATAGAAAAATACTACAAAAACTAAAAATCCAATATATCTTTAGTTTTTGTAGTTTTTTCTACATTTATTATTTCATAAAAACAAACTTACATTTTTAGTTCATTTCATACAAAATTTTTGAATAAGTCCTTATTTACTGTGTCAATATTATTCCCCACGTAACCAAGACTAATAAGAGCCCAATCTACATGTCATGAGTACATATGTTTGAAGTAAATTTTTATCGGTTGTTATTCAAGAGCAAATTCCATTCACAATTAACGGATTTAATTAATATTATTGCCAAGAATTAAAAAAAAATAGCTTTATACTTTACCTGAAGTATTGTACATACAGTTGTTATAATATTTCAGTAGACACACAATTAAGAAATTCTGCAAAGAAAACAACAAAAATTAAAATTTATTTATTATGAATAGTCATACTATAAAAAAAATGTTATTTTAATACAAAATTATTAAAATTTTCCAACCAACGTTGTCCCGACGCCTTACGACGGTCACATAATCCAATATCAAATTATTCAAACAGCAATGAAACCGTACACGAAATTAAGAGATTAATTTTATTCATGAGAATATGCAAATTATAAGTATAAAGAATAATTAACAAATTATTTTCACGTTATAAAATGAATTTTACTGTCAAAACATCCACATGAAAAATCATTGTGTGTTATCTAATTTATATAATATATTATGTGCGCATCATCATAATATCCAGTGTTGAATGGCTGAACCTAACGTTGCACTTTACCTTGTAACCAGAGCAAACAAATAAAATCATTAAATATTTAATATTCCAAACTATCAGATATTCTATCGAACGATCGAACTCACAACTATTAATGTAATTGTATTAATTACATGAACCATTAATATAATTGTTTTAATTACATACAAGTCACACGCCTATTCCACAATTGGCCTCTATACCTATTTTAGTTTATATGACTTATAATAAATACCATTCATTATTGGCACCACATGATAATATTTGTATTATAATTCACTATATTTCAAGTATTATTATTTTGAAACAATACGTATTGAATAGCGGGACAATACATATTGAATAACGGGACTTTGGCTTAACAGAGCAGGAAAATTTAAAGTATTATCTGAACTGTGTGGTAGTTGAATTCACAACCGTCGCAGTCAGTAGTTATTGATTGTCTTTATTATATTTTTCTCTGAAAAACTTAGATAGATTGTTGATAACAAGATATAGCATAAGAGGCTTTTGATCCACGTTTTTTTTTTCAGCTTGTTCTTCAATCCTTAAACTAGTACGGACAAATATCTGCGATACTTAGGTCCAACTTCAAGAAAAAGATCTCTCGATAAATCCAGTCTGGAATGGCAGCAATTGGTATGCAACGATAGATCTTCATGTCAAAAATATTGTAGTGTCTCACGACATTATTTTTGATCAAAACAAAAAAAAGGTTAGTGATGACAAAATGTGGCGGTACGCCTTCTCACGAGACATATAGCTAGCTAGTGAGAAGCTAGTGAGGCTTAGGGATGCACAGTGTGGGCAAGAACAAAGAATAACGTTCAATATTTGTATACATAATAGAATCAAAAATGAAGACACTCGTAGAAGAACACAGGCTACCTTCATAGCACAACGAATTGAAGCACAGAAAACTGATGGATGTAGAACGGTTTAAAATGAAACACTTTTAAAGGAATTAATCGGGTATATTGTTTTTTAAATATTTTTGGAAACCCGACGTTTCGAACACTTTACGTGTCCGTGGTCACGGGTAAGGTGGCATTCGACTGTGATTTGAAATAATTATAATATTAAACTACTGCCAACGATTTCTTAATTGCCTCACATACTTTCCTACATTCTTGCAGAATGAGCTTACTGTATCTGGTCCTCTAGTGTGGTGTGGTTAGACTTTAATTTCTTAAGAGTGCGTCCCAGGTGGTGGAAAGTTTCCATCCATCTTCTCTATTAAAATAAGGATGTTTTTGTATTAAAATAGCCTCGTGGATTATTCTAGGGATAGTAAGCTCATTCTGCAAAAATCCAGGGCAGTACACGAGGGAATTAAGAAATCGTTGGCGGTAGTTTGATATAATAATTATATCAAATAACAGACAAATGCCACCTAAGTCTATCCGTGACCATATTAAGTGTTCGAAACGTCGGGTTTACAAAAATGTTCAAAAAACAATATACGCAATTAATCCGTTTAAAAGTGTTGCATTTAAAATGTGTAACAATCCCAAAAATCAAAGACATTAATATGTAAAACAGTTACTGTGTGGCGGTCGAAGACCAGACGGAGCTCGATAGGTTGGCCATCTGGGTACTATTTATATGTCCAGGAGACCTAGGGGATCTAGATAAAGTCTGTGTCTAACAGTTGGCGTCGCAAAAATTGTCTGATAATGATGATTATAATAACAAAAGTTCTTAGTTCACAAATTTTTCATTAATTTCCTGTATTCAGTTTCAGAAAGTTTCTTCTTGCATGGCTGGGTAGCCAGCCAGTCATACAGGAGGGAACTTTGGAATCTAGTGCTAAGACACTCTGTCATATTTGGAACTCAACGCTACAGTTTGCCTTGTTACCAGAACGAAAAAAGGTCGAAAACGATCAATGTGATAATCAAATAAAAGTTTACAGTCAATGTAAACTCCCAGGTCCCTCACCAAAGAGAACCTCTCAATCGTTACATTATTAAAGCAATAATTGTACTTTATGTTATGTCGTTTACGGGAAAAAGTAATTACGTTACACTTATCAATGTTCAAAATATTATTATTGTAATAAGGTCAAATTAATGATTAGTGAAGTAATTGAGATATTATTAACCACTATAGCAATTTTGTTTAACATTGTGGATAGCAATTGTGAAGTCGGTTTTTAAAATACTGTGAAAAATAATACAAGTTATTGTATGAAATATATTTTTTACAATATTTATGTTATTGTATTTAAATAAAATTGATGCTAACGTGAGAAATTTTTAAAACAGTGCCTCTTAAAGATATATTTTTTAAAATTTTCATGATTGTTGAACAACGGGAACGCAAATTATAAAAATTTCCATCCTTAAGTTTTCAAGCCTATGTACTTGCAAATATAAGGTTAATAAGTTGTAAAACACAGGGCTTTTTATGTTCAGAAGGACGTGCCAGTAGAGCAAAATCATTTTGCCAAATGGAGCACTTTATAGGATAACCCTTTAAGAACTCTTTGTTGTACTGTTTGTATGCCTGTTAATGGATCAAGATCTTTTTTTTTTAATAAAATTACGTTTGTATCGTAAGCTTTTATTTCTTGCTAGATTATAAATTCATAATTATAGATTTACGGTAGAACAGAATAGAATAAATAATGTTTATTGCAAATAAGTAACTAAAAATATATGGCAGAGGCCTGTCGTGGCGCAGCGGCACTGAAACCGACAGGTTCTGGGTTCGGTTCCCAGTCGAGGAAATGAAATATTTAATATTTCAAATTAAATATTGTTATGATTCATTTCTTCGCTCTGGTAATAAGGTAAAGCGCGGCGTTGTATCGGGAACGGAGTTGGAACGGAGTGTCTTAACACTGTGTTCAGGGTTTTCTCTGCCTACCCTGCCTTGTGCGGGATACAGCGTGAAGATGAACACAAAAACTCGACTTAATAACACTAAAAAAAACAAGCCAAATGATTCATGAGGATTAACAGTTTCCGCATTACATATAACTTCAATATTTTATTTTTTATATGGAATATTGGAAGATGCCTAATACTTTGATAATTTAGCTGGACATCTATGATTCTTCACCAAGTGTAGAAATCTTCGAAATCAAATATAACTTAGATCCTGTTTAGACTTATAAAAGTAAAAATTAATTATTTAAATGTATAAAATCAACGAACAGATGAAGAGACAAACAAACATACAAAACTTAGAAAAAATATAAAATTGTGTTTTATTAGTTCTATTCAAAATGAGTTTCAAGCTCATTAACTTTTATTAAAATAATATAAAATATATTCATTTCTCAAAATTAAGCTGTATCGTCATGGTTATTCATAGGATGTTTCAGATTTTTCAATATGCCAAAGTAAAATGATCATCATGCTCAATAAAGTTGTAAAGTTTAATGCTCAATAAACGTTCTTTTCAACGATTGTAAATGCAATATCTCATAACTTCTTATAGTTTAGCTGGACCGTTATGGTTATTCATGACCTGATCCAGATCTTCAATTTTAAAATGTCAATGCAAAACAATCACCACGTTGGACAAATTTTGTTAAGGCGGCATTTCTTATAGTTTATGTTATCTAGTGGTTCTTTTTTTTATGGAAAAGACGGCAAACGAGCGTACGGGTCATCTGATGGTAAGTGATCACCGTCGCCCACGGCCCCGAGTAAATTCAGAGGAGCTACCGGAGCGTTGCCGTCCTTTAAGGTCGAAAGGCACCGGGGCCCGGCATTACCTAATGCGTGTTGCCTTTACTGGCAACGTGACTCTACCACACGCACTTTAGTCGCCTCTTAAGACACCATCAGTAACAGGGTGATCCTATTCTAAGCCGTAATCATACGGTTCATCAAATGTTTCAATTCTTAATTTTTTTATCTATGTAGAAAATCTTATTTCATCACTCTCTATACGAAATATAGCATATCTTTGATACGAAATATTGCCCAGATATAATACTTATACAATAAAAATGTTTAATTCCATAAGGTCCAGTCGTGTAGCAGATGTGCCCGTACAAACAAACAAATCAACCCACAAACTTTCAAATAAGTTTAGATTTCGACAATTTTGTCAATTTTTTTTACCGTTTAGTAGCAAAAGTCAGATTTTTTTTCCCGTTTTATTTTATACCTACCTGTGGCTTTGCCCCAAGAAAGTATTTCATATTATTTTGTTAATTAATATCTATTACTTTATTGTTCATATATTATTATACTTTCAAAAAGATATCATATCATTTCAACCGTTCGCCCACTGCTGGACATCGACTGCATGGATCGGTCTTGCGCCGCATCCAGCGGTTTCCGGCGATCTTGACCAGATCGTCGGTCCACCTTGTAGGAGGCCTGCCCACTGACCGTCGTCCGGTTCGTGGTCGCCACTCGAGAACCTTTCCGCCCCAACGGCCATCGGTTCTCCTTGCTATGTGTCCCGCCTACTGCCACTTCAGCTGAGCAATTCATCGAGCAATGTTTTGATAACTTTTTTTCTCCTACGGATCTCTTTATTACTGATCTGATCACATAGGTTAATACCAAGCATTGCCCGTGAGCCTTCTTATGAGACACATAGTTAGCGACCACGTCTCGCTCCCGTATGTCACTAGCTACACGCACTGGTCAAAGACTTTTGTCTTGAGACACTGAGGTAGCTTGGATTTTTTGTAGCTTCCCGAATGCTGCCCATCCTCGCTGGATTCGACGAGAGATCTCTTTCTCGAAGTTGGACTTACCTAACTGGACCGTGTGTTCCAGGTATACGTAATGGTCAACAACTTCGAGGGTAGTGTTCCCAATAGTAACTGGAGCAGGTACTATATGGGCGTTCGACATAATTTTCGTCTTATACATGTTTAGCTTTAGTCCTGCTCTTTGAGACACACTACTGAGATCTTCAAGCATAGTGTTCAGATCTTCTAAGGTCTCAGCCAGTAGAACTACATCATCGGCAAAGCGAAGGTGAGTAAGGTACTCGCCATTTATGTTGATGCCGTTTCTTTTCCATTCCAGAAGCTTGAAAATATCCTCTAATGCCGTAGTGAAAAGTTCAGAGAAATTACATCTCCCTCTCTCACACCTCGTTGCAATTGAGATTGGATTAGAGCTCTGGTTTTGTACTCGGACCGATATAGTGGCGTGCTCGTAGAGATACCTTAACACTTCGATATACCTGTAGTCTATTTGGCACCTTTGGAGAGACTGCAGCACTGCCCAGATCTCAATCAAATCGAAGGCTTTTTCATAGTCAACAAACGCCAAGCAAAGTGGCAAATTATACTTTTCAGACTTTTGTATAACTTGCCGCAGCGTATGTATGTGGTCTATGGTACTAAAGCCTTTTCGGAAACCGGCTTGTTCGGGAGGTTGGAAGTCGTCGAACCTGCAGGCGAGACGATTTGTGATGACTCTCGAAAACAACTTATAAACATGGCTTAGGAGAGAGATTGGTCTGTAATTCTTCAAGAGTGTTTTATCACCCTTTTTGAAAAACAGAACAACGTCTCCTCCTCTCCACGCTTTTGGCGTTTTGCCTTCAAGAATGACGGAACTAAACAGCCTCTGGAGGACTTTAAGTATCGGCCTACCGCCCGCTCTCAGAAGTTCTGTAGTGATTCCGTCGTTGCCCGCCGCCTTGTTGTTTTTAAGTTGTTCAAGAGCCATACTAATCTCGCACAGACTGACGTCCAGGATATTTTCAGTGTAACGTCGGGTAAGCTCGGCTCTGGGATCTTTAGCCAAACTTTTAAAAGGTGCTCGCGTGGAATACAATTTTCCATAGAAGCTCTCTATCTCTCTCAGAATTTCAGACTTCGTCGATATTATGCTACCGCTATCAGTTTTCAGCTTTGTCATTTGACTTTGCCCAATAGACAGATCTCTTGCGAATACTTTGGAGCCTTGTTTCCGCTCGATAGCCTCTTTAATATATGTTACATTAAATTAGTGAAGGTCGCATGTCAAAGATGTAGATATCTGCCTATTTATCTGCCTATAACGCACAGTGTTGATCACAGAGACATCATTGAATATTTGCTTTTTCGTCAACATGATAAAATCTATCTTATTTTTGACGTTACCATCCGGACTGATCCAAGTCCACTTCCGCTTTTGGGGTTTCTTGAAGAAAGAGTTCATCAATAGAGGCCCTCTTTCTCCATAAAACCAACCAACATTTAGCCTCTGGCGTTATAAAGTCCTCTAATATATATATATATTAGAGGACTCTAACATACATTGTTATGCAAATGATAGCACTGTGGACGCTGTATACTTCGGCCGTGCAAGTATTTCTCGGGAAAAGGACCAGTGCTGAAATCAACTTGTGTCTTCCGTTGAGGCATCCTTCAAAAATGTCTCCGTATGGGGTGAAAATAACCTGGTTCAATTTTACCCCCAGAAGACACAAGTCTGCGTGTTTATCACTAAAAGAAACCCCATTTGTCGAATCCCCAGTTTTCGAAAACACTCCCCTTAAAGCCGCGCCCTGCATCAGTATATTGGGCCTCAGCTTTTCGAGCGACTGCCAGTATTGCGATCATCTGGAAAGCAAAGGCTTTGTTTGGTTGGCCTCAAAGAAACTGAGGGTTATCAGTAGAGTGAGACAGTATTTTACGCCAAAACACCGTTTGGCCCCGTACAGGGCCCAGGTTCGGCCTAATATAGAATACTGTTCTCACCTCTGGGCTGGTGCACCCCAGTATCAGCTTGAACCATTTGATCGCGTACAACGTAGAGCCGTTTGAATCGTTGGGCAGTATTTCCAGGTCGGTACGACATAGGTACCTTCAAAAAGGCACGCATTTATGTATGTGGAATGATTTGTCACATACTATTGACTATTCCAACTTTTACGTATCTTAAGAATCTATTAAAGATTACTAATATAAGACATTTTAATCATAAAATTCTTTAGTTATCAGCTTATCTAAAAAATAAGAAAGTCGAAGAAAACGAACCTGTCATTACTTTCTTTCTTATCTTCAAAAATAATATTAAACGTTATAGCCTTTTGATAAAATTCTTCCGCAAACTTTTAAAAGCTACACTCACAATTTGCTTAAATCATTTTGTTTTTGTGCAGGTTTTTTTTTTTCATTTTGACAACTGTGGGACAACAGCTATACTTACTATTTAATCTGACGTGTGTTTTAATTTTTTATGATATTTTGTTTTAAATGAGAATATTTAATTAAGTAAATATTTATTTAAGGAATGACCTTAAAATATAAATTAAAGCGCATTGTATAAATTACTGCAATAATATATATAGCATCTTAATCTTCGAAAAGATAAACCGTAGTGAGCATCCAAAAATGTTTATTTCTGCTGTGTTACTTGTGGTCCTTGCTTTGATCATTTTCGAAAATACGAAGTATGGAAGAATGCTTGATCGTAAAATGGGGAATAATTTTTTATATATTCCTCTTATAGGGAATTTATACAACTTTCTTCGAAGTGATGAAGGTATGTGTTATATTGATATCTGAAAAAAGTCTATTTATTACAATTCTTTTTCTACTTATTCTTTTTTTTTTCTAAGCAATAAGCAAAGTTCGTATCCCACTTCAGTTACCTATAATCGATATATAATAAAAAGATGGAAAAGTCAATTTTAAATATTAAACATAAAAAAATATATGAATTATTATAGATGACAATTATAAAAGCTATAAACCCACTCAGCAGCGTTTTTGTCTGTCTATCTATGTTAGTTTGAATGCCGATCAAGCAAAAACTATTGGATCAAAAATATTGAATTTTGATATGACATAGTCTGGAGGTATATTTTTATAAGTTTCGTCCCGGAATTCATTGTTGTTTTCTTGACAAAAACTAACTTAGACAAATAACTTGAAATATTGATAACTGCTGCTGTGTAAAAGTAAACGCATTCGTCATCTGTACGCAGACGATGCATGATGAATCATCATCGCTGCTTACTGCATCATCAGAAAGCGAGTTACAGGCATTGGTTACCACTTTAAACGAAAAGTGTGTAAGTAATAATCTAAGCCTGAATGTGAATGAGATGAAGTTTCTGATGTATAAAAGAAATGAAGAACACACAGGACAGAATGCAAGATCAATGTAAATGAAAAGATATTATAACAAGCGAATGAGGTATTATACCTGGGAAGTATGTATAGCAGAGACGAAAGATACGAAATGGATGTGGAAAGGTCTTATTTCGGTGTTAAATACAATTTTTATGTAATTTTCACAACATCTTAAATAAGCAATAATTGATTTCAATACATTACTCAGTTTCACGCTGTATCCCGCACATGGCAGAGTAGGCAAAGGGAATTTGGGAACTTAGTGTTAAGACACTTCGTTCCACTTTCATTCCCCATTTTCCGCCGAAAATGAGGAATTGCGTGTTGAGTGGCGGAACTCAACGCTGCGTTTTGCCTTGTTACTAGAGCGAAGAAATGAAAATCTTAAATGAAAATATTAAATTTAGTAGTTTATGGGGTCTAATCAACAACCTGTCGTTTACAGTCACATGCTTGTGCTGCTGCGCCACGACAGGCCTAAAATTCATTACATTAAATTATATCAATAATTTATATTATATATAATTTATATAATATATATTATATATAATTTATATATATCAATAATTTATTTATATCTGAGTCAAATCAAGAATAAATTTGAATTGACAGTTATTTAATAAAACTTAAGTATTAGTTTAAGCCACAATATTCACAACTTAGGGCTAGCTATAAAAGGGCGGTAAAAACAAAAGCAAATTGAGATGAAACTTATTGGGAAGTTAGTTCCATTTGTCAATTGAGAGTAGAAAATTAGATATTGCATTTAATTATATAAGGTGAAATGAGTTCTATAGGAAAAATATCTGTCTCCCTCAGTTCACTTACGGTATGTACATTACTTAACTTGGCTTCGCACTGTATCCCAGAGGAAACGGAGCGCTTCGTTTTTTTATACTGGAAAATAAATACAATATATATATAAGGACAAAATTATGACGCCTAGTTATCGCCTCCGAAATATAAACAAATCATTTATGGGTCTGCGCAATGTATTTTGAATTTGCCACTGGAGAAATTTTAAGTAAATGTTAAGGCAATTTTAATTAGAAAACACTATCCAAGAATATTTGAACGATAAAAATGTATTTAATTAGGATCATTTGAATTTCAATTTTAATTAGCAGGATAGTCACCCTTGTATTAAACAATGAAATTGTAACCTCACCCAATATTGAAAAGAGCAACTGTTGAGTTTCTTGCCGTTTCTTCTCATAAGAATTGTAATCCGAGCCAGTGATAATTTTATGTTCATTTGACGTTTCGAAAGTGCGAACAAAAGTTTATTTAAATAAAAAATATTTTGAATTACATTATACTAATTTAGGTAAATTGAGTGTTATCTAAAAATAAAACAGTAATATTGCCACTTGGCCTGTCATATCAACTAATGTCCCGCAACTTTCTATGTACGGCCTCTTTAGGCTTCTGATGAGATATTTTTGATTACCATGACACATATAATTTGGCAGCAATCAGAACAGAACATGTTCGTATTTCTCTTCAGTCCAAATTGATTAAGGATTTTAAGCATTGTATATGCCGTATTTCCGTCAGGAAGTAAGGTGCCAGCAATACTTGAAGATACTACTGCAAGAGAAGTCATTCGTCGCCTCAATTCAGCTAGATTTGCTCTTGTCATATCGATTTTCACAGCGCTTCCTGGAGCATCTAAGAAAAACAGCTGTCCCTTCCTTAATTAAGGCGCTGTTGATCACCTTTTTTTTATGGACAAGACACGGCAAACGAGGCCACGGGTCACCTAATGGTAAGTGATCACCGTCGCCCACGGCTCCGTATAACTCCACAGGAGCTATAGGAGCGTTGCCAGCCTTTAAGGTGGATGGGCACCGGGGCCCGGCATTACCCAATGCGAAACGCAGTGGCCGAAGCCACTACTTAACGCCGGTTTTAAATGCCGGGGGTGGTAATAATCGCCGGTCGAGTCTGTTATTGCCATCCGTGTTGCTATTGCTGACAGCGTAACTCTCTCACACGTACTTTAGTCGCCTCTTACCACACCATCAGACTGGTTACATTACCTTAATTTACCTTAATAAATATTTGTCTTTATTTTGTTGTAAATTTTCATGTTATTACCTAGCAACAACCTTTCTTCCTAAAATTATTTAATATGCAAATACCTACTTATATATTCAACTATTTTAATATAGCATTTTTTTTAAAAAGAATACCTATCACAATTACCAAGAACAACTGTAGCTAAGCCGCAATTTTATTGTTTATTTTTATTGTTTATATTTCTTTACCAGATATCTCTCTATGTTTAGTGTCAATAAAAAATATCTGTTAATATGCATATCTGTAACTAATGCTGTATTTTGTTATTTTTTATAGTATATATTTAGTAGTAGTCCAATATAGTTATATTGGACCATAATAATTGTTTATAAGATGTTCAACATCTTCAGTTTGAATACGATTATGTCCATGAGCGTGTGCATTTAACGCTCAATAACTTTTTTTAAAACACTATTTCATTATTTCATATACTTCTCTGGACTGGAGACCTGTCGTGGCGCAGCAGCACAAGAGTGTGACTGTAACCGACAGGTTCTGGGTTCGATCCCCAGTCAAGGAAATGCAATATTTAATATTTTCAATTTAAATATCATTTCTTCGCTCTGGTAATAATACAAAGCGCGGCGTTGAGTTCCGCCACTCAACACGCAATGCCTTAAATTCGGCGGAAAGTGGGGAACGGAAGTGGAACGGAGTGTCATAACATTAGGTTTCTTCTCTGGACTGTTAAGATTGTTCATGAGGTGTTTCAGATCTTCCATTGTAATATGTCAATGCAAAATGACACATTATTTCAATATTTCTTGTAGTTCCAGATCTTCAATTTTAATATATCTTTATAAAATGTTCGTCACCCACTATAACTTTTGTTATGAACGTATTTAATTAGTTCTTATAGTTCATTTTGACCCTTGCTATTCTGCATCAGGTGTGGAAGTATTCAAAATTAAATATAGCCTATGTCCTAATCAGATCTAATAACTACACAACAAAAAAATATCATTGAAATCGGTCCAGTGGTTTAGATGTATCCATACAAATAGACAAATAGACAAACAGAGAGACAAAAATGAAAAAAAATAGATTAAATTTCTATTATTTATACATCAAAAATATCAGTCATTGTACCGGGTACAAATTTTGCTAATTCACGGTATAGCAGAATTTACCTCGAGGATTGCTTGAGGAAGGGTTTTATACCAGTTTGCTTCTCTTCTAATGCTCCTCGTGCTTGTGCCGCTGTTGTTCCTAAATCTGTAATGCCAACTGTGACTTGCCCAGTTTTGATTTGGACACGTCTTGTTTCTGGCCAGCGAAATCTTATCTGCTCCGAGGCATTGGTCACTAAAGATCCGAAAACCTTAAGTATAACCATACCTTTAGGCACTTTAAGTGGCAAATTACCAGAGCAAAGTATATCGTTACAATCGGAGAAACGCTTGAGATTTTGGCATGCGTAATTTCAGACGTTAAATATAATCAATAAGCAGTTAGGCCAGCTCTGTCTTCCATTGACATGAACAAGTCCGGACCAGATGGTATTTCTTCTCTAGGGCTCCATTCATGTGCTCCTGAGTTAACACTGGTGCGTATGCCACCGGTGGTAAAAGTGTCGAAATAGGCGCCTATTTTGACACTTTTACTCAATATACGTAGTCCAAGACTCGTGGAAGAGCGTTCTTGTCCACCCGATCCCGAAAAAAGTTATGGCCTCGATTCAACTAACTACAGGCCTATTGCTTTCATCTCCCTTCTATCAAGAAATATGGAGAGTATAATAAGCTAGGTCATAGTTTATCTGGGGGATTACCGTTTAACGACCGTCAATATGGCTTTCGTCAAGGAATGATCTTCTGGTTTGGATAGCAAGGGAAAGAGAGCCTGGCAATCAGTCTGGTCATGACGAAAGCTTTCAATCAAGTATGGTACGGGGTGCTCCTTGTGAAATTTCCTGAGAATTTATTCATGACTATAGGCACTCCACTACTGTACGGTTTCGTAAATATTTTCTTCTACACACAAATCATCTGTGGAATAGCCTACCCGCAGCAGTATTTACAGGACGATACGACACGAGTACCTTCAAAAAGCACGTCGACCTCCACCTTATATTTCGGTAACGCACCCAAAGCTCCTCTGGTATTACACGGGGCCGTAGGCGCGGATGATCACTCTACTTCAGGTGATCTTTTTAATATCAAGTCATAGAAATAAAGGCGAATAATTACTAATGTTAACAAATATGCCAAAGCTATATACTGGTCTTTCATTTATTTTTGTGTATTTTTTAAATTAATGGTAAATTATTAAATTGTGTTATATTCATTTAAATAAAGATTAAATATACTTACTCTGTTACATTTTTCTAAGATTAAAAGTAACATTTAATAAAAAGGAATAGGCTAAATTGGGAGGTTCATGCTGTAAGATGCAGACAAGAATAAGACTGGGAGCACTACATAAAGTGGCTAAGACTCGTCATGTCGGTAGGACTAGACCAGACCAACAAGTGTCCTATATAAGCCATGTATATTGTTAAAGTTACTCCGATAGACACTGTTATATAATAATCAATAATCATCAATAGTCATTGCTTCGCTCTGGTATTAAGGCAAAGCGCGGCGTTGAGTTCCGCCACTCAATACGCAATGCCTCAAATTCGGCGGAAAATGGGGAACGCAATTGGGGAACGAAAGTGGAACGGAGTGTCTTAACACTAGGTTCCCGGGTTACCTCTGCCTACCCTGCCTCGTGCGGGATACAGCGTGAAGCTGAGAGAGAGAGATCAATTGTCATATAATAATATTTTTTTAATATTTGTTTTTTAATCTATTTCAGGTCGCATGGAAATGATTAAAAGACTCGCTCGCCATGCATATACCAACAAAAGTCGTGCATCAAGTGCATGGTTTGGACCTTATTTTATACCATGTCAGTACATGTCAGTAATTATTAAGGATGATGATAATTATCAGGATGTCATGTCCTCGTTGTCAGTCTTTTCTCGGATTCTGGTACAAAATATAAACACAGTACCTTTATTGGGTCCCTTTGTTATCTATTTGTTTGTTCGTTCAATCTATTCCCTGTTTGTCTGTCAGTATCTGCCTGTCTCTCGGTCTGTCTGCTTGTCTGTCTATCTGCCTTACTATCAGTGTGTTGAGACTATTTTCTCAAGACTAGTTTTCTTGTATAGAGATATAAATCTGAAATTCATAAGAATAATTCTGATTTGATAACAATAACATACTAAAAATTTAACCTTCAGAAGTCTATATAATGATTGATGATAAGATAATAAATGTGTTAAATATTTTTTTACTAATATTTTAATATATACATATTTTGTTTAGTTATATCAGATCCAGAGCAAGCTATAATAATAATAAAAGCTACAAATAGCAAAGGAATTCTTGGCCGACTAGTTCGAAAACTTCTTGGAAATGGCTTAGTTTTTGCACCGAGTGAGTTAAAAATATGTAATTACTATTTTATAGTTTTATTTAGTAGATTGTACTTTTACTGTATAAATACAGTCCTAAATCATCTTTTAAGGACACTGAACAAGTGACATTCTTACTTAACACTTTTATTTAGTTTTTCAGTCTCACGCTATATTCCGTACATTTCTGAGTAGGCAAAGCAAAATTTGTTGCACTAGTATTACAATACATAATCCCCATTAAGACACTTTTGTGAAGAGCTTCGAGAAAAAAAATTAAAATATAAGATATTTTACTTCCTCGAGTAGAGATTGAACTCATAAGCTGGCACAGTGGCAAGTTCCCCTGCGCACCGTAAAAAAAAAAAAAGATTTTAAAATTTATTGCTTATAGTTACTATCTTACAGTAAAAATATGGCGACCTAGACGTAAAATATTATTGCCAAGTTTCTCTTCAAAGCATCTTACTCAATTCGTTTATATATTTGAGAAACAAAGTAAAATGGTAGTTAAAAAACTTGAATCTCAAGTTGGAAAAGGCAATCTATCAATTTGGGATTACGTAAGTCTCTACTCTTTGGATTCTATTTGTGGTAAGTCTCCTCAAGGTCAAAACTTAGTCCAGTTTTTACTAACAAAGTTTTAAATTTTCCTTATTTTATTGTTTCATTAACCTTTACTAGCATTGTAAAACTTATGTATACAACATAGTAATTAAAAAATAAATATGATTGAATTTTATTTATTGGAATATGTTGAAAAGTCCCCAGTTATAAATAAGGCAATTGATTATTAAAGAAATGGTAAAATAAAACTTATTTATTTCTAAAATTTTCAGAAACAGCTTTCGGTATAAATCTGAAAATACAGGACCAGACATACCATCCGTTATTTATAGAACTATCAAATTATCTGAGCAACATTTCAAAAATTGTTTTCCATCCATTTATAAACAATGATATTACTTACAATTTACTGCCTATTTCTGGAAAGTTGAATAAATTTAAAAAGAATATATATGAATTCATTGACGACGTAAGTAGAGTTATATTTTTACCTATAATAACCATTATTATATGAAAAGTAAAATACAGAATAACATACCGAATGCGTTATTTTGTCTCAGAGACTTACTTATAATTTTAAAAATACTAAAATTTACATTTATTAAGATCAAAATTCAAATATATAGTGTCTATGTATGTATTATATATTCAAGTATCTATGATTAAAAAATTTAAACCGTCGTCGCGTAAACCAGTAATTTTATTAAGGTGATGTACTAGCGTATTGTAGACCTACCATACCATAAAAATCTTTGTTCTCGTATCCATTTTTCCTACGACCTACTCAGCTTCACGCTGTATCCTACTAACTCTACTCAACTTCACGCTGTATCCCGCACGACGCAGGGTAGGCAGAGGAAACCCGGGAACCTAGTGTTAAGACACTCCGTTCCAATTCTGCTCCCCACTTTCCGCCAAATTTGAGTCATTGCGTGTTGAGTGGCGGAACTCAACGCCGCACATTGCCTTAATACCAGAGCGAAGAAATGAAACATTAAATATAAAAATTGAAAATATTAAAATATTTCATTTCCTCGACTGGAGATCGAACCCAGAACCTATCGGTTACAGTCACACGCATGTGCCGCTGCGCCACGACAGGCCTCATAATTGTCAATGAAAAATATAACGATGTTTACGAATCTGCTATTTTTTTGCACCAAATTTAGTCCTTAAGAAAATAAATATGTATATTAGATTCAAAATTTAATATAGATTATAACTATTTATAATTTGGCTGTGATAATTTTAAATATATACTAAACAATTAAACACGTTATACAATAGTATATATTTTATAATACGGCAGATTATACCAAAAATTGAGTGAATCTGATCTGATCTGTTCTTGAGTCCTTGCAACTAATGCTAAGTCAATTAGCAATAAATCCAAGTGTTAGGAATCTTATGAAATTTTATTAAGATAGTCGCTGCTTCATCCGTGACCGTCCAAGTAGAGAATAGTAGACTAAACTTATGACTGACTATAAGAATTATATTGATAATTAATTGCTTTTATTGATAAATACTGGATTTTTGAATACATTTTGCTTAGGTATGAGTAATTTTACTTAACGAATTTGTATTGACTTAAGTAGAATTAAATAAAGAAAACTATTTACACTGCATTGCAAATTGAAATTATAACAAATTATTTTTAGTATAATTGTACCATATTATAATTTATTTAAAAAAGAGATATTTTTCAGTTAATTGAAAAGAAGCAAGCAATAATGTGTGGAAAGCAAATGAATGCAAAAGATTTATATGGAGGTAATTTAATTGTGTAAAAAAAGTAAAGAATTAGTCAAGTAAATCCTTCTATGTTATCTTTCCGTCAGTCGGTAATGTACAAGTAGAAGGCTAAGTGATATTATAAAGTTTCTGACAATGCATGAATAATGGATTTATCATAATTGTTATCATCAAACTCTTATATTAAAAATTTGATAATTACCTAATTTTTATTGCAATAACTCGCTTCCAATTACTATACTGAATGTACAAAAATATTTTTAGCTGAACCTTCACTAATAAATATAGATAGTTTTCTTGAGGCAATGATAAAAGTTTCAAGTGAAAGTGGCAGAAAATACTCATTAGAAGAACTGCGTGAAGAAGTACTTACATTAGCAATAGCGGGAAGCGATACGTCAGCTACAGGAACGTGTTTTACAGTTACCTTGTTATCGCAACATCCGGATGTACAAGAAAAAGTTTATCAAGAGTAAGTAACCATATATGAATAATCATACTTATGGTTTTTTTATAAGTCAGAGTACAATTTGACTGCAAATACATTGTTCGTGGATATAATAATGCTTCACTTGTAGGTATTTTCAGTACTAAATTTAGTTTAGTAATGTATACGTTACATATTATAATAGTCAATGAATGACAAACTTATTTGTACAATATACGTAACATTAACAGTACTTCATTCATCTCATATTTATAGATAAAATGGAATCAATGCAATGTAATTTAAATTAAAAAGGAATCGGGACAACATCAAATCGTAAATACGATGGTTGTGCGTTCGATTCTCACACGTTGGAAAGAAATATTTTCATTTTCACGCCCGAGAAAAAAAAAATAATAAAAACGTAAAATATCTGACGTAAGTCCCAAGTTCTGAGCTCGTCGCTCGTGACGTGATAGGCACCTCGTAGTATTGAATTTATTAATATAAGCTTAGTGTTACCTGTATAGTATTAAAATTATCTTTCTAATTTCAGAATAATGGAAGTGCTAGGTGAGGATAAACCAATTGAAATTGGAGATATACAAAAATTGAAATACCTAGATGCTGTTATAAAGGAGACACTACGTCTTTATCCACCTGTACCAATTATCACCAGGTCTACACTGCAAGATACTCAAATTTGTAAGTGTATGTTATTTATCACAATATACGTGTACAGTCGAATTAATCTGCTTTCTTTAAATATTATTGTTATTCTAAATTTTCTTTTTAATGTTAAATATAAAGTAGACATTATCAAACATAACTACCTTGTACAACTATATTCAGTTAATAATTATATATTTCTTTGCTAGCTGACATTTTTTTTTATCTTTACAATATCATATCATAGCAGCGTAGGTAGAAGAAATCAAATAATTTAACTCCGTTCACAACATCCTGGTGAATTCTATAGGCGTTGCGTGTTGAGTGGCCGAATTTATCGCCATGTTTTGCATCGTTGCTAGAGTGGCAAAATGAAAATATTAAATACTCGGGATCCGCCCGCTTGAGTAACACTATTTAACTTACTTGTGTCAGTAAAATGATCATTTGCTGAACTATTTTAAATTGGCATAACTTTTTTTAAGCGCTTCTTTAGCCCAACTACGTTAATACACGTCCCTTTTAAGATTTTTGTTATATATTTATTTCATTACGCTCTCCCAGTTGGAAATATAAATATATATATATATATATATATATATATATATATATATATATATATATATATATATATATATATATATATATATATATATATATATATATATATATATATATATATATATATATATATATATATATATATATATATATATACACAAAAGTTTTTGTTGTCTATTCGTTTCAGCCTCAGATTTAGTTTTACCAAAACACCAAAACGCTGTGATTAATATTTGGGGATTACATCATAATCCTGAATATTGGGGTCCAGATGTAGAGGACTTCAATCCAGATAGGTTTTTATCGAGACCACAGCCTGTTGCGGGTGCCTTTATACCGTTTAGTACTGGAGCAAGGAACTGTATTGGTTAGTATTTATTATAGTTATGATAGTACTTACCTAATGATACTTGGATCGAAGTATTAAATCGATAAGCTCATCCATTTTAAGATTTTTATATGGGGAAATTATCATTTTAAAATTATTTTCATTTCTGCTAAACAAACATGGCCTTAAAATGTTTCGAAAACTATCTGGACGATGGAGAATCGCGTATTTCAATACGATATTCGATTGAAAGTAGTCATAAAACACTCATTTTTCGATTTTCCAAGCAAGATTCAGAAAAATAAATCTACCATGCTATGTAAAAAAAAAGTAAAAATCTAACATTAATAAGAAAAAAACAATACTTTTCAGGCTATCAATATGCGATGTTATCCATGAAAACAAATATAACAACACTTTTAAAAAGTTATTGCTTTAAGCCGGCGACGAGTTTTATTTATGGCAAAGACAATCCTCTTCGTACCTCTTTTCAATTAATGTCAAGACATGTCAATAACTTTGAAATACAAATCGAGCATCGTTCTCATGTGTAAATAAAATGATATATTATTAGTACAGTATTTCATTTACTGCTCCTTCCTTGGAAATAGTTATATTTAGGAACTGTTTTTATTTTAATGCTTTGTTACACAAATATTATTATACAATTTACAATATAAAAAGGGTTCACACACTGAAGCAAAGAAACGTTTAGCTTTATAATATTAATGTGTTTTTTGTATTATTATCCATCATAAAAATATAATAAAATTACATCTGAACACTGTATGTACATGGAAGATATGTAAGAACAATGATTAGGTACTGGAAGGATTTTGTGATTGTGGTGAAAACCAAAACCGACATGTTTTGCGTCTCGTTTCCCAAGAACAACTTAACAGATAATAAAGCATTAAAATCAAAATCAAAATCAAAATATTCTTTATTCAATTAGGCCATTTAAGCACTTTTGAATCGTCAAGTTATATATAAGTATCTGTGGTGTCAGTCCTTACAGGATTATTAATAATAATGCTGTTTGCACTAAATGTTGAGGACTATTTTTAAAATAGAATAATAATAATTTATTATTATTCTATTTAAAAAATAGTCCTCAACATTTAGTGCAAACACAAAATTTATAGAGAAATAACGTAATACTGGGGCCTTACGTGGCGCAGCGGCACAAGCGTGTGACTGTAACCGACAGGTTCTGGGTTCGATCCCCACTCGAGGAAATGACATATTTAATATTTTCAATTTAAATATTTAATGTTTCATTTCTTCGCTCTGGTAATAAGGCAAAGCGCGGCGTTGAGTTCCGCCACTCAACACGCAATGCCTCAAATTCGGCGGAAAGTGGGGAACGGAACTAGAACGAAGTGTCTTAACATTAGGTTCCCTCTGCCTACCTCACCTCGTGCGGTATACAGTGTGAAGCTGGAATAACGTAATATCAATAAAAAATCATTTGTTTGAAAAAAGATTTACTGAATCTGATGAAGCTTTTAAGGGACACATTGTTTTTAAAGATAAATTGTAATACATAATGATATAAAAATACCAAAATAATTCAGGTTAGTGTAATAAAGAGTCTAAATAGGCAAAGCAGCGGGTGGGTCGCTGTCGGAAATCGGTTCCTGAGAAGTTTTATGCATTTTGTAGCTGTTTGCGAGTTTGGTTGCCGTTCTATTGTTCTCTAATTGTATTTTCATATTTTAAAACGAACCTTAGTAGAGGTAGTAGGTAGGCCTTAGTAACAATTAACTATTTTATTTTAACAATTCTCACGCTTTACGCTAATTATGTATTACAAATAAATAAAATAGACAATTAAAATAAAATCTCTATAAATTGTGTAGTTACATTAATTCTCATTATTTTTGAAATATATAGCATAGCTTAGTTGAAGTAAACACAACTCAACAATGATAGTTATCGGTGTGCTAGTCCTTGTTCTTGCTTTCATCGTCAGCAAACATTGGAGATCCAAGAAGATCGCGGATATCCACAGTAAATTAGGCAGTGATATTGTAGCTTTGCCCTTAATAGGACACCTACATAAATTTATTGGTTCTCATAAAGGTAGGTCTAAATATTATTAAAGTGTAGTATTATTATTAGCAGAATTAATATTTCAAATTAATTATTTTAATTATTATTTTTTTTAAAAAGTGCTTGTGTTTAAGTGCTAAACGTAAAAATAATATTTGTTAATTGTAATGTTCTGAAGTCTTTATATTACCAACGATCAGTATAATAACTATATAATGCTTCGGCAATGTAAAGAATATCTAAAACGTGTAGGTATAAATTTACCAAGTTTTTAAGTTAAGTTTGGGTTAATAACTTTTAGGTTTAAAAGTGTCTAACCAACCTTGCAGTTAATAATTCTAAATCTATAGCACGAGTATAGAATAGTAATGATCGTACGGCAGATTATTGCAAAATTTCCACATACCACAGTATGTTTTTTTCGTGTAGAAGTTACGTTGTTGCCATTGTCACTGTACTGTACATTAAGAAATTTAATTTAACATCTTTTTTGCGGGAAATACGTAGAAATTCATTAAGAAATACCTTAAATTCTTTGGAATTTATATTGGTCCGTTAATGTCTTATCAATTTTGACCTTCTGTCACATATTGTTGAAGTTTTTAGTTGGAGTCAGTTTAATGAGATTGCTAAAAATTTTATCTTCTGCCGTTAAAATATAAACACCTAGTGAATCAACTCAAAAATACAGGTTATTTTTGGTCCACCTCGATCTTCCAATTGTATCAATTGATATAATTTCAAATGGTTGTCTTGCTACTCCCAGGTGTGACATTAAACCATATTTTGGGTTCTTTCTTGTTTTATTTTGATACGTATTTCACATTCTTCGCAAGTCTATTTTATCTTTGCATTGATATTCTTCATTGAATAGAATGGAGTTAGTTTAATTAACATTTGCGTCGTTCCCAGATGGCAGTGTGTAATGTGTATATTTTTAACAATTTTTTGCTTAGTTCTGATAGCACGATTTTATTCCTTGTTTAATTTTTTTGTAATATATTTCATCTTTCAGTTTAAATTTAATTGTTTTTAAACTTATGACAAAAAAATATTTTTCTGAGAATTGTCACACATTTTCCTTGTTTCTTACTTTACTTTACTTAGCTTCACGCTATATCCCGCAGCGGGGTAGGCAGAGAGAACGGAGCGCCAAACGCTACGGTCTCGGCATACCTCTTTCGCCTCGTCCACTGTCATCAACCTCTTCATACATGCCCTCCGGGGGGTCCTCATGCTTTTTACGTGACCTTCCTCCAGTATCGTCGATACTGTGTTTTCGAAGGTCAACCGAGGTCTCCCCCTCCCTCTCTTACCACTCACTTTTCCTTCATAAATCTTTTTTACCATTCTTTCTTCACTCATTCGCTCGACGTGCCCAAACCACCTGAGCACGTTCTTCTTCATTCTCACTGTGACATCCACGCTAGTACCTGCCATTCTGTGTATTTCTTCATTGGACATGCGATCAGATAAACTGACTCCGCATATCCGACGAAGAGATCGCATCTCTACAGCAATCATATTTCTTACATTCTTCTTCTGTAATACCCACGTTTCGCTGCCGTATAACAGTGTCGATACCAACACTGCATTGTGTACGGCCAAACGCGCAGCTATGCTGACGTTTCGCCGTCTCAACAATACAGCTAAGGCACCGTTAACTCTGTTACCGGCAGCAATACGCCTTTCCACATCCATTTCGTATCTACCGTCTCTGCTAAACATACTTCCCAGATATACTACCTCATTCACTTGTTCTAATATCTTATCATTTACACTGACCTTGCAAACTGTTCTTTCTTCATTTCTTTCAAATACCAGAACCTTCGTCTTATTCGCATTCAGGCTTCGACCATTATTCGCGCATCCTTCTTTCAGAGTGGTAACCAATGCCTGCAACTCGCTTTCTGATGATGCAATAAGCACTGCATCATCTGCGTACAGCAGGCAATTTATATTCGAGGTACCTACTTTCACTCCCATGTCACTTTGTCTCACTCCATGAAGACAGCTGTCCAAATACAAATTGAACAACCAAGCTGACATGGCGCAACCTTGTTTAACACCCGATTGGATGTCAAACCAAGGCGACATGCCAGCTCTTACTTGCACGCAGGCTGAGTGATCTCTGTAAAGAGACTTTACAGCCTGCAGCAAGGGTCCGCTCACATTGTACCGGGGCAGTATCTCCCATAATCTCTTTCTTACAACCCTGTCAAACGCCTTTTCCAAGTCTACAAAAGCACAGAAAACTTTTTGGTTTACTGCCAAAAATTTTTCCGTAATCATGCGGAGGGAAAAGATCTGATCCATACAACCTCTTCCAGGTCTAAAGCCTCCCTGGGCCTCCCACAACAGCCTTTCAGATCTATCTTGCATTCTTCTCGCTAATATTTTAGCATACACTTTACTACCTAAGCTAATCAAACTGATAGCCCTATAGCTTGCGCAATCTATCTGTGAACCTTTGCCTTTATACAAAGGCACGATGACTGCACCTCGCCAATCGTCTGGGACCTCCCCGGATTTCCAGCATAAATTGCACAGAAACCAGAACAGGTCCAAGACGCGTGGCCCACCATATTTGATCATCTCGGCAGTAACTCCATCTGCTCCCGCTGCCTTACCACATTTCAAGCTTCGTATGGCACTCTCAACTTCTTTTATACTGATTTCGCCGTCCGCTACATCAAGACTCAGCGTTTCGCTGTAACTTGAGGCAGAGGCGTCATCACATTCATACATCTCCTTGTAAAATTCCGCCCATCGCTGCAAAACCTGTGGTTGTTCAGTTAAAAGTTCACCGTCTTTCAAAAACCTTGTTCACTTCAACCCCCGGAAGACACAAGTCTGCGCGTTAACCGCTAAAAAACCCCATTTGTCGTATCACCAGTTTTCGAGAACACTCCCCTTAAAGCCGCGCCCTGCATCAGTATATTGGGCCTCAGCTTTTCGAGCGACTGCCAGTATTGCGATCATCTGGAAAGCAAGGCCAAGTTGGCCTCGAAGAAACTGGGGGTCATCAGCAGAGCGAGACAGTATTTCACGCCAAAACACCGTTTAGCCCTGTATAGGGCCCAGGTGCGGCCTCATATGGAATACTGTTCTCACCTTTGGGCTGGTGCACCCCAGTATCAGCTTGAACCATTTGATCGCATACAACGTAGAGCCGTTCGAATCGTTGGGAACCCAATGATCTGTGTGGGGCTTGATACTTTGGCTTTGCGTAGAGACGTATCCTCCCTGTGCGTTCTCTACCGCATTTATCACGGGGAGTGTTCTGGAGAACTGTTTGACTTGATACCTGCCGCCGAATTTTCCAACCGCACAGTACGTCACAAACTAAAGTACCATCCACATCATCTGGACACGTGGCATTCGACTACTGTGCGGTTTCGTAGGAATTTTCTTCCACGCGCCACACATCTGTGGAACGACCTACCCGCGGCAGTATTTCCAGGTCGATACGACATGGGTACCTTCAAAAAGCGCGTCTACCTCCACCTTAAAGGCCGGCAACGCCCTTGTAGCTCCCCTGGTGTTACACGGGGCCGTGGGCGACGGTGATCACTCACCATCAGGACCCGTACGCTCGTTTGCCTTGTCTTTTCCATAAAAAAAAAAAAAAAAAGAAAAAAAAAAAAAAAAAGCACCCCTTTCATTCTACAGGTTAGCGAGCAACTCCGGGAACCACTCACTTCTCGCCAGAAAAGCTTTGTGTTTTCCCGAAAGTTGTTCATTAACCTTTCATCTCTTTCTTTCTCAGAGTTTTCACGCTTCATCTTTATCAGTACTTTCGTTTGGTGTTTTTGCAGCTTATACTCTTTCTTTCTTATCTCTCTCATGCTTTTATCCTTACCCGAGGCTTTATAATCCTGCCATGCTTTCCTCTTTTTTCCTACTGCATCTTTCACTTCATCATCCCACCATTCATCTCGCTTTTCCCTTTACCACATACCTCTGCCGCTATTTCCGTCATACAATTCCTTAGGTTCTGCCAGCATACTTCGATATTTTCACCTCCAGATTCGTAGCTGTCTAACTTTTTGGAAACTCTTTCTTGATATTCCTCTCTGACCGGTGGATCTTGAAGCTTCCAGCTTCTTATGCGATGAATCGCATAAGAAGCTTCCTTGTTTTTGTTATTATAAAATCCTTTACTGCTATTAGGTAATCTTAAAGAAGTTTTACTGAATTGTTTTCCATTATAAAGCCTTTATTCTTGGCATAATGGTTTAGAAATACACACTTAGCAAATTTTAGTCTAAACCCATCTGTATGAGTTACCTTCAATAATCTTGATACAAGTGATATATGTTAAAAGGTTTTTGAATAAATAAGTAAATCATCTATAAAATTTATTGCAAAATAAGAGATCTTAAGTTTTCTTATGATGTTCTTCTTCTGATGCTTAGTATTCAGGGCAGTTTTTATTCCAAATGGCACACATATTCACTTAAAATATCCTTCCTGAGTAATGACAGTTGTTTTGTATTGATCTTGCATTCTCAGTAGAATTCACGAAAATGTTGAATTATAATATGTGGTAGCTGAGTTGCGAAATACTTACAGTTCACTCTTTTTATTATTAAATATTCAATTAATGGAAATGGCTATAATTGTGGGACTATTATTTTCTCACGTGTTCAATTTTCTGAAATATACATGTTTATCGGTTGTCTTCTTTTTTATAAGCTAGGGTTACTGAAACTGCAAAAGGGCTATATAATTCCACAATAAATTTTTCCTCTAACATTTTTGATATTTGGTTTCCTATTTTTCTTCTGTCTTCATCGGTGCCTCTATATGGTCGTGTGCAGCAGTGTTTATCCAGCATCAGATGAATATGATTATTTTTATTCTCTCCATTTTGGGGATTTTCTAATCTTGGCTGAGTTTTGTCTCTTAGTGTATCAGGAATGTTGACTTTTTTCCTTTTTTGGCTTCTTGTATAATATTGAAATCTTCATTTTACATGAGCTTGAATCTGTTTATACAGTCTAAACCATTTATGAAATCATAATTAAAGTTTTCTTTATCAATTACATAAATATTCATATTTTGTTCTATATTACATATCTTAATTTTTAATCCTACTAACTATACCTGTTCTTTATTTATCTCACCATTAATTGTCTTTAATTTTACTATTTGTGTATTATTTATAGTATGTTCTATTATTCGTATGTTTAATATTTTTGCATTATTTAATCACACTTTTGAACCTGAATCATAAGTTTCAGTTACTTTTACAGTATCATTTAATAGTAAATTTATTTTAAGTAATGTAAGTACCTCAGATTATTTGGATCCATGTTATTTAGATCTATTTCTATTTCAAAGTTATTTACTGTCTTTACTATTGATTATTTTTAAGTTTTACCTTTAAATAATCAATTCTCCTCCACCTTACTACCCGTAAGGTTTGCCTTTTTTCTCATTGATACAAATTGGACATGGCTTGTTCTTGTCATTTTTTTTTTCAGTGAAACGTTCGCGTTCCCTTATAAAAATCTTTAATCCCTTGGTTTGAAGTTTTGCTTGTAAACTTTTCAATTATAAAATATTTTTCGCTTTTGCCTAGATTTGGATTTTCTAATATTTTTATTTTTCTTCGAGTAATTTCTCAAACAATTTTCCCAAAGTTTTCTTATAGCCTCTGATTCACTTTTAGCTTCCGGGATTTTTTCTAGGTATACATCATTAAACTGCAAGTATTTTTCTTCATTCAAAATTTTTTGTTTGTTTGGTGTCTTTTTGCAATGTGTTCTTTATTTTGCTATAATGCTATAATAGTCCTAGTAATTACTTGATGTTGATTCGCTGGTTGATAATATAATGATATGGGGTGTGTCAATTGAAGACAGCATTAAATGCTGTTTTAACAGCGAAAGCAAATATCAATTTTTTCACTATTTCAGTAGTTTTAAATAGTTTTATAATGATAATATTTCCATTTAATTGAAAATAAAGATTCAATTGTCTTTCTGTATATAAAACATTGATTTATCAAATGTACAACCTTACAAAGACTTCGTAAGTTATATATGAATATTTTATTTTATTAACGTAAGTTATATATAAATATGTGTGTATTTGCCATTATACAAAAGCACGGTGATAACGGTCTGGAATCTCTCCTGATAACGAAGATAAATTGCACAAAACCTTAATGTAGTGAAATTATCTCTATATATAGGATAAATTCTTAGAGTAGGTAAAAATTAAAGCTATTTTGAGAATGTATACGTGTAACTCTCAAATTGAGTGTTCTTTCACTTATTAAAATGTAATAGTAGAGTAAATGAAACTGAGCCATGAATTATTTATATAACTTATTAACTTATATATGATTTAAAAATTGTTGCTAATAAATGACACAGGCGTACATTCAGTCTGAACACCTTAAAAGTTCAAGGCGTGTGTGGCCTACCATGTTTGATCATCTCAATACCAAATATTGTAAGTACAGACCGAAGGAAAATGACCTGTACGTGGCGATTTTCACGAAAAAATTTAATATAATCAATTTATAACGCTCGTAAGCTTGATTTTGTTGTGCTTTATAGACCGTCATAAATATTCTTAGCTTGTTACTGAAGTCATAAATATTCTTAGCATATTACCTCCAAAACTATAAACGGTCTTGCGACAAACGACTTTGACACAACAACAAAGTTTGAACAACAAAGTGATACTATGTATATATGTTCAGTTTTATCTTTTTAAGGTTAGAAAACAATAAAATAAACATGTTCTTGATATTCGGAAAATTCAAATATATTATTTAAAATATATAATTACATGCAGGCAGTGACTTTAGTAAACAGGTTATAAATTATTTGACGTTCAAAAAGTTAATTTGAACGTCAAACAATTTATCACCTGTTTACTAAAGTCACTGCAACATTCCTAAAAAGAACCAGCGCAAGAAGCTCAGCGGGACATGTCTTTTGTCACTTAAATATATTACTCAGTTTCATGCTGTATCCCGCACATGGCAGGGTAGGCACAGGGAATTTGGGAACTTAGGGTTAAGACACTCCGCTCTACTTCCGTTTTCCATTTTCCACCGAATTGGTGGCATTGCGTGTTGAGTGACGGAACTCAACGCCGCGATTTGCCTTGTACCAGAGCGAAGAAATTAAAACATTAAATATTTAAATTGAAAATATTAAATATTTCATTTTTTCGAGTGGGGACCGAACCCACAACCTGTCGATATACAGTCACACGTTTGTGCCGCTGCGCCACGACAGGCCTCAAATATTTTAAATATTAATTAAAAGACAATGATCCATTTCAAATAGACTGGAGCGAGCATTTCATTTCCAAGGCGTGTCATAATTTACAAAATCATTGATTTGGTAAAAACCTTTAACAGAAAAACATAATTTCTCAATTTTTCTTAAATTGTAAAATGGAAAATTCTCAGGCGTTTTCTGGGATCCTATTGTAAAAGCGTATTGCATTATCCCATAAAATAATTCCGTATTCAGTGCAATAGTGTTATAAGTACGCAAAATTTGACCTTATTTCTTGTATGAATATTATGTACTATGTCACCGTTTTTTGTATATATACGTCAATCTTCAAGTTGCTATTAAAATATCACATTATCATTGAATTCGGTCACGTATGTAAGCAATTCTGAATATTTTTATGAATACAATTGTTTAATTAATGTGGGAGTATTTAAGCTAATATATTCAAATTATCTACATTACTATGTCTGAATAATAGGAATTAATTTTTTACGAGAAATTAAATTCAAATATTTTTTGCTAGTAAAAACTTGTGTGTGTGTGTGTGTGTATATTGACTCATGTACTACACGTGCAACTGATATAAATTAGCAATTGTAATATTAACTCCGGTATATATTTGCATTCTTAAAACGCATATTTCTAGAATCATCCTACTAACTAAATAGTATAAAAGAAAATAAGATAATCTTTTTTTTTTTTTATTTTTTTATTTATTTATTTAATCCATAATAAATACATTATCTTCGTGGTCATAAGCCCGAATTGGCTTGTGTGACCACTGCACATTCCTAAGCATATAGTAAAATATTTAGATACATACAAATAAAACTTACAAATTATAAACAACATAATATACAAATATCCCTTTAGAATAATAAATATAAAAAATGAAACGACAAAATAGATAAAAGAATAATAACAAAAACAATGTGTAATTGTGAGGTAGGTTGAGAAAATTCGACGAAGTAAGTTATGCTACAGCATGTTAATTTAAGTACAAATTACTTATTAAAAAATCCTTTATTTTGTATTTTATATTGTGTGTAGTCAATTTATCTCTAAGCATCTTTGGTATTCCATTAATTAATCTTGGGAGTACATAATGAGTAGTTCTTTTACCATAAAAATTATTAGCCCCAGTTGTTTCTATAATATTTTTTGAGATAGATCGTGTAAATGTTTTGTGTTCTTTGAAGTTTCTGTTATAGCGAAAGAAATTTTCTACTAATAACATGTATTTTACTTTTTCATGTACTGGTAATACCTTGCAATACTCAAAAAGCTTATTTTCGTTGTTGTAGAATTTTTGTCTTACTGACAATGGAACAATCATTTTTAGTATTTTCAATTGTATTATATAAATTTAATTCAGATGAGTTTTGAATGTTCCACCGTAGCTACTGAGCCCATATGCGATTATACTATCTATTAACGATTTATATAATTGCAATTTAGTTCTGAAGTGCAATTTGTTTCTTAGCAAATAAAGTTTTGCTGTCATGAGCCGTAATTAATTGCATATATATTTAATATGTTTGTCCCAATTAAATCTTTTGTCGATGAGAACCCCGAGGTATACATGTTGATCAACTTTTTCAATTACCTTACAGTTGCAGTGCATATTATCACGGTGTATACATTCATGGTCATGAGAAATAATAACGTGCTCGTCCCCTGACTTGTTATGACTTGAGCATATATGCAGCAGCTTTGTTTTTTGGGAGTTTATTACAAGGCCGATGTCATGGGACCATTTGCAGAGCAAGTTAAAATCACATTGTAGATTACCCATAGCTTTCTTGATATCTGCATCTGCTGCTACTAAGCAGGTATCGTCTGCATATTGGAACAATTGACATTTTCTCATCAAATGTTGTAGATCATTTACATATGCCAGGTAGTGGAGGGGGCCCAATACAGAACCTTGAGCTGTTCCTTCGGTAATATCTACTTTTTCACTATGATGTGAATTCACTTTAACAACATAAGCTCTATTTGCTAAATAATTTTCGCACCATTTTAGCAAAGGTCCTCTTTAAGTAATACATCTTAATTTTGATTTAGATTTTTGGTGATTTATTATATTCAAGTTCAAAATTCTAATTCAGATATTTTTATTCAAAATAAGATGTTAGAAGTTGTTTTTTTGAATGTCAAACAATTCACCAGTTCACAAAAGTTACTGCCCACAGACTCGCACTCGGGCATGTCTTTTTTGAATCAAAACTTTACATAATATTTTTAAAAAGTTTAAGTTGTATGATTAGCGCGCCTGCCACTTATTCCCATCGTGTTTGCAAAAATGTTCAAGTTTCCCCAGGAATTATATGATCAATCGATGAAAAGACATATGCGTCGTGCAACGCTGCAAGCCCTATTACATTTGTTCCGTACTATTTAGTACCTTTGCAAGTTAGCATCCGTAGGATTTTTCTTAAAATGACTTTGCAGCGTTACGTTTTGTCGTAAGAAATTTAATATGTTTAGTAAACCACTTAAAGTGATCACTTAAAGTGATAAAGCCGCCTTTGTACTTTCTGAGAAACTTGTAATACTAAATTTGTACTTTAATTTTTGTTTTGTTCATCGAAATTGAGTGCTGGATTTTAACACCGCGCGTATATAATAATACCTTTAAATCGGGGAAATTTAAGGTGTACAGTACTTATAGTAAAAACAAGATGTATATATATTTTATGCATAATTCAAATTAATAATTGACACATAAATATTCATATATAATGAATATAACAAAATATTATGTTTATTTTAGATCGGATGAATTTGTTTAAGAAATTAGCCCATTTCGCATATTCCAATAAATATGGTGCGTCGAGTATTTTGCTGGGACCCTTCCTAACAACATGTAAGTAATTTATAATTTGATAGCTACCTTAAATTTTACGTAAAAACATTTTTAAATTATAAACGTTCAGACTACTTATAACTTGTTTCCAGAGCGAGGACATGAGAATATTGAACATTTAAATTGAAAACATTAAATATTTCATTTCCTCGAGTGGGTATCGAACCCACAACTTAACGGGCTTAGAGTCACAAGCTGTATAGTACCCTATGGTAAGAAATGCAAAAATCACAAACACATTATAAAATTGGAACTTATTAATGTTGATTTTCATTTAGAATCGCATCATTAGTGGCCCCAATCGATCCTTTAACCTAAAAAGACTGTTGAAAAATATTACATCTAAATCCCAGTTTTCGCAAAATAAACATTAAATTTAACTATATACATACATATGTTTAACCCATAAATTGTTTACAGTTATATCAGATCCAGAACAAGCAGTCACAATAATAAAGAATTCAAACTCCAAGGGTCTCATCACAAAATTGGCCCATCGAGCAGTTGGTAACGCTCTACCTTTTGCAGCGGGTAAGTTAAGAGACAATAATTTGCCCGTAGAAAGGTGTTAGCGAATGTGCTCTAGCGTTGAATTATAATCTATCGAAGTGGTTCAATCAATCTTTCAATCTACAAAATAACTCCCACACGAGATTCTCATACAGTAGGAGGTGAATCACAATCTGTTAACTATTCATTTCAAATAGATAAGAGGGCAGACGCCCATTCTTCTTTAATAACCTCATTTTCAATCTGTTTATTTCATATATTATATTTGTATTTTTTGTAAGAAGGAGAAACATAATAGTAGCATTATTCATTTCAAATAAAAGTATTTAGCCGGGTTAAGGGTCAAAGAGGTATAAACGAATTTTATAATAAATACGAAATTCAGATAATACTGGAAAAAATATCTACTTTGTGTAATTTTGATGAAGAGGGCATCAAAAGAACAGAAGACCTCAAATTAGCCATCAGTAGTAATAGCAAATTTGACACGGGTAATACTGGATGTTTTTAAAGGCTGCATACCTGGATACCTGACTGGAATCCACACAGCGCTTGTGTGAGTGCTTGGAAGGTGCCCAAGATGAAGTGAGACAACGGTGTTCACGGATGTTATAACGAGGCATACATACTTGGGGATACTGTTGTAATTAATACAATATAAGCAGCAAAAGAAGTTTGATATAGACCTTCGAGGCATATATCAAGTCTGGTAAAAACCAAAATTCGCACTATGGCTTCAATGCGAGTAAACGGGGTTATTAGCGAGAGGGTTATAAGAAAAGTGCAGCCATCCAGATAACAGACAAAACTCTGATGGTATACTTTAGCGAGACAGTGATTGGAGATAAAATTTCCGGAATAAAAAATATTTTTATGGAACAAAAATCCAGTATTACGATCCACGAGGTTCAGGCTCTAATCAACAAAGGGTAAAAAACATTTAAAAAATATAATCAAACAAGGAAAGGAAAATATTAGTTAATACCAAATGTCTGTAGAATTATACGTTAAAAATAAACACCAGATACTCAGTACTCAGCTTCACGCTGTATCCCGCATATGGCAGGGTAGGCAGAGGGGGAACTTGGGAACCTAGTGTTAAGACACTCCGTTCCACTTACGTTTCCCACTTTTCCGCCGAATTTGAGGCATTGCGTGTTGAGTGGCGGAACTCAACGCCACACTTTTGCCTTATTACAGAGCGAAGAAATGAAACATAAAACATTTAAATTGAAAATATTCAATATTTAATTTTCTCGATTCGAGATTAACAACCGGCCGGTTAGAGTCACACGATCGTACTGGTGCGCCGCGACAGGTATCTAGTATTTAGCATTAATAAGAATCTTATTATTCAACGAACACTATATCTGTATTTATATCTTTTTTTTTTTTTCATTTTGAACTAGTAAGACAAAACTATCAATATCTTGAATTCGGGTGAAGACCGAGGAAATGATTAGGTTAACACTATTCTTCATTTTCTAATATGCAAAAGATGGATACCGCAATATTTACCAAAGAAAAGATTACGCTCTAAATCATGATTAAAAAAATGGTTGTCTTTGTTACAGTTAATATATGGCAACCTCGCCGGAAGATATTATTACCAAGCTTCTCTTCTAAGCATCTTTCTCAATTCGTACATATTTTTGAATCACAGAATAAAATGGTCGTTAAAAGCTTGGAAGCCAAGGCAGGAAAGGGTAATTTATCTATTTGGAATTATCTCAGTCTATACTCGTTGGATTCCATTTGTGGTAAGCTTTAAATATTAATACTTTGTAAATCAGTAATTTAAATTACATAATTTATAACGATTTATTTAATGTCATATAAAATCGTAGATTGACTTCATTTAGATTTGTCTTTCATTTTATTTAATTCTTGGAAGTAATTTTCATTTTAATTTCACTGAAGAAAACTTACCTAGAAAACATACTTTGTGTCTTTCAATAACCAAATGAAATAGTCTAGCAGTTATTGTGTCACGTCATAATCTACGACTAAGGAGTCCATGCAGTACAATACTTTAATATACATTTTTTTAACACAAGATCTAAACCCGATATCATAAAAATATGTGTGTGTGTGTGTCTTATTGAAGAAAAAATGCAATTTAGCCACACCAGTTAGTATAAACTGTCGTATTCGCTAGCCTCTGACAGTTAAGTAGTACGTTAATGTTATATATAATAAGTTTTTAGAAGTCATTTTGCACAAATTAAGTCACCAATTATTTACAAAAAAACTTGATGATGATCTTATCAAGAACATATTACATGCAAAATATTTTGTCAACTGAAACTACTGATTTTAACTTTTTAAAATAATTTTGCAGAAACAGCTTTTGGTATCAACCTTAAAATACAAAATGAAACACGTCATCCTTTATTCGAGGCATTTACACAATACATTAACTGTGGTTCATCAATAATGTTTTGTCCATGGTTAAGTTTTGATGTAATATATAACATGCTACCACTTTCAAAGGAGTTACATAGACTGAAAAAAACGATGCATAAATTTGTTGATGACGTAAGTTTTTTTTTTGTTTTGTTCTACATTGGAAAAGTCACATTGGTCTTGGATCTGATTTCATTTTTTTTTTTTCTTTATTTTCCGTACACCCCAGACGGTTCTATTGTGACGGAAATCTTCGATTTTTATCGACATTCATTATTTTTTTCATATAATTATTATTGTACCCATATAATTATAGTAAATTCTTAAAGTTATCAATTTTACCATATCTGATGATGAAGATGATGGGGTGCTTGTTGTTTAAAATATTATAATCATTCTATTGGCAACTATATATTAGAGGTTAGTTATGAACCAGTATATTGCACCCAAAAGCGTGTTTTTACTCTGAATTAAATTATTTTGTTAAAAACTTAAATTATCCTATAATTTTATTTTGAGGTGATGTAATATGACTGATTGTTTGATTTTCTTCCCCTGTAACATGACTCTTTATAACTTAGAATAATTTTATAGTTTTTAGTTGTACAAGCATTAAAAACGTGTTCTTTTAGTTTTTTTAAACTATTATTTATTTTGTACTTTTAGAACATTTGAATAAAAACGATAATTTTGGTTTAGATGTAGTTATTATCCATCGAATTCGCAGAAATACACAGCTGACTGTGAAATACGTATCTTTTTCGGTTCGTCATCTATGTCTATCTTCATTTACGATAAGCTCGGTCAATTAGATATAAATATAGGTTTAAGAGAAATGTCTGTATTACACAATCTGATAATTAATATTTCAAACTGTTGACAGGCTTAATGATATAAAATATATGTAAATGAGTAAAATATATATTATTGAGTTAAATAATGACAGTAAAATGTATAATAGTTAAAAAAAACTCGTTCGTGACGAATTCATCATCCACTGAAAGGATATTCAGAAACTATATTACTATAATCATTATTCCTGTTGTTCCTGAATATCCTATATGAAGTAACATATTTCACTTAGGAAAGAAAAAGTCTCTTTAGGAAATTTATAAAAATGTGAACGTAGCGTCATTTGATGCCAATTTTGGAAACCGTTCAAGCGTTCTTCTGATCAACTTTGCCATACGTCGAAGTTCTTATATGCTTGTTAAACATATTTTTAAAATATTTAAAGTACTATGCTATACTTAAAAGAATTATGTAATAAGAAGGAGATGAATAATTTTTAGAAAACGCATGACAAAGATAATAACATAAAAATAACAATAACATAATTTTATTAAATGTGTGTAGAGACGGTGATAATAATAAAATAACAAAAAAATAATATTTTTTTAATGAATTATATATAAATAGTAGATTTAAAAGACCTCTACATTATTTTCAGTTAATATATAAAAAGCAAGCAATGATGTCTGGAGAAGATAAAACTGTAGAAGAATTAGGTGAAGGTAATATATTTGTTTTTATTTGACAATTATTAGGTACATAAAACTTACTTATCTAAGATTATATGAAGTTCCGTAAATGTCACCAGTCCAATATTATATATAAATCTCTAAAGGAATAACACTTTAAAAATAGTGAAAATGTTATTATCTTTATTCAAACAGCATCGATTATGTGTAGGTTACTTAATGAGATCTCAATGATTTTATTTGAAAGGTTAGATAATAATAAATTTTAAATAATTGTCACCATCATCATAATTGTCACCATAATAATACATTTTAAATAATTGTTACATCCTACAAGCAAGTTGTTTTCTAATTTTAGCTGAACCTTCAAGAGTAACTATGGAATGTTTCCTCGAATCAATGATAAAAATGTCAGAAGAAAATGGCAGAAAATACTCTATTGAAGAACTACGAGATGAAGTACTTACATTGGCGTTGGCAGGAAGTGATACTACTGCCACAGGAACATGCTTTACAATCACTTTATTGTCACAACACCCTGATATACAAGAGAAAGTATATCAAGAGTAAGTTATTTGCTTTACACTGCATCCCACACGTACCAAGCTAGACAGGGAACCACCTATGTACAGTATTAGTTTTATTGTTCTCTAGATTCTCTATAGGCATCGAGCCTTTGTCGAAGTTCATTAGATATTGTACTTGTGATATGTGTCAGTATTCCCGTGCAAATCAAACCTTTCTAATATCCATGTTGCTTTACCAAATCTGATAAAACTTATCCGACCATGAACATCTTGATCGATGTCTCGAGTGCATAACTCGTGCATCACGGATCTGAGGTTCTTGAACTTTTCCGACTTAACGGCTGGTACAGTACGTAGGTACTGTACCAGCCGTTAAGTCGGAATAGATAGTGACATGCATCATCAGCCACGGAGGCTGGTCTTGGGTGTGAGCCGAGATAGTATCTAGCACTACATTGGATAAGAATGGACTAAGAGCCGGGCCCTGGTGAACCCCTACTATAATTTTGAAAGGTTTGGTGTCGCCAACAGCAGTCCTAACCATGGAAGCGGAATTGTGATACATGTCTATGATACTCTCAATATAGGCCTCAGGGATCCCTTTGGAACGCAACGCCCACCAGATACACTGACGAGACAAACAGTCAAAGGCCTTCGACAGATCTTATAAAGCCATATGCAGAGCTCTCCTCTTTTCCCTGTATGCCTCCATTAAAGTCCTGAGGGCAAAAATGGCATCCATGGTACCCGATCCTGACTGAAATCCATATTAAGACTCAGAGATAATATACTCTCAGCGGAGCCCGATGTGGATCATATGCTCGAAGAGCTTCAGGGTGTGACTCATAAGCTTACTAACTACCACAATCTTGACCACTGCCCCTACTCTTGCAAATGGGGGTAATGAAACTAAGCCGCCACTGGTGTGGCATCAGCTATTACTATAAATATATTCCCTCGTGGTATATATACCACGCTATTATACTCCCTACTCAGTGGCTGACACGGAGTAACAATTGTTTTGGTAGGTAGCTAACCTTTAATTTTTAATTTCAGATTTTTGGAAGTGCTGGGTGTAGATAAACCGATAGAAATAGGTGACTTGCAAAAATTGAAATATTTGGATGCTGTCATTAAAGAGTCACTACGACTTTATCCACCAATACCTGTCATCAGCAGGTATACGAAACAAGAAATTGAATTACGTAAGTTTTTATTTGTTTGTACTTTAATTTTTACGTAATTTAAGCACTGATTAAAAATACTAAAAATATAAGGAATACGTGTTTTTATGTATTTTTTTTAGAAAGACATATATTTTTAGTATTTTAAAGTTAAAGGTCACACACAACCTTGTAACTTTAAAGTTTATAATTCCACCTATGGCTGGGCCTATTAATGCCTATCGTGAGGCAGGGGTGTGACAGTAAACTACACAACATGTGGGTTCAATCCCCACACGATAAAATGGAATATTTAATATTTCCTTTTTCTTTGGAACGACGGAATGAAATATCTTAACATCAGGTTTCAAAGTTTCGTCTGTCGACTCTGGCGCTATATACCGCCTGAAAAAAGTAGTAAATAAGTATTTTTGACATTTTGTCTCCAATGAAGCAAATAAAAAATCTCGATAATAAATAAAAAAAAGTGTTTTAAAGTTTTTCTTTTACATTTATAAGACCGAGCAAGCCATCTCATGTAGAACTCATGTGTTAATTGAGATTAAAATTATACATTTTTTTATTAGCGTCAGGCCTAATCATGCCAAGGAAACAAACTTATGTAATTAATATATGGGGTATCAATCATAACCCTCATATTTGGGGTGCGGATGCTGATGAGTTCAACCCTGATAGACTTATATCCGGGCCACCACCTGTGGCCGGTGCGTTCATGTCGTTTAGCATTGGACAAAGAAATTGTATTGGTAAGGACAAAACTCATCTTACACATGTTTTAACAGTGTTAAAAAATAAAATTGAACAATAGTTTATTTCTATTCAGAGCAAATACTTGACATCACATAACAAGACAGAAACATCCAAACTCTTAACAGAATATTTAAGCAGTTTAGACACTCTATTTATCACTTTCCGTCCAATTTGCATTACTGCCTGAATGGTACAATGCACCACCTTGTCTTCCAGAAATGAAAATAACATAAATGTAATGTGATTATTTCCACAAGTGTCCGACATTATCGTATTGCACCATAACAGCTGATCTTATTATTAAATATGTTTTATAGACTCTTATTATGTACAATACAATGCATATTATACGACAGCGTAAATTGCAACAAATGTAGCAATATTATATTAAATTAAATTTTATTTTTCCAGGCTACCAGTATGCATTGTTGTCTATGAAGACAACAATAGTGACACTATTGAGAAATTATCGACTAAAGCCAGCTACAAGTTTTTCTTATGGGAAGAAAGAACCTCTTCGTATGTCCTGTGATCTAATGTCAAGGCATGTAAATAATTTTGAAATTCAAATTGAAAAACGACAATAATAAATGCCATTAACAATAAATGTCTTTTATTGGTCTTTGTCATTACTAGCTTTTTCCTACGACTTCACCCTGTTGTTAAATGTAAATACTAAATAAGACTTGCATATGAAATATGGAGAATTCTAAGTAATAAGGCAAAGCGCGGCGTTGATTTCCGCCACTCAACACGCAATGCCTCAAATTCGGCGGAAAGTGGGGAACGGAAGTGGAACGGAGTGTCATAACACTAGGTTTCACTTCCGCTCCCTCTGCCTACCCTCTAAGTGCCCGAACAAATTGCCTGCAGCTGCATTGGGTGCCAATGAAACATTTCATTTCTTGCAGCTACATTGGGTGCCAATGAAACATTTCATTTCTACTCAGCTTCACGTATGTGTATCCCGCATAGCAGTCTAGACAGAGGGAACTTGGGCACCTCTTTCCACATTTGAGGCATTGCGTGTTGAGTGGCGGAGCTCAACGTCGCGCTTTGCCTTGTTCACAGTGCGAAGAATTGAAAATATTTAAATTGAGTATATTAATATTTCATTTCCTCGAGCGGCGATCGAATCCACAACCTGTCGTTTGCAGTCACACGTTTAGACCGCTGCGCCATGACTGGCCTAAAGCTTTAGCCCTCATTTCTATAAGCCTATATGTTTTTAGATTAAATAAAGTTTTTGTGGCCTGTCGTGCTTACACCCACATTGGTTAGCTTAAATAATATAAATAATTAATGTAATTAAAGACACATGCGACCGAACTCAAATTACAGGATGATCGGTAAGCGTGCGTTATTTATAATCTGTACAAACGTTAAAAAGAGAACCGATGTAATTATTGCTTCGGGAACGAAGGTGATGCAAATCGCAAAGCTGATTAATCTTAACAATTTCACCTGAGAATGTTCCTCTTTATTATCACTGAAAAATCGTCGCTAGTATCTGCCCTTCTGTGTAAGTAATAGCAAATTCAGTCATGTAATCCGTTTCCACATATTTATCGAAGAGATTGCATTTATTTTTTTTATTTTTATTTATTTATTTATAACATTAACAAAGTATATACAGAAACATTTGTACGATAATAACCGCATTAGTTTAAAACTGTGTTGCGGCTATTAACGCCCACCTCACAACGTTGATACTAATATTAATACAATACTAATTGTTATAAATATAATAACAAAATAGAATTAAGTTCAAAAATAAAAATTAAAGCAAAAATAATGAACAAAAATATGAGCATGCAGACTTGTGTGTCAGTATGTGATTTTGTGTGTGTTTGTGTGTTCGAGTGTGTGTGTGTGTGTGTGTGTGTGTGTGTGTGTGTGTGTGTATTTGTGTGACTATAAAAGTGTAACTAAAAGGTTTTCTGTATCTTCGTAATTTAATGTTAACAGCCAATCATTCAATTTTCTTTTACAGTTTCTTAAAATTAAACTGTATATACTAAGTCTCTCATTAACTTTATTGTACAATACAGGACTGAAATAAAAGTTTTGTTTATTCGAAGAAACGTTTTAGTGTGACATTTGGTTCAAAGGCAACACTTTTGTGTTTCCGCAAAACAGTGCACAAAATAAACAACTGTCGTACAGTCAGTACATTACACGTTTGGTATAATTCAGCTGTTGGAAAGCGGCTTCGTTTATATGTCATTATCTTTAAAATACATCTTTGGGCTCTTTCCAATCGTAACATTTTACATTTTGATGATCCACCCCAGGCAGCAATACAATAATTTAGAACAGACTGGACAAGAGAAAAGTACACAACTTTCAAGATTTGGTCATCAGCGCAAGCTCTAAGTCGTTTGAAAACGTATACCAATTTTCTTATACGGGACACCGTGGCACTTATGTGCTCAGACCAAGAGAGATTTTCATCAAGAGTCACTCCTAAGTATTTTATAGTACGAGATCGACAAAGTGGAAGGCAGCCGCAAGTCTCATTTTGATTCATGAGGTATTTATGTGCAATGATAAAAAAAGAGTCATGAGGGAGTGTGGTCTTGTGACCGAAAGTAATAAATTTGGTTTTATCAATATTAAGCGTTAAACTGTGACAAGATAGCCAATTATTTACTATAGCGATTGCTTTTTCACTATAACTACGAGTAACAGACCAAGTGCTACCATGGACAATAAGAGCCGTGTCGTCAGCGTAAGTAATAATTTTGCAGTTTGGAATTTGCAGCTTGCATAGATCATTGATATAGATCAAAAAGAGAATAGGCCCAAGTACACTACCTTGGGGTACTCCATAAGTAACATTTTGCTCACTACTTATAATGTTATTTATGATAACACATTGAGTTCTACCGCTAAGGTAGCTTTTGAAGAGATCATAAGCTATACCTCGAATTCCAATTTTTTTCCATTTTTAAAAGTAAGAGTGGGATAGAAACCGTATCAAAGGCTTTTGATAAGTCCAGGAAAATACCAGCGGTTTTATTTTTATTGTCGATATGTTGAACTGTGGTATCGACTAAATTCATTAAAGCATCCTCTGTAGACCTATTAGCTCGAAATCCGTACTGGTTATCTTCAAGCAGTTTATATTTTTCCAGATAAGAAATAAGTCGGCTGTTGATGACTTTTTCAAATATCTTTGATAAGGAACTTAAGATGGATATGGGCCTGTAGTTGTTAACAGAATTATAAGAGCCGTTTTTGTAAATTGGACGAATAATTGCCCTTTTTAAAACCTTAGGGAATACGCCTTTCAATAAACACATATTAAATAGACTAGTTAGTGGAGGAGTCAGTATATCCACAGCTGATTTCAGAATTGAGGTCGATATGCTTTCCCAACCTGCAGCGCAGTTGTCCTTAAGTTGGTATATGATGGATTTAATTTCAGACTCATCAGTACTGTCGATAACTATTGAAGTTGGCATAAAATTAGATTCTGACACACTGATGTATTTCTTATATATTGGACTTGGTTGAATTATTTTAGATGCAATCTTCTTTCCTATATTGGCAAAAAAATTATTAACGCTGTCGACTGCATCACTTGGATTGCTTGCTGTATTAAGAAGGTCGCTTGACATGTCAGACGTTTTTGCAGGTATATTCCCAAATTGCTTAATAAGATCCCATGTCTTTTTTGTGTCGTTTCTAGCGTTTAAAAATTTATCTTTTTCATAACTTATCTAGATTTTCTTTAGTAAGTTGTTACAAAAAATCTTGTAACGATTATAGGTGGATATTAAGATTATATTATCTGGGTGTTTTTTAGTTTGTCTGAAAAGTTTATCACGGTTTCGTATGCAACGTAGCAGTCCTGGAGTTATCCAGGGCTTTAATATTCTTCTTTTGCTAGACACCCGTGCTTTATGAGTGTGTTGTTTTATAATGGAACATATGATGGATACTAATTTATTTGCTGAATTTTCAGGATTAGCTGAGGTCAGTATATCAGAGAAGTCCACCTTTCCAAGATCAGAAATAATGGCAGGTTTATTAACAATTTCAGACGTTCTAGTTGAAATTGTATGCTTTACATGTAGGTTACAGCAAATACATATTGGAGAATGGTCAGTAAAAAGTGTGTCTAAAACATATGTATTTGCGCTTTTATTAGTTTTAAGGAGTATATGATCCAGACAGCTCTCCTTTCTAGTTGGGAATACGTGCGCTGGAATCAACCCATGTGTAGCACAGAGGTTGAGATACTCATCGGCTCGTTGGTCTTTTGAGATGTGTCCAATATTGATATTCATATCTCCTATAAGTATTATAGTATTGTAATGTCCTATAGAGCTTAATGTGTTATCTAAGCTATTAATAAAAGGGGTTATGGTTGTATAAGATGGCGATCGATACAAGGCAAGAATAGCAGTATTCGATAATTTAAACAGTAAGCAATTTGCTTCATCAAAGGTAGGCTCTGTAACTTCACAAGCTAGATTTTCTCTAATATAAACCACAACACCATCATTCTGATTGCAATAACTTGACTTGAAGGAGCGAAAATTAGGAATGTTGGGTAGAACATCAACTTTACTCAGCCAACATTCAGACATAACAAGGATGTCAATTTTGTAAGTTAATCTTTTTAATAAAGTTAAGAATAAGTCAAAGTTACAGCAAAGGCTCCTGATGTTAACGTGAAGTACTTTTAGTCCTGTGTCTATCTTAAGATAATCATTACATTGCTCAGGAGTACAAACTTGGGAGTCAGACAACGATATGTCATCAATGTTTTGAATAATGGAGTTGTCAATCATGTTTATAAGTATCAAAAAAGTAGGCCAATATAATTTTAATGATCAGTCTAAAAGCTATATTTATATTACGCTGAAGTTTTTGTAAACTCGATTTATGATAGGTGTAACAATTATTGAAAATATATATTGCACGCGAGATCATATTGTTAGGTTTATTCCACATTAAGAAATGAGTCAATGTAGTGTATTGTGTATAGTATGTGTTAGTTATGTTGTGATGTGTTAAAGTGTAATTCATAATAAAATTAACAATAAAATTAAAGATACCATAGTGACAAAAAATGTGAGATATAACAAATACAGAATATATAAAAGTAAATTCACGAGCACATAAATCTAATTTGTAACATTCAAAAACCTTTACAAAATTAAACATTGAACAAGCTAGTCATTTTTTAGCCTTTAAATCATCCAGATCGGCATCCTCCTTTATAATTTTAAAATGTTCTCCTTCCTTTTTTCTTAATAATATTTTACCATTTGATATCCAACAGTGAGCATATCCATTTGATTTTGCAAAGTCCCGAGAAAGATAAAACAGCCTCTTCATCTTAGGCGATAAGCTCTCAGAGATGAATATTGGTTTAGATGGTCCATTTATTTTTAGTTTCTCAGTTGTTAATCTGTTATTTTCTCTGTTTGACCTTCTATACATACGTATTAGCTTCTCCTTCATTATTACTCCAGTAAAATCTACCATAACAGTTCGAACTGACGAATCACGCGAGTTTATGCGAAAGACGACTTTTATGTCTTTTGGTTGTATTGGGACATTTAAGAATTTACCAAATGAGGTGACGGTTGTAAGTAATTTTTCCTTAGTCTCTGCAGGAACTGGCGGAATATTTCTTATTTCAATACAGGTTGCTTTCGATAGACGCTCATAATTCTCAATTTTGCTCCGTAATTCTTGAATATTTTGCAAGTCTTTTTGTCGTTCTAACTCAAGTTTTTCAACTTGACACACAATAGAATCATATTTTTGGGAAAGAAATTCAATTGATGTTTGAATTTCAACATTTTGTTTCTTTATTTCGCCTAACCCCGAAGATAATTTTTCAAGCTTGATATTTTGTTCAGTTTTGAAGACATCCAGTATATCCCTTATCTCTATCATAAAAGAGGCTAATCTTTCAAAAGTAACATCTGGAGAACGGCGACGTTTAGTGCGATAAGTAACATTTGGAGTCCCCACGGCGGTATCAGTGCTCTTACTTTCTTTAGTAAGGGTTGGCTCCGATACACAATGTTGCAATGGAGACGACATTGTTGTTGAAGGAGGTGTTCGTTTTAGCGGCATTTTAATAATTTTATTTGCGTGAATAAAAAATAGCAAAAAGTCAATACAAAAAAAGTCAATAAATAAAATAAATAAATAAATTCCAAAAACAAAAACACAAAAAATATAAAGAAAGATGTGTGGTAATCGTGAGGTGCGATTTGAACTATGGCATACAGCGTCGTGCAGCCTTCACCGTTTATACCAAGTCTAACGCAGTGCATACGTTACTGAGTCAAATATTGTACCACAAGATAATAACAAGCGGACGTATGTTAAAAACGAGTTTAACGAGTCCAAAGGTTAGTTCTTTGTATTGTCACTGGTTTTTAGCACTAATTACGTTAACCGATTTCAACACGCACAAAATTCACTTAAAACACATTAGTTCATCGAGTATTTGATGTTTATCGATAAATAATAGGTTATTGTGTATTTAGGCAGTGTTGAGACGTTGAGACCTTCACGCGAAAGGATAACTTTATATATTATTAAACAAATAAAAAGTGAGGAGCAACTTTAGACATGTGTACTTTATCAAACGCGCGGGGGAAGGGGGGGAATTTCCACATCATTCATCTTTCTTCTTCTGTAATACCCATATTTCGCCGCCATATTACAGCATCGGTATCAACATTTCACTGTTTAAGACTGCTGCTATTCTATAAAGTGATGAAATCGATATTTAAAATTAATTTTAATTTGGATTACTTGAAATTAGTCATTTGTATATTATTCAATTTATTCTGTTTGTTATAATTTTATTTTCCTTTACAAATAAACTTATTTTCTACATGAATCACGTTATTTTAAATGTGTCCAAAAGACTAGAAACAGAAAGATTAAAAACCAGTTAGGTGTGAAGCGGACTCGCGCTCTGAGGATTCCGTACAAATTTGAGAATCGTAAATGAACAAAAAGTAGAAATTAAAAAAAATACAAGCTTAAATTTGCGAGCGTATGCACCCATTTTGTGTGAAATAATCTACAATCTATGAAATATAATATATATAATAGTAGGTAGTGAAATACGTATAGATTTTCATCTCTCGATTTTTCTTTTTATATTCTAATATCTTACTTCGAGCCAAATACAGTTATACGAGAAGTACCTTGTAGCTTTAGATTAAGCGTCGAATTTCATACCAAACGTAACAAAAATGATGCATAAGTAGTTGTATCTCGTATATGTTACTTAGTAGCACGATGTTTTTTTACACCTTCTCAACGCTACCGCTGACTGGAATATTCGATATTAATGGTAACAGATGAACAATAAAGTAATAAAAATTCTGTTTTTATCTTACAGACCGAAGAAGCCTGTCGTGGCGCAGCGGCACAAGCGTGTGACTGTAACCGACAGGTTCTGGGTTCGATACCCATTCGAGGAAATGAAATATTTAATATTGTCAATTAAAATATTTAATGTTTTATTTATTCACTCTGGCAATAAGGAAAAGCGTGGCGTTGAGTTCCGCCACTCAACACGCAATGCCTCATTTTCTGCGAAAAATGGGGAACGAAAGTGGAACGGAGTGTCTTAACACTAGGTTCCCGGGTTTCCTATGCCTACCCTGCCTCGTGCGGGATACAGCGTGATAAAAATAAAAAAAAATCTTATAATCCAGAATATTTTTCATAAACCTTAAAAATGATAGTTACCTGTTGAATCACATTTTATACATTCTTTAATAATAGTCAATAAGTAAATTAATTTCACTGTTTCGAATAGCATAATCGACGAGAATAAAAAAAACATGAAAGGTGTCTTACAAAGCAAAATATAACACTTGCTTAAACATGATATGTTACGTTAAATAGCTATAGAAATACTGATAAGACAATGTTAAATATTCATAAATCATTTGAATATTAGAAACTACATGTTAATTTGTTTTTTTTTATAGTTTCATGCTTTTTTTTATCCCTAATGGTGAAGCAAATCGCTAAAGAGCGCATACGCCACCGTTTCTGCATATTTCTTCAGGCGGGTGGACGCTCTTCTCAATACATCATGCTTTTGACGTTTTCTCAAGTATCATTGATGAAAAACACGATGTTCTCAAAAACTTATCTAGAAAATGTATAAAAAATTTCAATTTCCAAGTGAAATCCCGCGGGATTAAACCTCGCTACGTTTATTAATTCGTTCGACGTCATTAATTCGTTCGACATGTTCTTCTTTCTTTTCACTATGACATCCTCACTACTACCATTCTGTGTATATCCATTATATCCACACTACATATCCTACGATGAGCATTCATTTTTCTTCTTGCGCAGTGGCACAAACGTGTGACTGTAACTGACAGGTTCTGGGTTCGATCCCCAGTCGAGGAAATAAATATTTCATTTAATATTTTCAATTTAAATACTTAATGTTTTATTTCTTCGTTCTGGTAATAAGGCAAAGCGCGGCGTTGAGTTCTGCCACTCAACACGCAATGCCTCAAATTTGGCGGAAAATGGGGAACGGAAGTGGAACGGAGTGTCTTGACACTAGGTTCCCGGGTTCCCTCTGCCCACCCTGCCTCGCGCGGTATACAGCATGAAGCTAAAAAAAAACGTTAAGAAGATATGATAAAGGATCACACATGTTCGTACAATATATATGGACGACGTAGTTCGCCGTATTCTATTGTAAATTATGGCAATGTCCACTGCATGCATGGTATAGGACCCATTTCAGATAATAGCTGTTACTTGTTCAGTTGAAAAGATCAACAACATCAACAACAAGGCATGATCTTTGCGAAATATTATAAGAACTGATCTTAGAATAATAGGACTGATCCAAATATCAAAAAATAGTATTGGCATCCATGGTTAGTACGTAAGCGCTTTATTGATGCAGCTATTTATAATTAATACCTACAAAGCATACGCCCGTGGGGGCAGTACGCTTACCGAATTAGCTTTCCGAAGAAAAATATTACTGATACATTTAATGAAGTGGTATTCTTACAATATGAAAAGATATTGCATATTTTAATATCCTAGAATGTTTCATGTGCCATACAATATTATATAGTTATTTATTTGCCACCACATACGTTTTGGTGTTACTATTGAAATTATTAGACTATACGTGCAATGGAAATACTATCAGGAGCCTATTCTTTGTAGTGGGGGACAATAAGTAAACAAAATACTTAAAACAATGTACTAATAAAATTAACAATTTCAATAAAAGTTTTAATTGTTATTATAGCTCGTGACCAAAATTTATATCATATAAACTTGTAATATTCTGTTTTCAATAAAATTTTATTACGCGCACTTTATTATTTCACATTTATTTTACGTTCGTACACACAGTCTGAAATTTGTACAGAAAACTCGATCGGAAAGATCAAGTCGCAAATGACCATTTTTTTTATTTTCAAAATCATCTTTTTATGTAACAAAACGTATTATATAATTGCTATTATGTAAGCCAAACAAATTATGTATCCCCATTAGCTTGCATAAGTACACTATAAACTTCACTTTTTCAATAAACATTAGTTTACAAGAGGGTAGGAGTAAAAAAAGTATTGAAGATGCATAGCTTATACAACGCTTAAAAACATCCATCGCTTTTTATTCACTCATAAATAATTAAAAGTGTTTATTATTGTTTGTTACGATGTCATTTTTTCCACAAAAAAAGAGTTGCACAGAAAAAATAAAAGGATTCTATGAAATGACTCAACAAAATCAAAATACGAGTGCATACCAAAACCAAGTAAGATTATTAGAACAAAAATATCTGTGTATTATGTTATAATTAACTAAAAACTTTTTTCCTTATAACAATTTTGATTACAGACCATCCAGTACGTTCTGTACCGTTCTCGCCTGCATACTAAAAACAACTTTTTGAGCGACCAGTACACAAAATGACTGAGTAGGGCGACGATCGTAAGCGTTTATAAAACGACACATATGGTCTACAATTAGAAGCATTTATGTACTATTTATTGAGAAAAGCCGAGAGTTTAACACACCTGTTCTTATGTGTTTCATTGACAACTCAAAGGCTTTTGATTATGTTAACTGGGATTGTCTATGGACCATACTAAGGAAAATGGGAGTACCTAAATACAGACGGTGTTTCCATGGTAAGAATGAATGACACCATATCAGGGATTTTTAACCGAAAAAAGGAGTGAGGCAAGGATGTATTCTATCTCCTATTCTTTTCAATATCTAAGGTGAATACATTATTCGAAAAACATTGGAAGCACGGGAGGGAGGTATTTCTGTCAGCGGTTTAAAAATCAGTACCCTGAGCTATATACGCTGATGACACCACTCTCTTTGCTTCAACGGAGGCCTAGCTCGCTGACCTATTCCACAGAGTTGAATACGAGAGTGAACTAGTCGGACTCACCATCAACAAGTCGAAAACTAAAGTGATGCTTATAGACAGAATTAGTCAACTCTGCAGGACCGGAGAACTCTCAGATTTAGAATTTGTTAGTGAGTTTGTATACCTTGGAGCCTTGTTGTCTAATCAAGGAGGATGTGAAAAGGAAATCCAAAGAAGAATCCAAATGGCCAAAAACGCTATGAGCAAATTAACTCGAATATGGCGATATCGAAATATATCTAATGTCACCAAAATCAGACTACTCCGTACTTTGGTTTTCTCAATATTTCTATATACATCCGAATCATGGACAATCAAGACAAAAGAACGTAGGAAAATCGACGCATTTGAGATGTGGTGCTGGTGAAAGATGCTTCGTATTCCATGGACTGCCAAAAGAACGAATAAGTATAAACTGCAACAACTTCGTGTTAAGACCAGACTCTCGACAATATGCTTCCGAAAAATCCTTGGTTATTTTGGTCACATTGCCCGTCGTCATCCAGATAACCTGGAGAAACTGATAGTGGTGGGCAAGGTTGAGGGAAAGCGACCGGCCGATCACCTAGCCGTTAGTGTGACCAAGTAAGTGCACTGACTGGTCTCTCCGTCATAAAAGCCCTAAGAAAAGCTGAACACCGAGAAGTATGGAAGAAAGTAATAAGACTTACGTCGGACTTTCATAAAGGACACGATCTTCAGTGATGAAGAATGCGACACTGAAGATGTACTATTTGGTCGATAGTACCGATTAATTGTTTTATTTGTATATATATTTTTTTACTGATGCTATTTTTATCAGGTTCACGCTGTGTTTCACACGTAGTAAGGTAGGCAGAAGGAGCCTCCCCACTTTTCGACTGGAGGCATTGCGTGTTAAGTAGCGGATCTTGACGCCGCGCTTTGACTTGACACCAAAGCGAATAATATTAAATATTTTAATCGATCTCGCTAAGTAAGTAAGTATTAAATTTTGTCCGAGCAAGAAAAATATTATGTGGTTCTTAATATTGAAATGATTTATACATATTAAATACCGCTTAATTGGCATTTGTATGGCTATAAAATAAAATATCGTGTTTGAACAAATGTTATAAGTTGCCTTATAAAAGACTGTTCAGGTTTTTTTTTAATTATTCACGTCGATAACGTTACTGAAAATGGTGAAATTAATTTACCTAATAGCCATTATTAATATATGTGTAATATGTGTTTCAACAGGTGATTATTTCTTTTATATTTCAATATATGTATATACAGATTTCAATATATGTATATACATATGTGTTTCGGAGGCGACATATCGGTCCTGTTAGGTTTCGTTTTTAGAAAATCTTATTTTTTCTGTCATTAGAATAAAAAAATAAATTTAGCTGCAATTTAAAAAAATATAGTAGCTCCGGCAGGGATTCGGAAAGCTATACAAGCAGAAGATCTTAGATTGAGTCCAGTTTTTTTTCTTTTTTGTTTGTTTTAATATGTAATTTTATTTAAATATAATATAATTTCTAAAAAACATAATTTACCAAAAATAAAAACAAACTGAGCAAGCCTCCGATCATCAATATGTGAGTATCACAAATACATAGTGTTCAATACAATGCATTATCCAGCATAAACCTATATAGTATATGTTTATCAGTAAATAATAAGTAGATATATAAACTGGTTGAATTGCACGATGTTCATATATATGACAAATATTTTGTAAAAATTAAAGTATAAACTGTATGTAAGACTGTTGTGTATTTTTTGTTTCTTTTATTACGTCACTCTTTTTTTTAGTTGTCATCTTTTTTTCAGCTTCACACTGTATCCCTCACATGGCAGGGTAGGCGTAGGGAACCTTGTGTTAAACCATTCTTTTCTGTTTCCCACTTTTTACTAAATTTGAGATATTTTGATGAGTGGAGGAACCAACCAACGCCGCGCTTTGCCTTAGCAGAGTAAAAAAATCAAAGCATTGAAAATGTTATTTAGAAATATTAAATATTTCATTTCACCTCGTGGATATGAAATAATCGAACCCACAACTTGCCTCATTTATAGTTACATGCTTGTGCACTGGCGCGTGCTAAGGGCACGACAGGCCTCAAGGCCTCAAAAGACAGAAAATCCACTGCATAAAAAAATATAAACCAAACAATATGACGTCATAAAACTAAAAAACAATACCAACACAATAGTCCATTAGGATTAACTGTCGAGATCTATTCTTCAACCAATTACGTTTTCAATATTTTTTTTCGCTTTAAGCTGTATACACCCGGCAGGGAACTTCGGAATCTAGTCTTAAGACACACTCCGTTCCGTTTCCCACTGAGTGGCAGAACTCAACGCCGCGCCTTACTTTTGCCTTTTATCACAGTGATGAAATGAAAACATTAAATATTTAAATTTGACGCCTGTCGTGTAGGTTGGATCCCCACTCGGGAAAATGAAATATTTAATATTTTCAATATAAATATTTAATGTTTTCATTTCTTCGCTGTGGTACAAGGCAAAATGCGGCGTTGAATTCCGCCACTGAACATGCAATGCCTCAAATTCGGCGGAAAGCGGGGAACGGAAGTGGAACGGAGTATCTTAACACCAGGTTCCCAAGTTCCCTCTGCCAACAATGCCATGTGCGGAATACGGTGTGAAGCTGAGTAAGAATCGTCGCAATTGGCCAAGGCTAATTTAACAAAGTATCATTTACAAGGAAATAATGGAACTGATATACGTACAGACATACATAAGCACCAAAACGTCCTTGTCTTCAGTCACTTACAGTAAAAATATATAGACGCCTGCAAATTGAAATTTGTAAATTTGTATAAATTATACTTACGCGTGAGCTTGTAATTCTGATATTGATACAAAACCCCACTCGCACTTTAACAATGTTTTTTTTTATCATGTTAAGTAATGTATTTTTAAAATAAAATTTGAATTGATTTTTTTTTTATTTTATTACAACTAGCCCATTATTTACCAAGTGATGTTTTTCTGTTTACTGTGTTATATGTTTATAGTATTTTTTAAATGAATAAAGATTGTTCTATTCCATATAAAACCGTCGAACTTACAACTAGTTAGCTAGAGATTTAATTTAATAAATCCAAATGGTATCTTAAATGTTATTGATTTACCTTTTAAAATTGTAACAGATTCTTCATCTTCAGCTTCTGCAACAGCGCGAGCGTCATCAAACGCTTCTGAATCTTCCACTTCAGCTTCAGCGCAGACTACTGCTGAAAGTTCTGATGATTGCAATAATAACAAAGGTGGTTATTTATAATTATAATTCTTATCATACTAAATGTTATTTCGTATTTTAGACACGATTTGCTTATACATTTTTAGAGCGCTTTAACTCAAAAATAATCCTTATAGCAACACCATATTGTGGATCTATCCCTCTCTCAAGACCAATTATCTAAGATCGTGGGTAAATAAAAATATAAATATTGTTATTTCCCATATTTCTACATAAATATTTTATTTTAGTAGGTAGTTCCAAATATCTTATAGGTTTTAAATATGCAACAATTTTGAAACAAAACTTTCTTACTTCAAACTTTCCAATGGACCGTATACCTGAATCTGAGGTATTTGTTACTAATATTATAAATATGTAAAATTTTGTGAGTTGGATGTTGTTCTTACATTCACAGGAAAAATACGGGACAAATTTAAATAAAACTTTACAATAATATACATCAGAATAACACCAAGGTACAATAATATACACCAAAGTACAATAAAATAAAATTTGTGCAATTTATGTAACGACGAAATGAAATATTTAATCTTTTCATTTCTTCGCTCTGGTAACAAGGCATAGCGCGGCGTTGAGTTCCCCCTTTCAACACGTAATACCTTATATTCGGCAGAAAGTGGGGAACAGAATTAGAACGGAGTGTCTCGACACCAGGTTCCCTTGTTGACTCTGCCAACTAATAAACATTATGAAAACGGGCGAAGCCGCTTGCTCGAATTTGGTATTCATTTAAGAGTGATCTCTAGATATATGATTAGATAGACAGACAAACCGTAAACAGTTATTTATACTTGTCGTATTAGGAGTTGATTTATTTTTTAAATTTCATTCATAGGACAAAAACCAGTATGTGGTGATAATGAAATATACTCAGCTTGTTCGAACGGTGGATGCAGACGGTTTAAATGCTCGGCACCCACTCTTTGTATTGACTTAGTGGAAGGAGCCTGTAAAGGTGGATGCATCTGCAAAGATGAGTACACAAGAGACGATAATGGAAATTGTATTCCAGAAGCACAATGCCCATGTAAGAATATATTCGTAATTTTATAAAGTAACAGAAAACCTGTTTGGTTTTCTGTATGTTTCCTTAATAGCGTGGAAGGTATGGAAAACCTATTACTAAGTTATAGGTTTCTCAGTTTTCGTCCAATTTTTGAGACTTAACCGTGTTTACAATTGGAATACAATATATCATTTTGTCCACCCAAGCGGAGCAATAAATTTTTCTGAACTTAAAAAAATAGCTTAGCCAAAAACATATTTTCTTATTTACAGTGATATGCAACAATGTGAATGAAGTGGCCGGTTGTGAAAGATTTTGTCCTCCAGAAACGTGTGATAGCGTTGATAGACAATACAAATGTAAGCCTCAGCCTAAGATATGTAAATCAGCATGCGTGTGCAAAAATGAATACTATAGAAATAAAAACAGCGAATGTGTATCAAAATCAGATTGTCGTAAGTTTTTTTTTTATATTTAAAAATCAAAATATCTTTATTAAATTTTTTGAAACAAGTCAAGTTATATAAAAAAATCAGTAGTTCTAACTACATAGGACCGTCTCAGAAGTCGATTTTGTTACAAAAAAAAACAAAAATATATATATTTTTAAATTTATCTTACTCAGGAATATATTAAAGTAGCCAAATTAGAAGCTGGAACTATTGCTTACCTACATCGATCAAGGCCAATAAACTACACGTTGTCATAAAGCTACGTCAAAATGTTTATATGCTCTATACCAAAAGATCTGTACAAATGATTTTAGCCTTTTTTATAAAATATATATGTACTTGAAATAACATAATTATACAATTGTATACTTATCTTTATATATTATCTTAATCTTAATATTTCATTATATTTAAATTAAGAAAATGTTAATATAAATAAAATAATTAAATTAATTATATTTATAATTCAAAATTAGTATGAAAATAATATTGGAAATAAAATATAAAATTTAATTAGTATAAAGTACTCTCACTCTACTCAGTTTCACTTTGTATCCTGCACACGGCAGGGTAGGCAGAGAGAAGTTTTGAATCTATTGTTAACACACTCCGTCCCACTTCCGTTCCCCGCTTTCCGCCAAATTTGAGGCATTGCGTGCTGAGTGGCGGAACTCAACGCCGCGTTTTTGTTTTGTACCAGAGCGACGAAATAAAAACATAACAATATTTGAATTGAAAATATTAATTTCTACATAAAATTTAGTTTGGCATCAGGATTTGACTTACGGTTTATTATTACTAAATTACAAATAACAATTTAAAATTATCGATATTTTCTGACCCGTAGAATATGAAAACGCTGTGAAACAATTGTCTAAAGGCAACGTCGATTTTACAGAGAGTTTCCTTTGCGTAAGTATATACTTTAAATATTTTATGGAGTACCACAATTATATTTTTACATACAGTACGTTTTCCGCCACTTGCCCAAATTAAAGGCATTGTTTCTGCATTGAGTGGTTGAATTTAAACACTGCACTTTGTATGAAAAACTTTGGATCAAACAAAAAAAAATACCTTCTTTAGGTGTACAGTCAAACGTGATCTCACTGCGCCACGACAGGTACCTTATGTATAATTCAAATAATTAATATCTGTCTAACACGAGGTAAAGTCCTTATAGACATACCTGTATTAATCAAAACTATGTAATATAAGAAAATATTCAGCTTCACGCTGTATCCCGCACATGGTAGAGTGGGCAAAGAGATATTACCTAATGTTAACATACTCCGGTCATACCCCACTTTTCGCTGTATTCAAGGCATTGTGAGCTCTTTGCTGGTTACAAGCCAGAGCTAAGAAATGAAAATATTAAATATTTTAAGTCAAATAATTAAATAAATGAGATTATGGGAATATTTAAATAAGTGCTTTACTGCATTCACAGGCTGCTTCCAGTTTGAATCCAGGAGCTAGTGTTATATATTCACCATTCAGTTTGTCCTTTTTGCTAGCACAATTAGACCTTTATGCATCTGGTATATCCTTAGATCAACTAACATCAGTGATAAATCTGAGTAAATCGTCGGTATGTATATATAAATCTATACATGTATAATAATATTTTTATTATATTAATAAGTTTATTTGTTTGCATCGTATCTTGTGAACCTAGTGTTAAGATACTCCTTCCCCATTGAGGAACTCCCGTTCTGAATTTTAGGCCAAATTACGTTTTGAGAACTCAACGTCGCGCTTTATATTGATATAAAAGCAAAGAATATAAATATATTAAATATTTAATTTCACCAAATTGATCCCATGATCTAGGATATGTACAGTGGCACGTTTGTGCCACGCTTGTGATGCAATTAAAAATTGTATTGAATATTTATCGAGGATGACTATAGTTTCATCAAGTTAATTACACAAAATAAACACAAAGAAATTAATAAAGGAAAAGTTATCTCTGGCACTGACACAAATTTGAATCATCCATTTAAATATGTAAATAACCTTAAGTAAAAACTGGTATAATGAATAAATTACGATAAATAATAACGTTACCATTTAGGTCATACGTTCTTATCTAGCTGTGTTAATTTTTTTTTGTTAAAACTGCGTTTGTTACAGTTTTTTTCAGCTCCACGCTGTATCCCGCACATGAGGGTAGGCTGAGGGAATTGAGAACCTAGTGTTAAGACTCTCCGTTTCTGTTTTCTTTTCAGGTATTGTGCGTTGAGTGATGATCTCAACGCCGCGCTCTGCCTTTTTATCAGAGCGAAGAATAAAGTTTAAATGTTTAGCTCCTATTTTCCATACTAAATATTTAATATTTTATTCTATATTTAATTTCCTCGAGTTGGAATCGAGTCCAAAATCTGTCGGGTTTACAATTACACTTTTGTGCCCCTGCGCTGCGATAAGCCTCTAAAGAACGTTCAAATAAGATTATTTTTGTTACTAATTTATACGTCTTAGTAAATAAAATACTTTACTTTACTCTCACATAAGTAGCGTGAGCTTAAATCATGCTACATGTTAATTTTTCCTCGATACTAAAATAACGAGGCTCACATTATTTGATGTAAATTGACGATAAGATCTACGTTGAGCTGTTAAAACTTACAATTAAATTTATATTTTTTCCAGATACGTTCCACAATTCCTCAGTACCTGACAGATCTTAATACACAAACTAATGTCAACTTCAGTCTAGCTGAAAAGGTGTACGTTAATTATAAATATAAATTGACCAAAAACTTTTTGGCGGACACCAAAAATATATTTTCATCGAAAGCCCAAAATTTGGATTTCAGTAAGTCTACTGAAGCGGCAAAAATTATAAATGATTGGGTAAGATTACATAATATATATTACATCACATTAACAGACGTGGAAACGGCTCGCCTCGTTTATTTTAGCTACTTTCACAGTATTATGTCCTACGGCATCTTACTCTGGGGTAATGCAGCCGGGATTCAATCAATTTTCGTCTTGCAGAAGCGAGCTATTCGTGCAATCTATAAATTAGGCCCTAAAGATTCTTTAAGGGAAAAATTTAAAGAAATCAATATAATGACCGTTGCATCGCAATACATTTTTGAAAATATTATGTATGTTAAGAAAAATATTAATGAATTTACCAAGATAAGGGATATACATAATATTAATACTAGAAATAAGTTTAATCTTAGTGTACCTGTAACTCGATTGAATCGAGTCCGTAATTCTTTTATGGGTCAGGGTGTACGCTTTTACAATAGGATCCCAGAAAACGTCCGAGAATTTTCTATTTCACAATTTAAAAAGGTTGTGAAAAGACGTTTGTGTGTTAAAGGTTATTACCAAATTAACGATTTTATAAATGATAACACGCCTTGGGAATAAAATGCTCGCTCCAGGCTATTTCAAATGTATCATTGTCACAATTGATTATATGATGTAAAAGTTGATTAAAAAAAAAAAAGACATGTCCCGCTGAGTTTCTTTCGCCGGTTCTTCTCAGGTCTGAGGCAGTAACTTTAGTGAACTGGTGGTAAATTGTTTGACGTTCAAAAAACGAAGCTTGTAACTTCTTATTTTGAATAAAAATATTTGAATTTGAATTTGAATTTGAATATATATATATATATATATATATATATATATATATATATATATATATATATATATATATATATATATATATATATATATATATATATATACATATATATATATATATATATATATATATATATATATATATATATATATATATATATATATATATATATATATATATATATATATATATATATATATATATATATATATATATATATATATATATTCACAAATGTATGTCCCCAAAATACACATAACTCGAACTTAAAACTTACACTAAAAATCCTTAAGATAAAAATGTTATCAAAATCAATATAGATAGAAGAGATAGAAGATATCATACGTTTTTTAAAATATTATTTTTCTGTTCCGTAGTGTGGAATAATACTTTAAAAATTGTAATATAAAAGCTAATTAATATTTTTTTGAAAAACGTTTGTGTGTACAAGATTATTACCACCCACTTAATGATTTGACAAATGAATGAATGTCTTTAGAGTGAAATGCTCGCTTCAGTCTACTTCAAAGCTATTCATTGGTACAAATTGAAAATCTCATAGTTACGTCCGCCAGTTTTTGTCAGATCTGTGGTAGTTAGTTTAATCTGGTGGTATATTATTAAATATTAAAAAAAAACGATGCATTTACATAACTTTTTATTTTAAGAAATCTATACTTTTGATTCCCAAAAAAATTCGGTATTAAAACACAATTTCGTGTACATCTAGTATATATTTTATTACAAAAGCTAGTTAATACTAGCTTGTATAATAAATACATAGTACAATATTTATTTTGACTTAGAAAAAGTGCGTCTATCTCCACCTTAAAAGCTAGCAATTCACGTAGCTTCTCTTGTGTTCCACGGGGCCGTGGCGGACCGCGTGAACATTTCTTCTATGGGAAAGACAACGATGTCTTTCCCGTAGAAGAAATGACATACAATAGACAATCAATATTCCCTCTTGATTTCAGGTGAAAAATAAAACAAACAACTTGATTACAGACCTGGTTTCACCTGATTCTTTAACAACGAACACTGTAATAGTACTTGCAGATGCTATTTATTTCAAGGTCAGTTATTTCTTTTAACGTTCTTATTTTTTGTTTTTATATTAATAAAAATGGGTATTACCAGTACGTTACAGTTACCTTTAGAATAAGTAATCACAAATATATATGTTTATGACTATTTTTCTTTATTAATAAAAAAGGCCTTTGAGCGTGTGATTGTAACCGACAGGTAGTGGGTTCGATCCCCACTCGAGGAAATGAAATATTTAATATTTTAAATTTATATAATTTAATGTTTTCATTTCTTCGCTCTAGTAGAAGGCAAAACGTGGAGTTGAGTTCCGCCACTCAACACGCAATGCCTCAAATTCGTTGGAAAGTGGGGAACGGATGTGGAACGGAGTGTCTTAACACTAGGTTCCCAAGTTCCCTCTGCCTACCCTGCCATGTGCGGGATACAGCGTGAAGCTGAGTGCTAATAAAAAGTATGTATGTCAAAGCAGGCGGTGAAGAGATGTTTTATTTAAATCATTTTCTTCAATAATGTCTTGATTTTCCATGACAATAAGTAAAACTGAAAATTACTTTAAACACTTTTATTAATAACAACAAACACTTCTTAGTCTTTGATAGTATGACTGAGAGAATGCCACGTGTATCAAAAATCGCTCGTATTTATACCGCTACCCCCCACAATGAATTTTACAAAAACTAGTTGTCATCAATAGTTTATCTACTAATATTTTAACAGTAGCAAATTACTGTAATTATTTTAAGTTCTAATTAATTTAAGTTTTGTAACTGATAAATCATGAAAACATTTGTTAGATTGATAATTATCATTATTAATTCATAATTTATAAATTAGAAATTATAATTCCTTTATTAAAGTTGTCGTCGCGCCGTTATGGTTATTTGAAAAATAATCGACTTTGACCGGTACTAAGCTCACAGTTGGTATACAGGTAGTGATTAGGTTGACAACACTAGCATTTTTTTGAGGTGATAGTAGGAAATATAAAAATTTTGTTTCAGCTTTACGCTGTATCCCGCATACGGCGGAGTAAGCAGAGGGAACTTGGGAACCTGGTGTTAAGGCACTCCGTTCTGTTCCCCGTAATAAAGTTATAAAGTTTAGGATCGTATACAGTTATCTTTTAATTGTATACGTTGTACTCAGCAGTCTGTCAATATTAAACTGTCAGAAATAAAATTATTGTTATTTACTTTAAAAAGTTTTATTGCAGTCAAGCTGGCAAACACCTTTTAAAGAACGTAATACTCGTGATGCTGACTTTTTTGTTAGTGAAAACAAAAATGTAACTGTAAAAATGATGAACCAAGTGGGATATTTTGACTATGCGGATATGCCCAAACTAAATATTCAGGTAATTTACATTTTGCTTAATTTTGAGGAAATGAAGTATGTCGTGAGGCCTGTCGTGGCGCAGCGGCACAAGCGTGTGACTGTAACCGACAGGTTCTGGGTTCGATCCCCGGTCGAGGAAATGAAATATTTAATATTTTCAATTTAAATATTTAATGTTTCATTTCTTCGCTCTGGTAATAAGGCAAAGCGCGGCGTTGAGATCCGCCACTCAACACGCAATGCCTCAAATTCGGCGGGGAACGGAAGTGAAGCGGAGTGTCATAACACTAGGTTCCGCTTCCGTTTCCTCTGCCTACCCTGCCTCGTGCGGGATACAGCATGAAGCTGAAAAAAAAGGTATGTCATGTTGCAGAAGCGTAAGCGTGTGACTTAAGCGCGACAGGTATGTTCGATGTTTAAATATTTAATATTCTCATTTCTTCGCTCTGGCAACAAAGTCAAGCGCGACGTAGTGTCCTGATACTAAACACTATGTGTTACACACACTAATGACTTCAAATTGGCGGAAAGTGGGGAACGGAATGGAGGAACTTGACGCAAGATTCCTAAGTTCCTTTCGCCTACACTGCTATCTGCGGGTAGAAATATTTTTCTGTTGTTTATTATATTTATATAAATTGACGTTAAAATTTTTACAGGCAGCCCAGTTGAAATACAAGAATGCCAATTTTTCATATTTGGTACTTTTACCGAAATCCAAAAACGGGCTTGGTAATCTCTTAGATAAAATAAGAGATACATCTAATTCAGTATTACAAGATGTGTTAGGTAATCTAACAACAAGGAGTATAAACCTATCATTACCATCAATTAAGACTACAACTTCAACGGACATTAAACAAGTTTTTGAAAAGGTAATTATAACACACTCTATACATAGGTTTATTCAATACACGATATATATTGTAAGTGATTGTAGGACCTCAGCGCCACACTATGTCTTATCTGATCTTATCGGACAATTATTTCATTCACACGTTTATTCTCAACATACAATGATAAAGATTACACCGATGATAAAAAAACTTCCCTCGAATTATATCTACTATGACATATATTGGAGGTTTGAGATTTTTTTTTTATTTTTTTTTAAACAGCACCGGTAAATACCAGTTACAGTGACATACGAATGTAACGTGATTTTTTAGAAATAATACCAAACATAATATATATATAAAAGTAAATTATGCTAACAATATTGAATGCATGTTCATTGAAAATTCAAACAAGAATTCCGCCACTGCCCTTTAAATAAAATTTCTGTTTTATTATACAGTTGAATATAACAGCGTTATTCGATCCAAATACTGCTGGTTTGACCGGAATTATCGAGGGAGACGACAAGTTAGGAGTTAGCTCCGCTGTACAAAAAGCTGCTATAATAGTTAACGAATCTGGGTCGGAAGCTGCCGCAGGAAATGGTATGTTTTAATTTTTGTTTATTATTTTAAGCGTTTATAGTCTATTAAAATGCTGATGTAACTCACTTTAGGGCAGTTAGAAAAGGTCATATCCAACTACTTTATTTTTTATTCTGTGTAACAGGGAAAGTATCAGAGTATTTTGTTGTATACATACTGGCCAATTTTCGAGACATTGCGTGTTTATTAGGTAACTCAACGCCGTGTTTTACCTCGTTACACGATGAAAATATACAATTCATTTCCTTGAGTGAAGATCAAACCCACAACAAATAGCGTGCTCAGTCAGATAAAATGATGTTTTATTTTCAGCTATAGTAGTTAGTACAGCAGCAGCATCCTTAACTACTCCTCCTATAGTATTCAAAGCAGATCATCCATACATTTATTTCATTCTATACGACAGTACACCTCTATTTTGTGGAATATTTGCTGGATAAACACAGTGTCCAACAAAATATATATATATTACTTATTTGCTAACTTAAAATAAATTTATAAAGTTTGTATAATTAAAAAAAAACTATTTTAAAAATAGAACCAGTCTGATCGTTGTAGTTAGCTAATTAAAAATGTATAATTTAATTAGTTTTTTTTAATTTGAAATACGTGCCTCTTAACTAGAATATTTGGTACAGATTATAAAGGGATATTTAATCTGTACTAAAACAACTAGTACAGATTATATTAGAATATTTTTAAGGCCTTCAAATATCGTTGTCCAAAGCTATACATACTATAGACTATACATACGGACTTTAGATTTAATTACCATTCTGTGAGGAAATTAATTATTTACGTCAAGACATATATAGTTAAGTTCTCTAAGAATATATCCAAGTTTCAAAACAGATTATTATTTCACTATAGACTCTTTCAGCTTTACACGCTTTATCCCGCATATTGCAGGGTAAGCAAAGGGAACCTGGGAACCTAACAAATTATTGGAGACACTCCGTTCCATAACCCATTTTTCGCTGAATTTGAGGCACAGTCTGATGATTAGCGGAACACAACGCCGCACTATGCCCGTGTACCAAAGCAAAGAAATAGAAGCATTAAATATAAATTTTGAAAGTAATAAATAATTCATTAAATAATAAATATTTAATGAATTAATTATTATTTCCTTGAAAGGAAATCGAGAATTTTACGGTCACACGACAGTGCCTCTGCATCATGACAGACCTCGAGATTTTACTTTAAACTGCCGTTCTAAAATGTATACGCTATGAATAAGCGTTTGTAGTCATATATATATATATATATATATATATATATATATATATATATATATATATATATATATATATATATATATATATATATATATATATATATATATATATATATATATATATATATATATATATATATATATATATATATATATATATATATATATATTTATATATATATATATATATATATATATATATATATATATATATATATATATATATATATATATATATATATATATATATATATATATATATATATATATATATATATATATATATATATATATATATATATATATATATATTACAGTATTTTTGCATATTTATTGATTTAAGTAACCGTGTAGGTAGAGAAAACTAAATGTTCCTTTCTTAAATTTAGAATCAAACATACACCCGATTTTGTCGACCGAAATATTTTATATTGACGTAACTTATAATTAAAAAAAAACACTAAATATTAAATAAAAGTAGCTAAAATATAATAATTAAACCTACATTTAAATTTGTTTAGCCGTTTCTGAGAATCCCTGTCTCTGTCTATCTGTGAGTACAAACTCATAGAAAATCAGACTAACAGATAAACATTTTGGCCCAAAATTGTGGTTTTTAAGATTATTTTTAATATAACTTTCATGTATCGACATTGATCGGTTGCAGATTCATTATAATTATAATTTACTAAAAACTCAAAATGTCATCTTATTTTCAGCTATAGTAGTTGGTGTAACATCAGCTCTACCCGCCCCATCTATAGAATTCAAGGCGGACCATCCGTACATACATTTCATTCTATACGACAGTACCCCACTATTCTGCGGAATATTTGCTGGATAGAAACAATGTGCAAAAAAATGATTAAGGACAATTATAATTTATTATCGTACATGTTGATTTATTTTGCTAACCAAAAATGACTATAGAAATTATATTACATATGATATGATATAAATATATAAAATACATATTATATAAAACAATACTAGACCGTTTTTTCAATTAAATTAGTTTACTATTATTACAATTTAATTAGTTTTTTTATATGTTAATACGTGCCTAATGATCTATGTAAAAAATTAAAGAAAAGGTTCCAAGATCAGTTTTAATAACAGATTATAATATTAATTTAAAGAACAAATTATACTTGTAACACTTGTAAAAAGTTGATTCTTACGTCTTCATAAGATATCACAGTGGTATATATAGCCTTCGATAGTAAACGCAATACAAGCAGCCCTATGTTTGATTTCCACTGGGAAAATTGTTTGTATAAAGGATAGGTGAGGAATCATATAGATATATAGATTCTTTGATTTGTAGTCATATTCCATGAGTAGATTTTTGTCTTTAGTAACATTAAAGTTACTTTTTGTTTTGGTGGTTCTGTAAATATTGTCTGATATTACTGAGTTTATATAATTTATATCGCTAAACACACTTTAGAATACTGGTATGATTATGTATAAAAACATCTTATAAAGTATTTTTATTACTTTTTTAATTTCGTTAATACCATATTTGTTTTATTTACAACGAGAAATCCTCAAAGGCTAACGGCCAAAGTTCTGTGTTAATATTTTTTTTTTTTTTACTTTCAGCAATCGGTGTTTCTTCTTCGGCAGTTGCGAGCCCACCACCTGATACTATAAAGTTTATCGCGAATCATCCTTATATACATTTCATAATGTACAAAGATACCCCACTTTTTTCTGGGATATTTACGGGAGTGTAGAAAAATATACATAATTTATTAATTATAGTATAAATAAAAACAGAATATTTCTATCTAAATTATATTTACTTTTTTTAGCTTCACATTGTATCCCGCATTGTTATAGAAGAACAAGTAAAGGGAATATAGTCTGTCATCCCTTCGTATAGCCTACTTTCGAAACATTGTGTGTTTATAATGAAACTCAACTCTGCGCTTAGTTTTGTTACCAGAAAAACCAAAATAATCCAATACCCATATGTAAATCGATTCATCCGTAAGGGATTGAGTCAGGCACTTCGCTACGGTGACCTCAAATTATTTTCTATGGTGTCTATATTTCAAGTGTTTTTTTGGTTCATTAATCCTGTGTATAAGGGTAATGATAAAGACTGTATAAACAATTATAGGCCGATTTCAATTCTTACTAATCGAAAATCCTTGAAAAGTTACTTAAGACAAGACTAGTACGTTACCTTAATCAAAATAAGTTTTTTTCTGAAAATCAATTTGGTTTCCGGAGTGATACGTCCACTGAGGATGCAGTATTGGAGCTAACTAACTCTATAGTTCAACACTTTTGCTCCAAGTCTAGATCTCTTGCCATCTTTTTAGATCTCTCCATAGCGTTTGACACAGTCTCTGTCCCGATCCTTTTACAGAAGTCGGAACGCATAGCTATCCGAGGAGTTGTGCATGACATGTTTAAAAGTTATTTGACAAATCGTTACCAATGTGTCAGGATAGGTAGTGTCATCAGTGACATAGAGCCACTAGAATTCGGTATACCACAAGGTAATGTACTCGAGCCTACGCTCTTCCTAATAAAAACTCTCTACCTAAATGACCTTTGCAAAATGACACTCACAAATTGCAATATAATAACTTCTTCTGATTACACTGTCCTTCTTATACACGGCTCTACCTGGTCAGCTAACTCAGCGATATGCCGATGCGGAATTATGTGCTGTTATAGTATGGCTGTCTCACAACTTTCTCACCTTGAATTTATCGAAATCTAACTTTATTGCATTTCACCCAAATCATTTATTTCTCCCTAGGAGTCTCTCTTTGACTGCACACGCCATCTTTTGCAACCTTAGGACATGTACTTGTACTAAGATTGCCAATGTGTCAAAAATAAAATAATGTTAATGATGTTTGGATTGACAACCATTTATCATGGGCTGAACATATCAAACATACGACGTCCAGGGTCAGAAAACTTATGTTCCACTTTAAAAATCTTAGATTTAATTTGATAACATTAAAAATGGTTCCTTAATTTGATAACAGGGCTTAGAATAGGATCACTCTGGTACTGATGGTGTAGTAAGAGGCGACTAAAGTGCGTGTGGTAGAGTCACGTTGCCAGTAATGGCAACACGCATGGGCAGACTTGACCGGATTATTACCACCCCCGGCATTTAAGACCGGCGTTAAGTAGTGGCTTTGGTCACTGCATTTCGCATTAGGTAATACCGGGTCCCGGTGCCCATCCACCTTAAAGGACGGCAACGCACCTGTAGATCCTCTGGAGTTACTCGGGGTCGTGGGCGACGATGATCACTTACCACCAGGCGACCCGTACGCTCGTTTGCCGTCTTTCCCTCAAAAAAAATCAGAACTTTGCCTTGTACAACGAATTGGAACTTTCAACAGTTACGAAATTATACCTATTAAACGTAATTTTACGAAAGCACTCCGAATTACCATATAGAACTAATTCCAATAAACGTAGAAAAGACAGGGTATGTACTACAGAATATTGCAAAGTGGAAACAGCCAGAAGACACTATTATTACTTCGCTAATTCTCTATATAATAAAGTCAACCTAATATTGAATATTTATCCTTCACTTCTAAGAAAATGTTACGCAGTGGTTACAAACCGTAACTTACGATGAAACAGAAAATCTTATCACACCAGTACTGTGAGCTGTAAGTTGTAAAAACTCTCTCAATTACGCACTTATACACTAGCTCACGCGCACACACAAACAAACACACACATACATACACACACGCATGCACAACCTGCACGCACATTCACCTTTATTGTTACATTTATAAGTATAATGTTATTTTTTCTCCTATTGTTACTTTTATCTGGCATACTTTTATTACAATTAAGACAGTAAAGTATAGGAAGAATGTATAGGAACTTTATTGTCATTTTGTCCTATTATAGTGGGCGTTATTGGCTGCGACACAGTTCTCACTAATGCGGTCATTATCTAACACAGTCAATGGTTATCCTGTGTTATATAAGTTGCTTGTATATTTTTTTTTGTATTACGATTATAGAACCTGAAGGTCCATAGTAATGTACTCGTATTTCTGAGCTTATATAATTGAGGCCTGTCGTGGCGCAGCGGCACATACGTGTAACTGTAACCGACAAGTTGTGGGTTCGATCCCCACTCGAGGAAATGAAATATTTTATATTTTCAATTTAAATAATTACTCTGGTTGCTCTGGTACAAGGCAAAACGCGGCGTTGATGCCACTCAACACGCAATGCCTCAAATTCGGCGGAAAATGAGGAACGAAATTGGAATGACGTACTCTAAAGTATTAAACTTAAATTTAAAAATCGTATAAAAATTTTGAACGAAGCGGGGTTTGAACCCGTGCCTCTTGAAAACCGTTCAAGTGCTCTGACCAAAGCCATCGAAGAAGACGAAGCTATTGTTCTCTCTTGCCAAACGATAATTCTTACGAGTTGTCTTTGGGTAGCGGAAATTTGTAAAAATCTCCCTACAGAGATGCTAACAACATAAATAAGTTGTAATAAGCGTATAAGAATTTTAAAAGCTTGGTGAGAACGGATGGCTTAGTTGGTCAGAGCACTTGAAAGGTTTTCAAGAGGCGCGGGTTTAAATCCTGCTTCGTTCAAAATTTTTATACGCTTTTTAAATTTAAGTTTAATATTTTCTGTCCTAAGTGTGCAAAAACACTTAAAAAAATAGTAAAAATACTCTAAAGTACTTGTATGCTTTGTGAAGGAAAATGTGTTTTTAAATTTTCTTAAGCAACTTTTATAATTTTATTACGACTATTATTTTATATATTGTGAGAAATCCTTAAAAGTCAAGTACAAAAGATTTGTGTTGATACATGTTTTTTTTTAATTTCAGCCATCGGTATTACTTCGTTGGCAATTGCAGTACCACCGCCAACTACAATCAAGTTTAATGCGAATCACCCTTATGTACATTTCATAATGTACCAAGACACCCCGCTTTTTTCTGGAATATTTACGGGAGTGTAAAAAAAATATACATAATTTCTTAACAACAGCATATGTAAAAATGATTTATTAAATATTTCATTTTTTATTTACTTTGTTTAACTTCACGCTGTTTTTTGTATAGTTATAATAGTTCAAGCAAATGAAAAAAGTATTTGTAACAAAAATAAACTTGTATTTAACAGAGATATTTTATTGTAACAGAAAGCACTTAGGTCATCTCTTACCATCTGAAGAAATATCTAGAACATCAATCAATATACTTAGTCTTGTCATAAATATTTACAAATATTTACAAAAATATTTTGTGAAGAAAATCAACAGTATTTTTTGTACGTTTTGTTTATTACTACTACACATTTTAAATGAAACACTTTTTACCGGATTAATTGCGTATGTTGATTGTTAAACATGTTTTGTGGAAACCCGACGTTTCGAACACTAGTCCGTGGTCACGGGTAGACTGAGGTGGCATTTGTCTGTCATTTGATATAATTATCATATCAAACTACCGCCAACGATTCCTTAATTGCCTCGCGTACTGCCCTGGATTCTTGCAGAACTAGCTAACTGTATTTAGTCCTCTAGTGTGGTGTGCTTGAGACTTAAATTTATTTAAGAGTGGGTCCCAGGTGGTGAAAAGTTTCCAACCATCTTCTCTATTGAAATTAGGATGTTTTTGTAATTCAATAGCCTCGCGGATCATTCTAGGGATATATCTATTCTCCCTAGCGAGTATGTGGGGTATATCAAACCTGATGTAAGTTTGGCCAATTTCTCCACATTAATAAAATATTTTGGCCAATTTCTCCACATTAATAAAATAAGTAACATCACAGCGACTGCAGCGAATTTATTTTTGTCCAATCTCATTTTAAGTCTATGTAAGTATGTGGCAGTTATCACTACTTTTAATTATCACTCGAATGGGTATTGTAAGAGATGTCCCAGTGGACTTCTCACTGGATGAGTTTGTAGGCTCTCTAGAATTTCCTTCAGGTAGTATACAAGTGATGAAAGTAAGTCGACTAAATAGAAAGTGTGTAAGCGAGGGTGTAACTACATAGATCCCGCATCCATTCAGTAGGGTACTGCTCCAGATGAATCGCAGCCGATATTCTAAAGACGGATCCGCTTGATAATAAAATATTATTTGGCCTAACAAAGGAAGTGGTGCGAAGAAAAATCAAAATATGATTAGAGACGTGTTGGGATAATTTTAGTTCTAAAAAATAATGATTAGAGGCCTGTCGTGGCGCAGCGGCACAAGAGTGTGACTGTAACCGACAGGTTCTGGGTTCGATCCCCAGTCGAGGAAATGAAATATTTAATATTTTCAATTTAAATATTTAATGTTTCATTTGTTCGCTCTGGTAATAAGGCAAAGCGCGGCGTTGAGTTCCGCCACTCAACACGCAATGCCTCGGAATTCGGCGGAAAGTGGGGAACGGAAGTGGAACGGAGTGTCTTTACACTAGGTTCCCGGGTTCCCTCTGCCTACCCTGCCTCGTGCGGGATACAGCGTGAAGCTAAAAAAAAAAAAAAAATTATGATTAAAAGGTTTATCATCAGCAATATCTTTATTTTGATATAGTTAAGGTTGTTTCTGATATTGATCTTATTATTAATAACGCAACTTTAAAGTATTTATTACTGTCTGAAAATTTTATTTTCTTAGTTATTGTTTTTAAATTATTTGTTTTACAAAAAACATAAATTTTCTACTAATGTTATTATTTTAAGACTGTTGTAAAGTTACATAGAGGCATGCAGTTGAGGCGAATGAGCAGTATTAGCAGTTCTCTCTACACTAATGAATATAACAACTTCTCCTTCAATATCCTGGATTATTCAAATTGTGATAAGGCTACATTGAATTTCGTCATGATAAATAAATTCTCTAATAGTACGTTTATGTTGGAATACGCAGTCTAACTTAAATTTTTCAACTTGTGGTACTTTCTGTAGACCTACTATTCTAAAATTGGGCGGGTCCGAATCGAATTTAACCGCTTGTTCTTTCATTCGAATGACGTTTAAAATTGTTAACATGTTTTAACATAGTTTCAAAGGGAATGCGAAGAGGATCAACTTACTTGAGGAAAGGGTTCGCCTTGTTTACTTTAGCTACTTCCATAGTATTATGTCTTACGGCATCTTACTTTGGGGAACGCAGCCGGGATTAAGTCAATCTTTGTCTTACAGAAGCGATCTATTCGCGCAATCTATAACTTAAGCCCCAAGGATTCTTTAAGGGAAACGTTATAAAAGATTAACATATTGACCGTTGCATCTCAATATATTTTTGAAAATGTTATGTATGTCAAGAAAAAAATTAATAAGTTTACTAAAATCAGTGATGTACATAATATTAAAACTAGAAATAGGCTTAAATTTAGTGCGCCTGTAACTCGATTGCATCGAGTCCGTAATTCTTTAATGGGACAGGGCGTACGCTTTCACAATAGGATCCCAGAGAACGTCCGAGAATTTCCTATTTCACATTTTAAAAAAGTTGTGAAAAGACGTTTGTGTGTTAAAGGTTTACCATATTAACGATTTTGTAAATAATAACACGCTTTGGGAATAAAATGCTCGCTCCAGGTTTATTCCAATTATTTACAGATTGACAATTAAGTGCGAATGATAATGAGGAGCGAGCATTTAATTTCCAAGGCGTGTTATCAATTATAGAATTATTAAATGAGTAATAACCTTTAACACACAAATGTCTTTTCACAACTTTTTTAATTGTGACTGGAATCCTATTGTAAAAGCGTACACCCTGTCCCATAAAAGAATTTAGGTCTCGATGCAACATAGTTACAGGCTCACTAAGTTTAGGCGTATTTCTAGTATTCATATTATATACATCACCGATTTCAGTAGATTAATTTATATTTTTTTAACATACATAACATTTAAAAAATGTATTGATATATTTATAATGCAACGGTTAATACGGTATTTTTTTTAAATATTTTTCTTAAAGAATCATAGGGCCTAAGTTATAGATTGCGCGAATTGTTCGCTTTTGCAAGACCAAGATTGACATAATATCAAAGCAAACTGCCATAGGACGTAATACTATGAAAGTAGCTAAATTAAACAAGGCGAGCCGTTTTCTCGTCAATTAATAATTTGACTTTTTGCCTTTTATATCTCTAAACTCTAACTAATAACTAATAAATAAGTAAATAATAACTAATAAATAAGTAAAAAAAACTAATAACTAATAAATAAGTAAAAAAAACTAATAACTAATAAATAAGTAATAATTCTTATCTAACTAATAAGTTAAATGAGAGGTCAGATGATTGAGTGCACGTCCTCTTATACCATAATAGCATAATAGTTTTGCCGTGTGATTCCGGCGGTGTCGTAAGAGGCGACTAAAGTGCGTGTGGAGAGTCACGTTGCCAGTAATGGCAACACGCATGGGCAGACTCGACCGGATTATTACCACCCCCGGCATTTAAGACCGGCGTTAAGTAGTGGCTTTGGCCACTGCGTTTCGCATTAGGTGATGACGGACCCTGGTGCCCTTCCACCTTAAAGGACAGAAACGTTCCTGTAGCACCTCTGGAGTTACAAGGGGCCGTGGGCGACGGTGATCACTTACCACCAGGTGACCCGTACGCTCGTTCGCCGTCTTTTCCATAAAAAAAAAAATAGTGTAGCTTCATGAACAATGTTGAGCGCTGTTCGCAGTTAAATGCCTTGGACAAGTCACAGAACATGTCAAGAGCACTCTGCAATCCTTCTTACGCCTCATAAATACTCACTACGAGACCGACGTCCGTAGTAGACCCTTAGTAAAACCATACTGTTTATAATGCATGCGTTTATGTTTATTAAAATACATTCATATTTGATATAAAATATTTTTTCAAAAATTTTACTAAATAAGAATGAGATACATGTCCAAAATTTTTAGGATCTGATATACTACCAGATTTAAATAAAGGTATGATTTTACTAAATTTCATTAGGTCAGGAAACACACAAGGCATGAAGAGGAGCAACAGCGTCTATTATATGACTGATCAACTTGACAGAAATATCCCACAGACCTGATGTTTTCTTGATATCCAGTGTCTTAAATGTCTTAACAATGTCTTTTGAGTTGAATAGATTAAATTTGAATTCTATATTAAATTTGTGAACGCTCTCTTTAAGTAATGATACGGCGACGGTTATAGAAGCTTTAATTGTTTTGGTTGTGGAAACTGGAAGCAATCAGCAAGCAATTTTTCAAATTCACTAGCAACTTTTTGACCTGAGCTGGTAACGCCATTGAATTTTTTTAATTTAAATTCATGGTCATAATTTTTACCTTTTCCAGTTTTATCAGAAGCAGAATTTTACAGAAGATTTTTTAATTTTGTTTTTATATGTAAAGATTTTGCCATGGAATATACATTTTTAAGCAATTTAGAATAGTTCCTAATATAAGTAATTAATAAATTAACAAAATTAATAATTCACTGTGGTTATACGTTTTCTCACTCAACTACTTAGCTTCATGCTGTATCCCGCACGAGGCAGGGTAGGCAGAGGGAACTCGGGAACCTAGTGTAAAGACTGTTCTGTACTGTTCCCCACTTTCCGCCGAATTTGAGGCATTGCGTGTTGAGTGGTGAAACTCAACGCCGCGCTTAGCCTTATTACCAGAGCGAAGAAATGAAACATTAAATATTTAAATTGAAAATATTAAATATTTCACTTCCTCGACTGGGGATCGAATCCAGAACCTGTCGGTTACAGTCACACTCTTGTGCCGCTGCGCCACGACAGGCCACGTTTTCTCACCATAAAGTTTATATAACCTTTATCTACTCTTATGAACTCCTGCAGTCGCAATTGAAATGAACTGAAAAGAAACTCTTGAAATTTACTGTTTTAGAAGTGAACACAGCATTACTGCAATTTTTAATATTAGCAGACTGTGAGGATAACTGGATTATATATGAATTTGAGAAAGATACGAGCTTTAGAATAGTTAGACTCGCCTACCTGTTGATGGCTTCTTCACGTTGTTCACCAGTCCCAAAGGCTTCTTGATATTTGGTGGCGTGGAAGATGGCGTCGCCTAACTGATATCACCACGTGTACACGGGCTCGATGAATTTAATGTAAATGTTCTTTTAAATATCACAATTAAATAGGTTCTTCATATAGTTCTTACTTTAAAAACAGTGTTTGCGAAAGGGGCGCGGCGCGGATGCGGTTATTATAGGTCTCACACTTGACTATAACACAAGTGGTTCCCTTTGCGGTCTTCTTGCGAATGGGTGGTAGGCGAGTACTCTAAAGTAAGGTAGTAAGCTCGTAGAAAATATGATTAATTACAAAATCAAAGCTACCTACATAGTTGGAATATATAATCTAGGAAGTATGAACAGGTGGCGTAACCATACCCCCGCCCTTAAAGGGTTGCCTTTAAAATATACTATGATCTAAAGTTTTACCTTATGTGTGTAACAGGGTTGGATGTATATTAAGTATAGAAAATTTACAAAATCTTATGTAAAATAAATAAAATATAAAATAAAACTAACAATAGTTGAGGCGATTATAGAAAGTATACAAAAAATAAAAAAAAACATATATAACGCTGAAACCAAGGATTATTGTGTCGGTAATGGGCACAAACGTACCACAGGCCTTACGTAAAATCCTTTCGCGGTTCTGACGGTAACCACGCGAGTTGTCCCGTCTTTGCCGCTGTGAACCTTTTCAACGACAGCTAAAGGCCAAAAAAGAGGCGGCGCATTGTCTGTCACGATGACAACAACTGTTCCTATTTGTATGGGGACCGTTGGCGTATTCCATTTGGCTCTGACTTGTAATTGATGAAGATAAGACATACGCCATCGTTTCCAAAACGATTGAACCAGCCTATCTAAAAGTAAGTGTCGCTGTTGTATAGTTACGGAGGTGACTTCAGCAGTTGGCAGTGATGATAAAGGAGCTGAATGCAAAAAATGTGCGGGTGTAAGCGCGGTAGGTTCGGATGGATCGCAACTCAGAACGGTGAGGGGGCTCGAATTAATGAGTGCCTCTATTTGTGTAAGAACCGTAATAAGCTCCTCATATGAGAGTATTTGTTGCCCTATAACCTTAAAGAGGTGTGATTTGACAACCTTTACCATACTCTCCCAGCAGCCGCCGAAATGGAGAGAAACAGGTGGAATAAACTTCCACTCAATTCTACTTTCGGTAAGCTCATCTTGAAGGTGCGTTCGGAATTCTTCGTCAAGAAACTTATACAAGTCGTTGAGATAAGTCCGAGAACCCACGAAGCATCGCCCGTTGTCAGAGAATAAGCACTTAATAGGGCCACGACGTGCGAGGAATCTCTTTAATGCGGCAAGGAAGCTTATTGAAGTTAAATCAGTAGCCACCTCAATATGAGTGGCGCGCGTAGTCAAGCACGTAAAAATACATAGCCAAGCTTTGCGGCTCTTTACGCCTCGACCACGAATGGGTGTATACTGAAGCGGTCCCGCATAGTCACATCCAGTATTATAAAATGGTTTTTCAACTTGAGTGACTCGGTGGCTGGGTAGATCGGCCATTAGTGGAAAGATTGAGCGCGGTTTCAATTTAAAACAAATGTTACATTTGTGGATTCTATGCCGAATTAATCTTCTTGCAGCTAGAATCCAGTACTTGTGCCTGAGCAGCGACATCACTAGTTCAGGTCCAGCGTGTAGGTGTTTTTTTGTGGTAATAATCGACTAACAAGTTACAGACATGATCATCTCGCGGTAGAATGCAAGGGTGCTTATAATTAAAATCTTCAGCAGAATTAGTTAGTCGACCACCAACTCGAATCAAACCATTTTTGTCTAAAAATGGTCTAAGTATGATTACACTGGTCAACAACGGTTTTGTTGCCCTTGATGTGAAAGTAGTTTCGAATAATTGTATGCATACAATTTATAAATCTGTGAATGGTTTTGGAATATTGGCTCTAGTTTTTTTTTAATCTTTATTTTCCTATTTGACAACAAAACACAGAATGAAACAGTTAGTATATTTTTAATTTCATTTATTTATTACCAAAGTGTCACTATTTTTTGTTTAAGTTTTTAATTAATTAACGTAGAAATAAAAAGAGAGAACAAACTTTTAAACTTTATTTATTATTTAAAGAAACGCCTTTTATAAGCTTTGCGTCTATAGGTAATTTGGGGACAACAATCCTTTTTTTAAGGACCAGCTGTAATCTGCCATCATGTGACAATCCCATCTGCCCTGATACTTTTCTTTCATCACTTATAGGTCTTAGTGGAAGCATTCTCCCTTTTTTGACTGTAATCTCCCAGATTGTTGGGAAATCTATCCAGATGGCTGTGGAGGAAGTGTAGCTTTATTCTCATATTTGCGTTTAAATTCTTGAAGCTTTCCAACATCTGTTGCACAATTTCTATATAATTTGGTGCTTTATAGTTACCTTAAAAGTTTGTTACTACTAACACAAAACCTTTCCATGCTTCACGTTCAGCATCAGTCATAGCTTTTGTGAAATTTTCGTCTTTTATGAATGTTCGTATTTGAGGACCGTCGAATATTCCAGCTTTTAACTTCTCCGTACTCAGCTTAGAAAATGTTGTACAAATATATTTAAAACATTCTCCTTCCTTGTCCCAACGCTTTGACAAACTGTTTTATCATACAATTTATAAATCAACTTAATGTGTAATGGCGGGAGAATGATTTTTTTCTCTACATATCAGTGGCTCATTTAATACATTGACCAACTTACGAAATTCGTTCCATGCGTCCTCCGATGTGTTCGAATAACAAAGAAAAATGCAGGAAAACATGCGTGGTAGTAAGAAGTTTGCTTTTTGCGCATGAATACGCGAAACCTTTCGCAGAAAATATTTTTTTAATAATTCGTGTTCTAAACAACCGACGTAAACTGTTAAGAGTTTTAAATTTATGATAAACCAAATTAAAAAAAAACTAGAGCCAATGAAATATTTTTACCCAATATATTCGCAAACAGTGTACTTAAAATATATAAATCTGCAGAAATATCCAGGGCAACAAAAAAATATATATTTTTTGTTGAGCTGTGTAATTGGTCCGGAACAAGGTTTATTAAGTTTAATTTTTTCTATGATATCAGAAAAATAAATTTTCTGAATTGTACCTAATAATTTACCCTCAGCAAAGTCTAGATCTGAAGTTGTTACAGTTGTGTTACGAGGTAGTTGCTTCAGTAAGCGATAAATGTATACAATCACGCGAAGCAATTTTGACCAATTTGACATACGTCGTGCAAGGGTACAAATTAACGATTCCGGAGTATTACAAGTAGCCGCACATGATACCGATTTATGTTCTGGTACATCTGCGAGTGATTTATCATAATTAAATTTATTGATAGGCCACTCTGAGGGGTCATAAGATACCCACAATGGTTCCTTACACCAAAGATGATGTTCAACTAGTTTGTCTGGAGTAAGACCACGAGACAAGCAGTCGGCGGGATTTTGAGATCCAGCGACATGGTAAAAACAGTCAGCTGGTAAGAAATCGGTCAGTTTCACCACTCTATTGGCAACAAAAGTGTGCCAACGATGCGGAGATGAGTGTATCCAGACCAGCGCTACTTTAGAGTCGGTGAATGCGTAAACAGAGTTGATAGGATACTGAATTGACACTGTATCAATGACCTTCCGTAGTAACTCTGATAACAGTACAGCTGCACATAATTCCAGTCTCGCTATAGAGACTATTTTTACAGGTGAGACCTTCGACTTGGCACAAACAAGTTGTACTGTACGGGTAGTGCCGTCAAAAATCTGCATATAAACCACACCTCCATATGCACGCTCGCTGGCATCTGCGAACCCAATAAGGTTTACACTGCAACCATTTGTTAAGCCTAGGTGACGCGGTATACGTATTTTGGTAAGCGCGGGCAGCTCGAAGCAGAATTGCTTCCAAGCGGTGACAATATTTTGGGGAGGTATGTCATCCCAATCACATTTTAATAACCAAAGCTCCTTAATTAGGAGCTTGGCGTATAAAACAGAGGGAGCTACTAATCCCAATAGGTCCCATAATCTTGCCACAGTAGATAATATAGCGCGCTTAGTACAGTTATCACTGGGCGTGCTAACCTCAAAACGCAATGTGTCACTAGCACGGTCCCAATGCAAGCCTAAGATTTTTTCAGCCTTTTGATCAAACTGAATTGTATGAACAGATCGATGGGAGTCAGGTATATGCGATAGAACCTGGTCAGAGTTACTGGTCCATTTAACTAAATCAAATTGACCACATTTAAACAATGCAATAAGCTCCTGTGAGACTGCAACAGCTTGTGGCTCAGACATCACACTGAAGGCGATATCGTCCATATATAAAGCGGAAGACAAGATAGCTGTTGCGGCGGGAAAATTACTGCCTTCATCCTGTATAAGTTGATGAACTACACGCAAAGCGTGGTAAGGGCTTGATTTAAGTCCAAAGCATACGCGGCTGAACTCATACACCCCAACCGCAGTATTGTTATCGAATCGATATAAAATACGCTGGAACTTGCGATCATTTTTCTTCATACCTATCTGCATAAACATTTGTTTACAGTCGGCTGAGAGCGCTATTTGAAAAAGGCGAAAATTAATTATAATGTTAAATAGATTTCCCTGTAAATTAGGTCCTGCGTGCAAAATATCATTGAGGGATTTACCCGACGTAGTTCGGCAACTTCCATCTAGAACCACGCGGAGCCGTGTCGTAGACTTGTCCTCCCGAAGCACACCGTGATGCGGGATAAAGTATTTGGGGCTTAATTTATCATCGCATCTAATATCAATAGGATGTAAGTAGCCTTGTTTGATATAGCTACTTATTACTTCGTTATAAGCGGCGCGACTATCCGATGATAATGTAAGTTTTCTCTCTAAACAAAGAAAACGTTTAAGGGCTATGGCATACGACTCGCCCAGCGAATAGGGATCGTCACAGAAAGGAAGTGACACAATATACCTACCACTATCTTCCCGAACAGTGGTGGCGCGGAAATGATCTTCACATTCAAGATCATGTGGGTTCTGAGCGGGCGGCGCGGTAACCTCTTCGAGTTCCCAAAATCGTTTAAGCAGAGACGAAACGGGATCGAGAGTTGACAAACAACAAAAAGTATGTTGGTTAGAATCGTATAAAGTGGGTACGGAACCCATAATAACGAACCCAAATAGTGTTTCAATAGCGGGAGGCAAATTATCTCCGTGGCTACGTACTATGTTTGGTAGTACTAAGTGAGGGAAGACAGAAGCTCCTATCAGAGCATCTATTGGCCCGGGATGCGCGAACGTTCTGTCAGCGAGCTTCAGATTTTCGAGGTAATCTAACGAAGACACGTCAACTTGAACAGAAGGCAAAGTATCTGTTATGCGGTCAACAATAAGCGTTGAAATGTTAAAACAAATGTTATTATCAAAACGAGAATGAATTGTTATATCGACTGTACCTTTAATGGATTTTTCACCACCACCGATACCTTTCACAGTTAAATGTGATTTTTTACTTTTATTTATAAGTCCTAGCCGTTTTAAACAATCAAAAGTTAAGAAATTACTTTGTGCGGCAGTGTCTAACAAAACGCGAATAGTGTGCTTCTTATTATTATTGTCATACACTATCACCTGAGCGGTTGCTAACAGTACAGTAGTATGCTTAGTACATTGCGTATTATTTGTATGAGTTTTAACTGTACTCGCTTGAGACGGCGCAATGGAAGTGCTACACAACGAAACCTCAGGTTGTGATGCATTAGTCATCGCTGGCGCAGTTGCAGCGACTGAGTCATACTGCATTACAGGCTTACTTGTGCGGGGTGGCGGCGGTGTCATGTTAGTCGAACAGCTGGCCGTCGAAAGGGACGTGTTAAAAATATGCTCGTTTTTATCAAAGTGCAGTAATGTATGATGACGTTGGTTACAAGAACGACACTTAGTTTTAGAACTACAATTACTAATCTTGTGCTTAAGGCTAAGGCAATTCACACATGCATTACTTTGTTTTACCAATTTAAATCGTTCTTTAGGACACATATTACTAAAAGCGGGACATTTGTAGAAATGATCATGAATTACATTATTACATAGGCAATTAACTTGCTGTGACGAAGAACATGTAACATAAGACTGTGGATTGGGGGCGGATATTTTTCTAGTATTTATTCTGTGTTTATAATTAATATTATTCGGTTTTGTGGAAATTAAATTATTTTGCTGTGTACTAGAATATATGCGGCACTGATCTTTAATAAAATTAGCAAAGCTATCGAACGTTGGTATTTTTGTGTCACGCGAGTGCATTTCGAATGCTCGAATAGTGTCGGTATCAAATTTCTTTATAGCGATATGCAGAAATATAAAATCACACAAACTATCCAACTTCAACGTTTTTAGCGAGTTTACAGCGGTTACATAATTATCTAAAAATGACTGATAATTTTCGGCACTTGCAGAGCCCGATATTTTAAAATTAAGAGTTTCATCTAAATAAGAAGATGCAAAAACACGAATGTCTTGATATCGATCGACAAGTGCCTGAAATATTATATTGTAATTCTCAGCACAAGGGGTAACTCCCGAAAATGTTGCTTGTGCCTTCTGTGATAATTTTCCGATTAAGTAATACAATTTATCAGCATCGGTAAGCGAAGGATTATCGTGAATCGTAGACTTAAAACTCGCAAAAAATAAAGGCCAGTTGGAAATATTTCCATCAAATGACATAAGTTCTATAGGCGGCAGTTTACGCGATTGTTTAAAAGCTGTACCCTGTGGTTGTGCGGAACGACATTGTGACATCACAGTTTTTATATAACAAAAAAGGTCTTCGAAAGAAGCATAGGCTTGATAGCTAGGCTTGGCTTCAGCGTCATATTCTAATAATTGCGCATTGTAGTCATCCAATATCTTAAAAAAGTCTAAACGTATACTATCTATAGTCACACAGGAACAAAGAAATGATTTTTCATTATCTTGAGAAATATGAGCAATTTTTGCTTTTTCATAAATATTTTGAATGCGCTCAAATAAAACATTACGTTTCGCTTCAAGTATAACAAGCTGAGGGGTCTCGCATACAGTAGGTATTTTAGGCGGCATATTTGTAAGTAAGTATAATAACACAAATTAAATAAAGCGGTTGTAAGTATATGCACAAAAAACTAGAAAGAAAATGTAACGACTTTGTAGGTAGATGTTTGTAACTAACTGCAATAGTTCGAGTTTTCAACACTGTTGTAATTAAATATAAAAATTTAAGTATATGTATAGTGTATATAATAAATACTTAATAACAAAATATTTACTGAGCAGAATATGAAGAATAGTGATGTGATATTATTTATAAAATACGAACTTACTGGTGGGTGCGGATTTGTGTAGTATTAAATAAAATACCTAGTTACTTATGTATTTTAATATTCTAAGTAGTCATAATAACTTAGGCAACATAGGAACTTTAAGAGCGGTTAATGTACAGTAAAGTATTAAATTGCAATGAATATGCAAGATACCTATTTATCACTGTGGGTGCGGGAACCGAATAACGGTATTTTATGTACGCTAAATTAGCATAAAAGATTGTGATAAATAGGGAATCCGGCTCGAAGGACCAAAAGATGTTACTGCAATTTTTAATATTAGCAGACTGTGAGGATAACTGGATTATATATGAATTTGAGAAAGATACGAGCTTTAGAATAGTTAGACTCGCCTACCTGTTGATGGCTTCTTCACGTTGTTCACCAGTCCCAAAGGCTTCTTGATATTTGGTGGCGTGGAAGATGGCGTCGCCTAACTGATATCACCACGTGTACACGGGCTCGATGAATTTAATGTAAATGTTCTTTTAAATATCACAATTAAATAGGTTCTTCATATAGTTCTTACTTTAAAAACAGTGTTTGCGAAAGGGGCGCGGCGCGGATGCGGTTATTATAGGTCTCACACTTGACTATAACACAAGTGGTTCCCTTTGCGGTCTTCTTGCGAATGGGTGGTAGGCGAGTACTCTAAAGTAAGGTAGTAAGCTCGTAGAAAATATGATTAATTTACAAAATCAAAGCTACCTACATAGTTGGAATATATAATCTAGGAAGTATGAACAGGTGGCGTAACCACACAGCATTAAACTCATTTTTAATATCAAAATTTTCCAGTATAATAATTTGTAAGTATTGAAGTTTTGCTTGTTTACCTCTACACGTATTTTATTAATTTATTTTTACTGAAATCTAAAGAACCCAACTTTCCCTTTCCCTGATCAAAACAATAAAATAAAATTACCTGAACCAGGAAAACATATAGGGTATAATTGGTTCTGGAAAGTCTAAATCTAACGTAGAACCTAAAGGGACCAGCTAACAAAAGTTGTCCAAAATGATTATCAATTTCTGTTGAGCGTATACAATTTTTATACATTTTTTAAATTTAGTATTTTTCTTTCCTAAGTGTGGGATAAAACTCTAAATATAATAGAAATATTCTCCCTTCTTCTGAGCAAGAACAGAAATAAAATAAAATAAATATAACTGAACAAATATAACCCAACGAAAGTAAGCAAACCTATGTGTAAATGTTTTTCGTAAAGCATAATTTCGTAATTTAAATCACATCGTCCGAGTATGGCGGTCATGGTGCTTAACAAAACCGCAACAATAATTCCAAATACAAGGTTGTTTTTGTTTAACCTAGACCACAACCTGGCTGTTAAATTTGTATTACACACAGGAGTTTAACGAACCTAGTTTACAAAAAATATATCACACGTACCTAAATATTAAAATACTAACTGACGTTCTTAATGAAGATGCCTAACGAAAAAGCGCATTTAAATATTCACGTAAATGCAACACAAATTTAAAAAAACCGGTCAAGTGTGAGTGGGATCTCGAGATAAATGATCTTGACAAATCGACAAATGCACGATAAAATGGTCCTAAAAGAGATGTTACAATAATTCCATTATTCACTTTTGATGTATACAAGTAGCGTGACCAAAAAATAATGCACATTAAATTATATTAAAATTAAAACTTGTTTATAATATACTTTATACATAAAGGACTATTGTGGCGCAGGAGCACAATAAAAAAGTAAAAAAAAAGGAATATATTTCTAAATAACTAGTTCTGCATCGAAAGTTTAGTTAGAGTATATGAGATATGAACATGGATCTCGGAAAGAATCTGTTCCTAAAAATTGCATGCTGTTTGAGAGTTTACTGGAATTCTAAATTGTGTTTTTATATTTTAAGAGGCCTGTCGTGGCACAGCGGCACATACGTGTGACTGTAAACGACAGGCTGTGGGTTAGATCTCCACTCAAGGAAATGAAATATTTAATATATTCAAATTAAACATTTTAATGTTTTCATTTCTTCGCTCTGGTTACAATGCAAAGCGCGGTCAGTTCCAACTCTCAATACGCAATGCCTCAAATTCGGCGGATAGTGGGGAACGGAAGTGGAACGGAGTGTCTTAACACTAGGTTCCCAAGTGCCCTAAGCTAAGTAAGCTAAGTAAGTAAGTAAATTATCTTATGTTTAGCTGGACCGTTATTTTTATTCCAGTCCAATTTTCACAAATTAAATGCAAAATGTTCGTGACTCTCAATCACCTTATTCATCCTATATACTAAATCATCTTTTCTTTTATTTTAAGTCATCAGAAAGTACTGCACCCCATGCAATGCACCCATTTTGTTTGAAGTAATCTACAATAATTAATTAGTAATAAATTATATCTATGAAATACATATTTTTGTCTCCTTTATTTGAATTGTACTATCACTTCGTGCCAAATTTTATGAACATAATTTACGGGAAGACCCTGTAGCTTTATGTAATTTCATAATTAATGTCGCTGTGTTGAATAGTATTATCGACGAGAATCTACACGTGAACAACAAAGCAACTCATAACACTTGTTTAAACATGATATGTTATTTTATAGCTATAGAAATACTGATAAAGCAATGTTAAATATATATAAATCATATGAATATTACGAAGTACATGTTAAATACCTTTCGCGGGGTCCTCACATTTTGTTTGTTTAATGTTTTTTAGCGGACAATGAGATGCCGACAGTTCTCATATCTCATATATATATATATATATATATATATATATATATATATATATATATATATATATATATATATATATATATATATATAAATATATATATATATATATATATATATATATATATATATATATATATATATATATATATATATATATATATATATATATATATATATATATATATATATATATATATATATATATATATATATATATATATATATATATATATATATATATATATATATATATATATATATATATATATATATATATATATATATATATATATATATATATATATATATATATATATATATATATATATATATACGCAATGCCTCAAATTCGGCGGATAGTGGGGAACGGAAGTGGAACGGAGTGTCTTAACACTAGGTTCCCAAGTGCCCTAAGCTAAGTAAGCTAAGTAAGTAAGTAAGTTATCTTATGTTTAGCTGGACCGTTATTTTCACTCCAGTCCAATTTTCACAAATTAAATGCAAAATGTTCGTGACTCTCAATCACCTTATTCATCCTATATACTAAATCATCTTTTCTTTTATTTTAAGTCATCAGAAAGTACTGCACCCCATGCAATGCACCCATTTTGTTTGAAGTAATCTACAATAATTAATTAGTAATAAATTATATCTATGAAATACATATTTTTGTCTCCTTTATTTGAATTGTACTATCACTTCGTGCCAAATTTTATGAACATAATTTACGGGAAGACCCTGTAGCTTTATGTAATTTCATAATTAATGTCGCTGTGTTGAATAGTATTATCGACGAGAATCTACACGTGAACAACAAAGCAACTCATAACACTTGTTTAAACATGATATGTTATTTTATAGCTATAGAAATACTGATAAAGCAATGTTAAATATATATAAATCATATGAATATTACGAAGTACATGTTAAATACCTTTCGCGGGGTCCTCACATTTTGTTTGTTTAATGTTTTTTAGCGGACAATGAGATGCCGACAGTTCTCATATCTCATATATATATATATATATATATATATATATATATATATATATATATATATATATATATATATATATATATAAATATATATATATATATATATATATATATATATATATATATATATATATATATATATATATATATATATATATATATATATATATATATATATATATATATATATATATATATATATATATATATATATATATATATATATAGATATATATATATATATATATATATATATATATATATATATATATATATATATATATTTATATATATATATATATATATATATATATATATATATATATATATATATATATATATATACTTATATTAACAAGTAATTTGTACAATAATTACAACGTACTATAGAACAATTTCATTAATAATTTTATTGCTCTAATGGGTCGTGACCAAAATAATATATATAACATAAAATTTTTACAATTTTAATATTTATTTACAATAAAAAATTATCACGTGCATTTTATCACTTTAGAGCTAAGTAAACTAAGACAAGGACGGCCGTAATTGTGTTAATATACGTTCAATCCCTACTCGAAATATCACATGTATTTTCGTTTCCTCGCAAGGAAACAATAGATGAATTTAAAATGAACACCATTTTTCTTTAGACTTCCTGGAGATATCAAATTAAAAATAATAACATGTTTATGGTCCCTTGAAGTACAAAATAAATAAAGCTTTGACGTCTCATTAATGAAGAGATATGCTGCGTATGCGCCGTTTTTGTTACATTTTTATCAATACTGTAACTCCTGCATTTAAAACATTTAGCACGAACTGAGAATTTATTTTTAATACCGGTAAACGAAAAAAACACAATTATATGTCTACAATTATGATTTTTTTCTAGATATTAGAATTCCTAATTATTAGTAACAATAACAAACTTTAAATTGTATTTCATTTAATACAAAATGAGTGCATATACCTGCAAAGTTAAGTAAGTCAATTTTAATTGATAGTACTTGCCGCTGAACTCTAAAATTGACTATTACTATTACTCTAAAATTGATACGGAACACATGGTAAGCTAATTTGAATCGCACTTAACCGCATTTTTTAGTTCAAAATAATATTTTTATGTAACACAAAATATATAAAATTACGATAGAGTAAACCAAGCAATTACAACTTTTATCTTAATACCTTCTATAATTACGCTATAAACATTACTTTGTTTAATAAATAATAGTGTAAAATTGGGTAGAATTTAAAAAAGAGTTGGGATGCATAGCTTATACAGCGTTTAAAAAACGTTCATGCAGGTTTCAATACACAAATATTTATAAAATTATATATTTTAGACAAAAAAATTTAAGAAACAAAAAAAAATACTAATTGAAACACGTGGTGAAACATTTTCTTGTCTGTTAAATAGGCATAGTGGCTTATAATAGATCAGGGTTATTGTTGTAATTGTATAATGTTTAAATATAAACATATACTTAGAATCCCAAGTGTATTTTTGTGTATGTATGTATCATTGCATGTTTGTTTCATCAAAACGGTTCAGTTGTTTATGAAATGTAGATATCACGCACTTTCGGAAAAGTCATATCAATTACATTTAATGTAAGTACGATTTTATTAAATGACCGCCGATAATATAGATATTATAGACTGCCTTCTCTTAAACACACATTAGATATACACAATGACGCAAAAATAACACCATAATATTTATATTAAAAAATATTTTTTTATTTATTTATGCTTAAGTTTATAAAAGCAATAAAAAACATACGTCTATAGTGTACAGTTCTCGCTCGTATACTAAACAACTTATTTAGCGATCAATATACCAAATGACTGTGTATGGCAACTATCGTATGATGTATGAAACCACACATCCGCTCGATAGCTCGATTGGTCGATTTGGATTATATTATTTATTTATTTTTTATTATATATCTATATTTTAACTGATGCTATTTTCGGCTGTGATACGTATTTTTACAGGCAGAGGGAGCCTAGTCACTCCGCTTCTTTCCGCCGCATCCTCGAGGCATTGCGAATTAAGTAGTCTCAAAGCCGCGTTTTGCCTTGACACCAAAGCGAAGCGAAAAAGCGAAATTAAAATATCAAATATTTTACTTCCTCGAGCGAACCCACAACCTGTCACGTTTCCAATCATACCTTGTGCCCCTGTACAACGACAGGCCTCTGTACATATACGTATTTATATATATAAGATTAAATATTTTAATAACATATTTTGCAATGTTAAAAAAAATGTTCAACATCAATATATAACTGTATTTACCAAAATTATTGACACACTGATGTATCGCCGGTACAAAACCGCGGGGGCACTCCAGTAAAACAGAAGTTTAAAAAAACGTAATTTACATATTTCAATTTGTCCGAGCAAGATATATATTATGTGGTTCTTAATATTTAAATGATTTATACGTATTACATATCGCTTAATTAGCATTTCTATAGCCATAAAAATAAAAGATCGTGTTTGAACAAATGTTATAAGTTGCTTTATAAAAGACTGCTATGGTTTTTTAATACTATTCACGTCGATAACGTTGCTAAAAATGGTGAAATTAATTTACTTAATAGCCATTATTAATATATGTGTAATATGTGTTTCAACAGGTGACTATATCTTATATTTTAAAGGAACTCTCTGCTACACGCTGCATTCCGCACATGGCAGGGTAGACAGAGGGAACTTGAGAACCTAGTTTTAAGACACTCTGTTCCGTTCCCCACTTTCCAACGAATTTGAAGGTTCGTGTTTTAAATGGCAGAACACAACGCCGCGCTTTGCCTTCGGACCAGAGCTAAAAAAATAAAAGTAATAAATATTTAAATTGAAAATATTAAATATTTCATTGTCTCGAGAGGTGATCAAACCCACAGGCTGTTTACAGTCACAGGCTTGTGCACCTTCGCCACAAAGCAAAGATATGATCATAATGCTCAGTCATCATATCGGAGAACAAATCGTATTATGATTGTCCCATGTTTTTTAATTAAATTCATTAAGCATATCAATTTAATCTTTAATTAAGGTAGAAAAAATATGTTATTGTTTCTTAAGATCATTTTTTTTTTAAGATTAGGCATAATAAAGTATGTAGCGTTCATCTATTACATAAACTGCTTATTAAATAATTAGCCTAATAAATAAATAAAAAATAAAGAAAAACACGAATTATACTGACTAAAAACGTATTCAATGTAACATTAAATAGATAAATTATTATAAAAAAATAAAAAAAAATAATCATCCTCATAAAAATAAAATATAAATGACTTATGATCTTTATTTACAATTTGTAAAAAAATATTTTTTACAAACATAAAAAAAAACTCAAGCAATAGTTCATTAGTCGGGACCTATTCTTCAACCAACTGCGTAAAATTTATGAATAATAGAATATGGAGGATGTAATGAATGGGAATGTATCCAAGTCAGCAGTGTCTGAGCATACAGCGAATAAATCCAACCGTTACATCAGGTTTGATAAGCCTTAATTAGATATATCCCTAGAATTATCCGCCAGGCAATTATAATAAAAAATCATCCGAATTTTAATAGATAAGATGGTTAAGTATTTTTTTAAGAGGGGATCCCAGATTGTAGAAACTTTTTCTACCACCTGGGACCCACTAAAAATACCCGCGGACAAGGACAAGCAATAAGCGGACAAGGACAAGCAATACGTTAAACTCATTCTGCAAGAATTCAGGGCAGTTCGCGAGGCAATTAAGAAAGTGCTCGAAACGTCGAGTTTCCAAATATATATATACATAAAAAGTCAACATACGTGATTAATCCGGTGAAAATGATTTCATTTAAAATGTTATTGATTTACCTTTTAAAATTGTTACAGATTCGTCATCTTCCGCTTCTGCATCGGCGCAAGCATCATCAAAGGCCTCTAAATCTTCCAGTTCAGCTTCAGCAAAGAGTAGTGCTGAAAGTTCGGAATGTAATGATAACAAAAATGAAAACAATAATGAAGGTATGTATTTATAATTATATTTATATTTCATTTGGATTTTAAATTTTACCTTCCTATATGCGGGACACGATTTTCTTGTACACTTTATTTTTTTTTTATAAAGAACCCTTACCTCAAAAAAATCCCTTATAGCAACACTTAATCGTCTATGATTGCGTCTAGCTTTCAAGCTAAAGAGAATTGTAGGTCATCAAGAAGTAAAACTAATAAAAACTGACAAACCTAAAAAAAATCGTAATCATTGTGTCCTAAAAAATACCCATAAACATATTTTTTTTCCTATATTTGTACTGCAGTTCTTATAGGTTTTAATTAAACACATTAAACAAAACGATACATAAAACCTATTATTTTTAAATTATGTTGATTAGAAGCTTCATTTTTTCTCTGCTCCAAGGTACTCTGTACACTAGAACCTTAGGTGAACAGTCTCTTGGATTTCTTACTAATATTATAAATGTAAATGTTGTTAGGTAGATGTTGTTCTCACTTTTACACAAAAAATACAGAACAAATTTAGATTAAACTTTACAGTAAATGGCTTATACTACATCAGAATAACACAAAGGCTATACAATTTATGGAAACATTTTGTATTATTAGGATATATAAACAATATGTTTAAGCAGGCAAAGCCGCGTGAGTCGGTAGAATTTGGTATTAATTTTAGCGTGATCTCAAGATTATTGGTTAAGGTACAGTGAGGTACGCAATCCAAATAAAAATTAAAATACCTGTCGTCTTAGAAGTTAATTTTTACTTACTTACATAGGAAAAAATCCAGTATGTGGTGAAAATGAAATATACTCAACTTGTTCGAACGGTGGATGCAGACGGTTTAAATGCTCGGAACCGACTCTTTGTGTTGACTTGATAGAAGGAGCCTGTAAGGGTGGATGCATCTGCAAAGATGAATATACTAAAGATGATAATGGAAACTGTATTCCAGAAGCACAATGCCCATGTAAGAATTCATTTTTTATCTTTTTAAAGTAACAAAAAACCAAGCAGTTTTAGGTATTTTTCTAAAAGCAAAGATCGGTATTAGGAACCTAAGACTAAGGCATAGGTTCCTCACTTTTCCTCCAATTTTCGAGACTTAGCCGTGTTTGAAGTGGGAATGTAACAATACATTTTGTCTACCTGAACGGAGCAAGGAAATTTTAAAATATAATCATTCGTCCGAGAGGCTATCGTGTTTACGACAAGACGCTGTCATTAAATTTATTTATACAAAGTATGATCAAGGTACTCTATTGTAATCATTAGTACTACAGCTGTTATAGCTATAATTAAGTGCTATCAAGGCTATACATAATATTGTTCGCGTGTAAAAAAATTTAAAAGAGAAAGAGAAGTGGATCTTTTGAAGTTTTATATTTAGTGATATTTAAATTACAGAGCATACACTCCTTTATTTATTTATGAAAATGTTAAGGTTTTAATCATTGCAATTGATTAATCAATAGTACCTAACTGCTTAATTAACAAGAACTAGTTTGAAAATCGTCACTCATTTACGTCACGATTTAATGAAATTATTAGAAATCTTTGAATGTTGCTTGTAAATAGTTTAATATAGCTATTTATCATTTGACAAACCAATTACTTAAATGAGACTGTCCTGGGGCATTTAAAGTTAGAAAAACGGGAAATAGAGTTTCTTACCTTTTTTTTTACTAATTCACCGCTCTCTCTCTCTCTCCTCTCTTCCTGTCCGTGATCTACAAGAAATAACTGAGCCAAACACACATTTTCTTATTTATAGTGATATGCGACAATGTCAATGAAGAGGCCGGCTGTCACCCATTTTGTCCCCCAGATACGTGTGAGAGCGTTGATAGAGTATATGAATGTCCAGTTCAGCCTCAGATATGTATACCAGAATGTCGATGCATAAATGATTTCAATAGAAATAAAAACGGCGTATGTGTATCAAAATCAGATTGTCGTGAGTATTTTATATTTTTAAACCAAGTAGTTTTATTTAGCTATATTTACAAAAACACAACGTCACTCATGCGATAACATAGTTTGACTTAGTCTTTCTTAATCTACGTCGTCTATCGCCGTTTTTTAAAACAGATTAGTACATTAACACACTTTCAGACTTTACAAAAATAAATAAAAAACAATAATTTACATTAGTAGGCACAACTTAATAATAATATCGCACTGTATAGTAAAAATAAAAACACTATTTTGTATGGAATAAAATAAAATATTTAATTAAATCATTACAAGATTATTTAATTAGATTATTACAAGATCATTTAAATCCAGTCAAGTTAAGAAAATCGGATGATATTTTTTAGATATATCTTTATTATTTCTTTATATTCTGTCTCTATTATTATTCCTTGGCAAAGCCTATTATTTATTCGAGACTATTATAATGATAAGAGTGCGCGGGATTAAATGCTTTTGATACTTGCTCAAGAATTAATTGTTGCAACTGTTGAGTTCGTTGCTGGCTCTTCTCATCAGAACCGCTTTCTGTGCCCGTGATAACTTCCTGTAGAACTGACTCCACAGACGTTTTTATTTAACTTGACGATTCAATAGTACTTGTAATGGCCTAATTGAATGAGAATATATTAATTTTGTTCATTCAAAATTCGATATTTTTTGGTCCATAGGATATGAAAACGCTGTAAAAAAACTGTCTCAAGGCAACGTCGATTTTACAGAGAGTTTCTTGTGTGTAAGTACTAAATTTTAATAGTTTATATTTTTTTTATGGCGTGCGCCATTTATTTTTTTGCATACACAATTGACTTCTCAACTCTTTTTTTTTTCTTTTTTTTATCAAATAAATAAAGAGAGAGTTTGTAACAATGTTGTCCAACTAAATATTTTAAATTGACATTTTTTTTTATTTTGTAACTGATTGAATTTATGAACAAACAATAAATGTTGAAGGAAGGTTGCCAAAATATAATAGTAAAAACTGCATATAAAACTGATTAGCCGTTTCAAGAGTAACGCCTACAAACTCATAGATAAATAGACAAAAAAATAAATATTAAAATATGGATTGGACCCTATTAGATTAATAAACGTTTCTTACCTTTTTTTTTTAAATATATCTATTATTGATTAGATTTTGATTTTGTCGTGGCAAGGCAGCACAAGGCTAATAAATATTTCAAATGGTCATCAAACACACAACCGTCAAGCATATAGTAACACGCTTTCTCACTGCGCCACGATGGCTAAAACTCATATATGACAGAAGTGCATTTAGAGCCGTTTGATCATTTGGCCAAAAAAATGGCCGTGTAATGTGAGAAAATATATTAAATATTTTATTTTACTGTATTTACAGGCTGCTTCCAGTTTGAGTCCAGGAGCTAGTGTTATTTATTCACCATTCAGTTTGTCCTTTTTGCTAGCACAATTAGAGCTTTATACATCTGGTATATCCTTAGATCAACTAACATCAGTGATAAATTTAAGTCAATCTTCGGTACGTATATACATATCTATATTTGATGGTAATATTTTTATAATATTGGTGTGTCTGTTTTTTGGATACGCTGATTTCATTAACTAACATTGAAACTTAAAAATTTTAGTTCATCCAACCATTACCTACAATAAACCTATTATATATTTAACCATCTATACCTATAGTATATTTAAACCATTTATACCTACAGGCAGAGTTAGCTTATACACTTAAAATGAGTCACTTTTCATATACAAATTTTAGTTATTTCCATTCGGTTAGATGAGCAAAACTTAATGTAAAAAGTAGTATAGTAAATAAAGCACGTTATTTAATGACTTTCATGACATGTATTGTGAAAGTAACATGTTTCGAATCCTCCACTTAGCCGTACGTTTATATTGAAACTGTTTTGCCAAAAATTATACTATTTACAAACTGATTTTTGTTGTCAATTTGTATAGCTTGGTTAATGACCTGTATGCAAGAAGATCAATTTTCAATATTGTTATCTGTTTTCATTCAATACTAAAATATCCATGTATTTTTTCCTTCATATACATCGCTTGTAGGCTCTTACATTAAGATATGAAAACTTGAAAGTGTAATGTGATATGAAAACGTAAAATTATGCTTTTTTTTTCAGATACGTTCCACAATTCCTCAGTATCTGACAGATCTTTATACACAAACTAATGTCAACTTCAGTCTAGCTGAAAAGGTGTACGTTAATTACAAATACAAATTGACCAAAAAATTCTTGGCGGACACCAAAAATATATTTTCATCGAAAGCCCAAAATTTGGATTTCAGTAAGTCCACTGAAGCGGCAAAAATTATAAATGATTGGGTGAGATTATATGTTATATATCAATCTTTTTCACAAATTTATGTCGCCAATGTACACATAACTCGAACTTAACAAACCCTAAAAACTCCTTACGACAAAAATGTAAAAAAAATCTTATATTAGCGATTAATGATTTTCATACATTTTCTAAATAATTATTTTTCTTCTCTCCTTGAAAATAGTAAAAATATTAATATTTTGTAAACGATACTTGTATGATCAACATTATTAATATCCACTTCATGATTTAACAAATGACAACCAATCTTAAGAGTGAAATGCTTGCTTCGGTCTACTTCAAAGGTATCAGTGTCACATATTGAAAATCTCTAAGTAGTCGCTCTGAGTTACGTGCGCCAGTTTTTGTCAGATCTGTGGTAACTTTAATTTGGTAATTTAGAATTATTTTGGCCTAGAAAGCGCGTCTATCGTGGAGATAGACGCGCTTTCTAGGCCAAAATAATTCTAAATCTGGCAATTAAAGGCAGACAATGCACGTAGCTTCTCTGGTGTTATATGCGGCCGTGGCGGTCCGATTGGACGCTCGTTTGTCTTTTCCATAAAATATATGACATAAACAGTTCATTATTCTCTTTTATTTTCAGGTGAAAAATAAAACAAATAACTTGATTACAGACCTGGTTTCACCTGATTCTTTAACAAGAAACACTTTCATAGTACTTGCAGATGCAATTTATTTCAAGGTCGGTAATTTTTTTTTTTTTGAGTTTTATTTTTTTGTTTATAATAAAAAAAAAATGGGTATTACCAGTACGTCACTGTTACCTTACGAGTAAGTCATCACAAATCAGATTTAATACAATATATGCTTATAAATTTATATTTTTTTAATAAAAAAATATTTATAATAATCGACTTTGACCTGTAGGTATTAAGCTCACAGGAAATTTACAGATATTCATTAACAACACTAGTATTTTTGAGGTATTAGTAGGAAATATAAAGATTTTTTTTTTCAGCTTCATGCTGTATCTCGCATATGGCAGAGTAGGCAGAGGGAACTTGGGAACCTAGTATTAAGACACTTCGTTCCGTTCCCCATAATAAAGTTATAAAGTTTAGGATCGTATACTGTAAATGTATTTGTTGTGCTCGGTGATCTGTTAATATAAATTGTGGTAAAATAAAATTATATTTTATACTATATTATACAGACATTGTTTTTTATTTTAAAATGTTTAATTGCAGTCAAGCTGGCAAACACCTTTTAAAGAACGTAATACTCGTGATGCTGACTTTTTTGTTAGTGAAAACAAAAATGTAACTGTAAAAATGATGAACCAAGTGGGATATTTTGACTATGCGGATATGCCTAACCTAAATATTCAGGTAACTTACGTTTTGCATAATTTTGAGGAAATGAGGTGTGTATGTTACCTAACCGCGACAGGTTGTGCTTTGTAAAGTTAAAATATTTCATATTTAATTTTTTTCGCTCACCTGGTGTTACACGGGGCCGTGGGCGACGGTGATCACACACCATCAGGTGACCCGTACGCTCGTTTGCCTTGTCTCTTCCATAAAAAAATGCCTTCAATTTGGCGGAAAGTGAGGAAAGGAATGGAGCGTTTTAACACTAGGTTCCTAAGTTCCTTTCGCCTACATCAATATGTACGGGTAGAAATATTTTTCTCTTGTTTATTAATTATTGACGTTACAATTTTTACAGGCAGCCCAGTTGAAATACAAGAATGCAAATTTTTCATATTTGGTACTTTTACCGAAATCCAAAAACGGGCTTGGTGACCTCTTAGACAAAATAAAAAATACATCTAATTCGGTCTTACAAGATGTGTTAGGTAATCTAACAACAAGGAGTATAAATCTATCCTTACCATCAATTAAGACTACAACTTCAACGGATATTAAACAAGTTTTTGAAAAGGTAATCATAATACACTATTTACAACAGAAATCACGTTTTATTGTTGTTTCATTTACACTTTAATTCTATTTATAATCCAAGATGACATACAATGTTAAGAATACATCGACGATAAAAAAACATCCCTGGGTTAATATTTATTATCATATATATTGGAGGGATTTGATATAATATTTAGGCAAGTAAATTATACGTGTTCATTGAAAATTCAAACAAGAATTAAATCAGCGCATTAATGTATTAACGTATATGATTTTAAAATAAAATAAAATTTCTATTATCCAGTTGAATATAACGGCGTTATTCGATCCAAATACTGCTGGTTTAACCGGAATATTCGAGGGGGACGAGAAGCTAGGAGTTAGCTCCGCCGTACAAAAAGCTGCTATAATAGTTAACGAATCAGGATCGGAAGCTGCTGCAGGAAATGGTATGTTTCAAATATATTTTTATTATTAAAATTGAAAATATTAAACATTTCATTTCCTTGAGTGGAAATCCAGAATTTTACAGTTCCACGACCTCTGTGTCATGACAGGCCTCGAGATTTTACTTTTAATAGTATACGACATGAATAGCCGTTTTAGTCATATTTCATGAGTAGATTATGGTTTCATGAGTAGATAGTGTAAGTAAACATAATTATAAAAAGTCAACATAATCCTTTACATTTATAATTAATTTAGGTGATAATATACATACTTTTAAATAAGTTCACCAGCTCAATTATTTTCATTGAGCTAGTCTAATTATGAAAGAAGAATGCGAATAATTGATTTTCGTTGTTATTTTTAATATTTTTTAGCGCAAGAATAATCTATATTTATAGGAACTTGTGCAGAAATACTTTATTTAACTTGTTTTTAATTTTGTTAATATTATAATTTTTTTATTTACTATTAGAAATTTCAAAGTTCGCATGTAAAATATTTCTTTTCACTTTCAGCAATCGTTATTACTAGGATGTCATCTGCGATTCCTCCACCAGATACTATAGAGTTTAACGCAAATCATCCTTATGTACATTTCATTATGTACCAAGATACCCCGCTTTTTTCTGGAATTTTTACGGGAGTGTAGAAAATAATATAATGATTTGTTAATGATAGTATACAAAAAAAATGTTTTATTAAATTATTTAAATTATAATCAACTTTTTCTTGGCTTCACGCTGTATCTTGAATAGGTATAGAAAGACAAGCACACAACAGCATAATTCTAGAAACATTACGTATTGATAGCGAAATTAAACTCCGTACTGTGTCTTGTTATCAAATAAATCAAATTCATTACCCATGTGTACATCGACCTCAAGTTAGAGTTAGATATTGTAACGCAACGCCACAATTATTTCAAATGTATCAAGAATTTCATTAAAACTTGATAATTTATAACAAATATTTAAAAAGTATTGACTTTCTAAAGTTGTGTAGAAAATTTTCCAAATGGTTGATCAAATCATAATTTGAACTTGTATTAATCAGAACCATAATCTTATAATAAATAATAAATTTTGGAAAAGTATGTAGAACATCAAACTATATTTTAAAAAGTAATAATATTTATATATCTTTTTTGCATTATTTGATTTAAGTAGCCATGTAGGTAGAGAAAATTAAATGCTATCACGTTCCTTGGTGAAATTTAGAATCAAACACACATTCGTAACGCTTACAGTTAGACTATACCGCTGAGCCATAAACGTTATCACGCCCGTAATCAATGTGTACAATTTTATTATGTCCGCTGTAAAAGAGCTTCTGAATAAATAAGATTCTTGATTCTCACAAAATAATTATTGAATGCCATTAAAAAGATTATGTAAAAAAAGTTGCTCAAATATATCAGTTAACACTACATTTAAATTTGATTAGGTTAGTCTCTGAGAATCCCTGTATATCTGATAAATAGACTAACAGACAAAAATTAAAAAAAAAATAAGATTATTTTTAATATATCTTCCATGTATAGACATTGATCAGTTACAGAATTATTATAATTATAATGCACTATAAATTCAAAATGTCATCTTATTTTCAGCTATTGTAGTCGGTGTAACATCAGCTCTACCCGCCCCATCCATAGAATTCAAGGCGGACCATCCATACATACATTTCATTTTATACGACAATACCCCACTATTCTGCGGAATATTTGCTGGATAGAAAAAAAATGTGTAACAAAATTATTAAGGACAATTATAATTTATTATCTTAAATGTTTATTTATTTTGCTAACTTAGAATGACTGTAGATATATAAAATACATATGATATAAAAACAATACTAGACTGTTTTTTCTTAGAAAAATAAATAAAAAAAAATATATGTACCTAAAGATCTTTACGGAAAAATTAAGAGGGAGTTTAAAAATCTGTTTAAATAACAGATTATAATATTAATTCAAAGAACAAATTATAAAGTCAATATTCTGTATAAATATATTCAGTACAATCGCTTAAATTCTGTAACTAACGTCAAGATTTATATACTTCTTAAAAGTTAATGAGATGATGATCAAACATACGTCTTTGATTTCCACTGAGAGAATCGACAAAAAATGTCGAACAAAACGGAGTGTTATAACACTAGGTTCCTAAGTTCGGTTATGTGCGAGATACAGCATGAAGCTAAAAAAAAACACGTACCCGCCTGTATACAAACGTTAGTATATAGATTGTTTGATTTGTAGTCATATTCCATGAGTAGATTATTGTCTTTAGTAACATTAAAGTTATTTTATTGCGGTGGTTTGGTGAATATCGTCTGATATCACTGAGTTTATATCATTTATATAGCTGAACACACTCGCGAATACTGGTATGATTTGTGTATAAAATCATCTCACAAAGTTTTTTTGACTACTTTCTTACTTTCGTTTTAACAAAAGTAAGAATGTATGTGTTTTATTTACTAAAGGAAATCCTCAAAGGCTACGGGCCAAAGTTCTGTGTTAATATATTTTTTTTTTACTTTCAGCAATTGGTATTTCTCCTTCGGCAGTGGCGAGTCCACCACCTGACACTATAGAGTTTAACGCGAATCATCCTTATGTACATTTTATAATGTACCAAGATACCCCGCTTTTCTCTGGAATATTTACGGGAGTGTAGAAAAAATGTACATTTTTTTAAAAGATTTATTAAATTATTTCAAGTTCCATTTACTTTGTTTGGTTTTACAACGTTCGTATGGAAAAGCTGGCAAATGAAATCTTCATAAAATCCGTTGCCCACGCAAAGCATTATTTTCGAAACTCGCCGTATTAGAGGAAATGAAAATAGTTTACTCCCCGTATGTGAATTAGCTCTTTCCCCTTGATTTAATAATTAGACTTTTCGCCGATGCGCAATGAAGGCCTCAAGTGTGTCAATTATTTTATAGATTTTATAAATACACTATTTTAATGTTTTTACGAATTAAATGTCCTCATTCACATTTATAAATTGTATACAAAAATTACCAATATATACCCCCCATCAATCAATTCATGGGTTCAAGTCTGATAATACCCACGTAATATTTTTAGAATAATTGGGTTTATTATGGAACTATATTGACAAATTTGGTATGTCATGTCACAGGTGCAGAGGCACAAGCGTGTGACTGTATTTTTTTCGCGCAAACCGCGGCGTTGGGTTCCACCACCTCAGCATGCAATATCTTATATTCGGCGGAAAGTGGAGAACAAAAGTGTCTTAATGAAAACGGAGTGTCTTAACACAACACAACACAACAACACTAGGCTCCTTAATTTTCCTCATCCTTTCTCTGCCGTGCCCTGTGAGGGATGTGTAAACCTTAAAACAAATTGGAAAGTTTATTTCATGGAAAGTTTATCTTAAATGTGAAAATATTCACATCCATAAACACGTTTTTTAGTTAATCAGAACTACAAAATATACATAGAACTCCTTTCTCATAATTGGAAATCAGTCCAACGACCTTTATACAATTTACTATAGACGAATCAGACTTTATACAATCTACTATAAATTCAAAATGTTACTTTATTTTCAGCCATCGCAGGTGATGCAACATCAATTCTACCCGCTCCATCAATTGTATTCAAAGCAGATCATACATTTATTTCATTCTATACGACAGTACACCACTATTCTGTGGGATATATGCTGGATAGAAATAAAATTGTTAAGAACATTTATAATTTATTTTCTTATACGTCGAACGATAGGATTTAAAAAAGACAATATCAATCAGGTTTTATTTAAATATTAAAAAAATATCACTTATTATGTTTTTCAATTTGAAAATTCGTGCTTAATGACCTGACAAAAAAACTTAAAAAACGGATTATAGATTTTCTTTAGTAATTGCAATGGTGCTTTTGACCATACACATAATGGCTATGGATCTTATTCTCAATCGAGGCTTTAGGCTCTATATAGTTAGGTTCTGCAAAATGCGAATGACTGATTATAGTCATATTCCACGAGTAGACTATTGTAATATTAGTATAACTTTTTTCGTTATAAATCATGATGATGGCACTAACCGTGAACGATGGATATCGTCTGATATTACTGAATTTATATAATTTATAACTCTAATCACAGTTTAGAGTACTTGTATGCTTTGCGAAGAAAATATGATTTTAAATTTTCTCATACAATTTTTATAATTGTATTACGAGTATTATTTTATGTATTCCGCGAAATCTTCAAAAGTTAAGTGGGAAAATTTATATTTGTATTTTTTTTTTTTAATTTCAGCAATCGGTATTTCTTCATTGGCAATTGCAGCACCACCGCCAGATACTATCAAGTTTAAAGCGAATCATCCTTATGTACATTTCATAATGTACCAAGACACTCCGCTTTTTTCTGGGATATTTACGGGAGTGTAGAAAAATATACATAATTTCTTAACGAGAGCATATGAAAAAATTCTTTATTAAATAATTTCAATTTTCATTTACTTTGTTTAGCTGCACGCTGTTTCCTGCATACCATTTAGAGAAATATCTAGAACATCAAGTAATATACTTATTCTTGTCATAAATATTTTTGCATATTATTTTGTGAAGAAAAACAAAAATAAATTTTAAACGTTTACTTTATTACTATTACAATATGTCAAACATACATTGATATATCACCATGAAACATATACATGTATAGCTTATTTGAAGTGATACACTCTTTCTATGGGTAATTTTTTCACTGTCAATTGTAATGTCAAGCATTTAAAGCAAACGTCTCTAAAACTGGCCCTAATAGATAATCAATAATTAAGTTCAAGTCTAGGTGACCAGCAGTCTTTACCTCTTATAACCGTACATTCGTTCCTAACCAAGGTAAGGTGGAGCTTTATCTTCGGCACTCTTATGAAAATAATTATATTAAAAAATATATATTAGAGTGGTGGTAAAGAAACATATCCTTTTCTTGCAAACCCAGAAAGAGTAATTAGATCTTAAGATTGAGAGTCAGAAAATAAAAAAAATCATCCTTTACTTAACACGTTATGAACAAATTAAAGTGGACAGCCAAAGAGAACAGGATCTTTTACTTCCTTGCCTACTGACTCAAATAAATTTCTGACTTGATCACTTTTTTGAAGACAGATCTATAAACAAAACATAGCTATGATAAAAGATAACTATGTAATCTATTTAGAAACAAATGAAGCAGTTTGACACTAAATATTGAAGTCGATGAGTTTGTTAAGCCGATTTATTTTATTAAAAATGTTTATTTTATTAAAAGTGTTTGTGTCCAGGCCAAGTCTATATAAATAAGATATAAAATTTTGTAATCTCATAAAATAATCAAAGCTACATGGGATGTTATTACGATTACAACTGGAATAGGTCTTCCAGTTTCAGCTTTTAGTGAATATGGTGAGCTTTTAGAGAATCTATTACATTAAACATTAATAATATAGTTCTAGACTAAGCTTTAGAGCTTTGGCAAATGCTTTTGAGAAGTATTTCAGAAGTACCAGTTAGCTCTGAAGAAGTATCTACATATATATGTATATATATATATATATATATATATATATATATATATATATATATATATATATATATATATATATATATATATATATATATATATATATATATATATATATATATATATATATATATATATATATATATATATATATATATATATATATATATTATATATATATATATATATATATATATATATATATATATATATATATATATATATATATATATATATATATATATATTCCATAATATTCCATAAAAAAATAAAAGAACTAACCAATCATTAGTCAGATCTATTGTTGAAAGATATTTTTTTAAGGAGATGACCGGTGTATGCCCAATTACATTTTAGCCTTTAAATAGGCTCTCTGAATTACTTTCGCGTTTAAATAGTTATACTTACTATTATTTTAAAGATAACATCTACATATTAAAAATTAAAATTTAAGCTGACCTAGTAAGTGTTATTTCATAGTAATTTTATCGAACGTTATAATATATACCTTGTCATAACGTTTTTATTTAAGAGCCGATTAAAATAAAATAAACACTAAATGTTATGGAATATTAAGTGGATTTTGAGATAGGTGAAAACAGGCAAAAGTTTTGAACGTGATCGTTTTGAGTTCTGTTACCCTAAAAATAACCCGAAATAATAGTTTGTCTTAAATATCATCCATGTACAGACAGCCATTAGATAAAACTTTAAAAATTATGTGGTATATAATATTTATTATTTTTTCTTTTTTTTTTAATTAGCATTTAATTAGTATTAGGTCACCGATTTTGTAACCTTTTTTGTTTAGATTATAATTTATAATAATTGTTTCAACCCTTTAAAGACATCAAATTCACAACACCGATGAATGAAATAAGTAGATAAGAACTTAATATCGACTGTATTCAAGCTTATAGTCACGACTTCATAGATGTCGATCCTCAATACGAAAAAAAGTCAACGGTAAATCGAATAAACCGCATCTCTCAAATACTCATATAAAGTCACTTAATGTGACAGACCATGTAACCCCGTTCAGCACTCAAAAAGAATAATATGCTGGAATTTGTGCCTTGTGCTGGAAGCTGCTATGATGAGATGAAAAACGGCGCTAACGGCCATAATGTCATTGAACGCCCCTAGGATCGGTCTCCTTCCACAGCCACCCTTTGCAATATTACTTATGTTTCGCAAAAGGAAACTGAAACAGCTCTTTTCCACATAACATTTTGGATACTACTATTGACAGAGGTAGGTGTTATCCTTATTTTAAAATCGTGGAGCTTCTATATCTTTTCGTCCCATGCAGAATGTGCTTAGCAGTGTCCTGATCTGGTCCAGATTTGGTCCAATGTGATGGCACTTTGGAGTTGACTCACGTACAATCTTAAACATAAACTCAACGAAGGAACCGTGACCAGTGAATATTTATGTAAGCCAGTAAGTTTTCTTTCTCATCGAGGCTTTGCGAAATGATAAAATAAGATTGCCTCTACGAGACATTTACGTGCAGATCGCTCGTCGTGCAAGTGTCTACAAGTCCTCTCATGAGTCTTTCATAGAACGTGACGTTTGCGAAGTGTTCTCAACTGAAATATCAATCATAAATAAACTATCCGACAATAATAATATTCCAGTCCAATTTTTATAAATTAAATGCAAAATGTTGACTCTCAGTCACTGTTGTTATGGCAGCATTTCATTATTTCTTCTTCGTCTAGCTAGATCATTATGGTCATTCATCAGATATATTTAAATCATATTTTTTTAAAACGTTAGTCAGCCATAATTTTGTCCCATTTATTTATATTGTACATCGCTTTGTGCCAAATTCTATTTATATTTTTTACGAGAAGTCTATTTAGCTTTTGATTACTTATCAAATGACATACAAAATACAACAAAAAGTATACAAAAATGGTCGAATTTCTTATTGTGTTGACTTAGAAGCGTAATCTTTTCTATACTCTAAGCGAACGTAGACAAGATAGAGATATACAATATTACTTACAGCAGACAGACAACAAAGTAATCCTATAAGAATTCTGTTCATTTTCACTTAAAATAGACACCCCAAAAATGATAGCCTCCTGTTGAATTATATTTTATACATATTTTCATAATAATCGTAATCATTTATTATATTTTATACCTATTTTCATAATAATCGTAATCATTTTAGCCGTGTAATTCCGGCTTAGAATAGGATCACCCTGGTACTGATGGTGTCGTAAGAGGCGACTAAAGTGCGTGTGGTAGAGTCACGTTGCCAGTAATGGCAACACGCATGGGCAGACTCGACCGAATTATTACCACCCCCGGCATTTAAGACCGGCGTTAAGTAGTGGCTTTGGCCACTGCGTTTCGCATTAGGTAATGCCGGGCCCCGGTGCCCTTCCAATTTAAAGGACGGCAACGCTCCTGTAGCTCCTCTGGAGTTACTCGGGGCTGTGGGCGACGGTGATCACTTACCACCAGGTGACCCGTACGCTCGTTTGCCGTCTTTTCCATAAAAAAAAAAATAATAATAATCAATTAGAGAATTAATTTCCCTGTTTTGAATAGTGTTATCGACGAGAATAACTACACATAAACACGCAGTGAGTCTTACAAAACAACATAACAATAACACTTGTTTAAACATGATATATTATTTTTATAGCTATTTAAATACTGATAAAGCAATGTTAAATATATATAAATCATCTGAATACTAGGACCAACATGTAAATATTTTTTATATTTTCAGGCTTTTTTATCCCTAGTGGATAAGATAAAGGCAAAATAGGTTTCGCCACTGCGGGGTCCTCAATTTCTCATGCTTTTGACGTAACCTTTCTCAATTGTCTTCATTTCATGATTTCAGATTTCAGAAAAACATCAATGATTTCTGGTAGCTAAACTGTAGATGTGCTTCCGTGTACGTTATAGATGCATGGACCCATGGTTTTTATAATCAAGACATATGTTTAGCGATTGACATAGCAAACATCTTGAATTTGAAAACTCTTCCATTGAAACAAAAATAAAAAAATTGTATAATAAGTAAATAGTGCACAGTAGAATCTTGTTAATGATCACAATCTTGGTAAAACAGCGACAACTCTTGTAAAAATGTGTTGGATCTTTTGCCTGACCAAGTTACTACTTTATTTTAATAGATAAGACAGTTATCACCACCACTCACGGCCCCGTGTAGCTTCCAAGCGTCCAAACCATGCAATAGCATGGTTTGGACGCTTGGAAGTCGCAATCTTTAATCTCATTACCTTCTATAATTACGCTATAAACTTTATTTTAATTAATAAATAATAGTGTAAAATTGGCTAGAAGTTAAAAAAGGGTTGGGATACATAGCTTATACGGCGTTTGAAAAGCATTCATCAAGGTTTTTCATTTTCATTCACTACACAAATATTTATAAAATTGTAAATATTACACAAAAGAATTGTAAAACCAAAAAAAAAATAGGAACACGTGGTGAAAGGTTTTCTTACGTGTTAAATAGGCACAGTGGTTTACAATAGATCAGGGTTATTGTTGTCATTATATTAATGTTTAAATATAAATATTTACTTAGAATCCCAAGTGTATTTTTGTGTGTGTATGTATGATTGCATGTTTGTTTCATCAAAACTGTTCAGCAGTTTATGAAATGTAGCACACATTTTTGAAGAAGTCATATCAATTACATTTAATGTAAGATCAATTTTATTAAATGACTTAATAAAATCAAAATATAGACCGCCTTCCCTTAAAAACACATATACATCATCCGCTCCGTAATTCATTTGAGGCCTATATACACTAGTTGGTCGATATATCTGCTAAATTATATTATTTATTTATTTTTTATTGTATATATTTTAACTGATGCTATTTTCGGCTGTAATACGTTTTCTTTACAGACAGAGGGAGCCTAGTGAATTCGCGAATTCGGCCGAAAGAAGCGGAGTGACTGTTAAGTCACTCGTGGACTTTGCGAGGCATTGACTTTAAATTTGCCTCAACAGCAATAAATATTAATATGTCAAATATTTTATTTCCTCGATCGAGCACACAACTCGTCACGTTTATAGTCGTACATTTGTGCCCCTATACAACGACAGGCCTCTTTACATATATGTTTTATATATAAAATATTATATTTACCAAAATGATTGACACTCTAAGTAACGCCGCCGGTACAAGACCGCCGGGGCACTCCAGTGATATAGAATTTAAAAAAAACGTAATTTGCATATTTACATTTGTCCGAGCAAGAAGTATTATATGTGATTCTTAATGTTCAAATGATTTATACGTATTAAATAACGCATAGCTATAAAATAAAAGATCGTGTTTGAACAAATGTTATATATAATATATAGATGCTTTATAAAAGAAAGTTCAGGTTTTTTTTAAATTATTCATGTCGATAACGTTGCTTAAAATGGTGAAATTAATTTGCTTAATAGCCATTATTAATATATGTATAATATGTGATTCAACAGGTGACTATATCTTATATTGTTAAAGGAGCTAAGAGAGCTTCTTTATACTCTCTTTTTAATTTCTCACCTACACGCTACATCACGCACATGACAGGGTAGACAGGTGGAACTTGGGAACCTAGTTTTAAGTCACTTCGTTGCGTTGCATTGATTTATATTTATATATATATTTATAATCTTGACTTCTGGTACAGCTCCAACGATTTTTATAAAATGTAGTGTGTAGCATGTTTCGAGAGCGAAAAGTCGATCCAATTAGACTCATTCATTTTTAGAAAGTGACATTTTTTCTGCCAATGAAAAAATACTACAAAATGTCACCATACAAAAGTAATGACAGCTCTGGTGGGGAATCGGACGGTTCCGATTATATATTACTAGCTGGTGCCCGCGAACTTCGTCTCGCCAAGGGATGTTTATGCGCCAACAGAAGATAAAAACTGTTATAATAGAGTCATTTCCGTATGTTTTTAAAAGTGCCGTACTCTTTGTGTTGCATGCCAGTACCGAAAGCAAAATCAAACCGGACGGAATCCAGAGCTTTAAAATAATTACTTCTTATAGATGTTGTTCAGGACACTTTTTACTCCCACCACACGAAACGTTAAAATGATTTTTATTTTCGATTTTTCAGCTTCATACTGTATCCCACACATGACGGGGTAGGCAGTGGGATCTTGGGAACCTAGTGTTAAAACACTGTTCCGTTCCCCACTTTCCGCCGAATTGGAGATATTGAATTTTAAGTGGCGAAACACAACGACGCTCTTTGCCTTCGTATCAGAGTGAAAAAATAAAAGTAATATATATATATATATATATATATATATATATATATATATATATATATATATATATATATATATATATATATATATATATATATATATATATATATATATATATATATATATATATATATATATATATATATATATATATATATATATATATATATATATATATATATATATAATTTGAAAATATAAATTATTTCATTCATTGCCTTGAGTTGTTGAAATTCAAACCTATCCTAATTTTAATGGAGAAGGTATTTGGAAATTTTCTACCACCTGAAACTCACTCTTAAAAAATTACACACTCTTAATAGAAGTTCCAAATCCATCACACCAGATGACATGATACAGTAAGCTCATTCTGCAAGAATTCAGGGGAGGACTTCAATATTCAGTAAAGGCAATTAAGAAATTGTCGGTGGTTATATTAATTATGTCAAGTAATCGACAAATGTTCCCTCAGTTAACCCATGACCACGGACTACTGCAAAATGTTCGAAGCGTTGGGTTTCCAAAAATTTACGTAATTGAATTCAAATTGTTTCATTTAAGATGTTATTGATTTACCTTTTAAAATAGTTGCAGATTCACCTGTAGAGATAATGTCAACAACCGATTCCAATAATACAGGTACGTATTATATTTACTAAATAATACTTTAGATTTTACGTTTTACCTTGCTATGTGCAGGACACGACTTTCTTCTACATTTTTATTATTTTTGGTAAGTAACCCTTACCTCAAAAAACCCTTATAGCAACACTTTATTGTGGATCTATCCCTTCCAAAACTAATTATGTATAAGAAGTTATAAATTAATTTAACTGATAATAAAAAATCATTGAGCTGATCTCAGCTTCACGCTGGTCAGTTTAGAAAAAAAAAGCAAATAGTTGTTATTGTCGTTGTTACTTATAATAAATTTTAGCACCGAGAACAATCTATATTTATAGATACTTGTGCATGAATACTTTTTTAACTTCCTTTTAATTTCGTTAGAAGCATAATTGTTTTATTTACTATTCGAAATTTCAAAGCTAAGTGCCCAAGTTTGCATATAAAATATTTCTTTTTATTTTCAGCAAGCGTTATACCTAGGATGTCAGATAAAACTGCACCATTACAAAATATTCCTGGGATGATTATGATGCCGCAGCATATATAACAATTTGTGAATGTATACAAAAAAATGTTTTATTAAATAATTTAAATTTTCATCAACTTTTTCTTGGCTTCACACTGTATCTTGAAAAGCCCAATTCTAGAAACATTACGTGTTAAAAGCGAAATCAACTCCTTACTGTGTCTTGTTATCAAATTCATTACCCATGTATATCGAACTCAAGTTAGAGTCAGACATGGTAATGCAGCGCCACAATGATATCAAACATTATACTAAACATAAATTTAAAAAGCGTATAAAATTTTTTTGAACGAAGCAGGATTTGAACCCGCTCCTCTGGAAAACCGTTCCAGCGCTCTGACTAACTAAGCCATTTGTTCAAGTGCATTTCGCATCGTTTGGAAAAGTATATAGAATATTGATAATAAAAAAAATATTATTTTGCATTTTTATTGATTTAAGTAGCGGTAATATCGGTAGAAAACTAAATGTTCCTTTCTTCAATTTATGGTATGGTTCTTTGCTTATGGCGTTCTGAGTTTACCAATTGAGCACTTATCACTTCGCCAATGTCACGTTGAATGGAGAAGACACAAAGGAGGTTGTACGATAGAAAAAATAATATTACACAATAGGTGAATGCATATTAAAAAAAGAAAATCAGGGTTAAAAATTGCCTTCACCTATAACAAAAAAATACATACGTATATTAAAATAAATATATACATTATGTACACACAGGGTTAATAATAAAAGATATATAATATAAAAGTGTTAGTCTACAATTTATTATTATTATATCTAATATATTTACATGATAATTTACATAATGGACTAAACACAAACATTAACAAACATTGAACATTAAGGGGACGAGGAACTTTGTGAGGAAGGACATCATATAAGGGATGGATTAACTTGGGGCATATAAAAAGGATGTGAGAAGGGAAACCATTGTCCAGACCACATTCACACAATGAGTCAGATGTACAGGTTTGCACGCATGTCCAAGGCGTACGCGACATATGATAGATATTATGCTCCATTCAATATTTTTTTTTAAGAATAAAACCAAGGCACCCTGGGGATATTAGGTTGAATCACAGCATAGAACTTACCTTTCTGGGATTTTGACATATTCCATAATTAGGACCATGACACATCCAAATAAGTTAATGCAAGGGACAACAGATCCTGGGCCGAAATAGAAAAGTGATCCAAATTACCACACTGGAAGGCTAATTTTGAGCAAGAGTCTGCAGATTCATTCTCACTGATTCCAGATTGGATCAACAGATTCCACCTGTAATGCGTTGGTAGACTTCTCTGTACCTAAAATAATTCGAAGGCCTTTGTACTGAATTCTGTTAAGTTTGCCAGTAGCAAGTTTATTAAAAGGGTCTAAAGTAAATAACCCGTAATCCATATGACTGCGAATTATTGCATTGTACAGTAGTTTTTGAGTAAAAGGATGTGCACCTCACACACACCAGACACAGCTCTTAAAGCATTAATGCCTTTTTCACATTTTTTACTGACATGTTAAGCATAAGCAATTCCGTTCAGTCTTTTATCAAGGAGGAAGAGGAGGACGGAGCTACAAATAGCTACGTGGAATGTAAGAGGAGGGATGGAAGAAAAGATGAATGAATTATTAGATGTGATGGAAAGCAGTGATCTGGATGATATTTGTGTGACGGAGACCAAGCGAGAAGGCAATGATACGACCAATTTACCTGTCAATCGGATCGCTCTCTGGGCCGAAGCCAGACCGAGCGAGCGAGGGAGTCGAGGCGTAGGCGTGGTATTGTCTTCTCGATTGGTTAGTGCAATTATAGAGTACAAGGCGATCAGCCCGAGGCAGCTTTGGGTGCGCTTGAAGCTGGGGATGACAAGAGTTTTCTTCGGCGTAGGCGCCGGTATCCTCAGCTCCATTATGCGATCTCGAGGAGTTTTGAGAGAGTGTCAGGGACGTTTTAGGTAGTGTTAAAGAGAATGAAAAATTAATAACATGTGGTGATTTGAACGGATGGATCGGAACTGCGCGTAGCGGTTACGAAGGAGTGCTAGAGAAGTATGGTGATAAGAGAATAAATAAGGTTGAAAAGCTTATAAGGAAAGGAATTTGTTTGTGGCAAACAAGATGTTTGATCACAAAAAAAAATCTTTATTTCAACCACAACGTTGTAAGGTAAAAGAGATACAATACGTAAAAGCAATTGTAACAATAACATGTTGTGGGTTCCTGATGCCTGTGATAGGTACGAAACCCTTTTTAGAAGCACCCCCTAGGTGGTAATACAGTAATTGATGTTTAAGAAGTACCCCCCAGGTGGTAATACAATAATTGAGTATAGACTAGCATAGCGCTTTGTAGGTTATTTTAGTTATGTGAGGAGTGGCAGACGGACGTAATTGCTTAAAGACAAAAATAAGTTTGCGCACACGACTAGACAATTCTAAAATGTGTTTTGTTAAACTAAGATTGCTATATATAATAACGCCAAGATAACGGACAGAAGTAACACTTTCTACTATGTTATTCGTTAATTTATTATTGCCTTTAAAATCTACGTAAGTAATATAAATATAAAATATATGAATAAAACCAAGCTGATGAATTTTGCTGATTCCGAATAGCAAAATTCATCAGCTTGGTTGTATTCATATTTAAAGTGAGCAAGTTGCTATTTAGCTAACTTCTAACAGAATCGATTTGAGCCAAATGTAAGTTTCATGCCACGAGCTTGAGGGAAATAACAGAACTGTGTCATCTGCATACGAATATATTATACCATTTTGGAGATTTAAGTTACACAAATCGTTTATGTATATTAAAAATAAAACTGGTCCAGGGATACAGGCTTGGGGCACTCCAAATTCAATATATATTTCGGAGCTTATTACAGTCTTCTTTGACTTGTTGTGAACGATTACTAAGATAACTTTTAAAAAGAAAAAGCTGGATTCCTCTGATGTCTAAAGCTTCAAGCTTAAGATAAGCACTCTAAAAATTGTATAGCCTCCTGTTGAAATACGTACTATACATAATTTAATAATTGTGAATTAGAGAATTGAATTCACTGTTTTGAATAGTGTTACCGACGAGAATAACTACACGTGAATATGAAATAAGTCTTACAAACAATATACAACACTTGTTTAAACATTATATGTTATTTTTATATAAAATAACATATAATGTTTAAACAAGCGTGCTAAAGAAATACTGATAAAGCATTTATATATATATATATATATATATATATATATATATATATATATATATATATATATATATATATATATATATATATATATATATATATATATATATATATATATATATATATATATATATATATATATATATATCTCCGTTTCCGGTTATCGAAAACTCAAGACGTCTATTTAGTGCTCTCGTAAAAAGTTATATAAAGTTCGGTATAAACTGTGAAAAAAAAACAAGTGATTTGCTAAGACAACAACAACAACGATTAAATAAGTGCAATCACAGTTTAAACTCAGTGTTTTACGCAAAAAAACTTAATCGTAAACATAGCTTCAAAAGTGATTTGGCAACTTTTGTTTCAACACCTGACAAACAATAGAGTGTACTTAAAAGTTTACAACCTAAGAAAATAATAATCAGTGTGGTTATTACAATTTAATTATTTATGACCGCTCGGCAGCGGTAACAACATATAGATTTAAAAATAAAATCTTTCATTCCACTCAGTCTTAAAACGTTTTATTGCTGCATCAATAAAATATACAAATAACATGTCGGAAGAAATGTCGATTTCAATGTTATCCAGCATGATGAAACAAGACATGGAGAAACAAGCAAGCCTAATCACTAATAATACAGATAAGATTATGCTGTCTATGGATGAGAAACTAAGACCATTATTAGAAGACAACAAAACTCTTAAGAAGTAAATTGAAGTAATCAACCAGAAAATTAATACTTTAGAAGTTACGATTAAAAAGAACAATATCATATTATACGGCTTGAAAGAAACAGACACAAACTACTTACAATTATACAATAATATTAAGCAACTACTCCAGAAAATAAATGTGCACATAGAAAACTTTGTTATCAACAGAATGTTTAGAATTGGGAAAAAGACAACATAAAGGTACGACCAGTTTTGATCTCTTTTACAACCTACCACAAGAAAATCGAAGTACTGAGAAAGAAGAAAAAAACTACTGATAATATTTATATAACTGAGGATTATTCCAAGGAAACATTACAGAAATGCAAAGAATTACTAATACAACTTAAGAAGGAAAGAGAAAAGGGAAACGAGGCCTACATAAAAAATAACAAACTTATTGTAAAACCCAAAGAAAATGAGAAAAGAAAAAGGGATAGATGTTGAGTTTCAAAATCTACCAGTACAAGACCACAATAACAAGAGAAGACGAAAATTATAATAGCTCCAGCTAAATTCCAAAGAACGGACCCATTCGCATATATGCGTTCCAGCATATCGTACCTCTAATCACATCAAATCTATAGGAATCAGCAGACACCGGTATTCAAGAAAAAACAAACAAAGAAAAAGGCAAAGTTAAAAAGAATCTCCCCAACCCGGCTGGTCACCGTGGGGTCAGAGACCAAAACCCCCCGAATTCTCTAGAAAACAAAAAAAAAAGAGAAACGTATCAGATGAAAACCAACAATATCTTAATTGCAAAATTAAACACAAGGACATTAAAAACACAGGATAAGCGTATAGCTAATTCGTATAGAATTAGACAATGCATTGCAACGAATAAAATGGGATATCTTGGGCTTATCTGAGATTAGAAGATCAGGAGAACAAATTGAAGAATATGATGATTATATATTTTACTCTAAAAACGTAACTCCCGGATTTTACGGAGTCAGTTTTATAATAAAAAAATACCTAAAAGATAATATCCTAGAGTTCATTGGTATTTCGGACAGAATATCAATTCTAAATATAGAACTACCCGAATTTAAGCAACCCATCTCTATAATACAAGTTTATGCTCCAACAGAACGCAGAAGAACAACAAAAGGACCTATTCTACCACGAACTTAAACTAGCCATGGATCAAACATATAAAACAGTAATTATAATAGGAGACCTAAACGCCCAAATAGGTAAACGAAACATTAACAAAAACAACTACCTAGGACCCTATTCATCAGGAAAGCGAAATGACAACGGACACAGACTAATAGAATTTGTCCAGGAATACAACTTAATAACCATGAATAGCTATTTCAACAAAAAGTTAAGTAGAAAATGGACGTGGATGTCATCAAATGGAAAGGTACAAAATGAAATAGATTTTATAATCACAAATAGATCCAGGTTATTTACTGATATTAGTGCTATAAATCAACTAGACTTCAGCACAGACCATAGAATGCTTCGTGGAACAATGACAATGTCTAATATAAAAAAAATCAAGAAGACCCTGGAAAACCAGCCGTCAACCAATGCAACTTCCTCTTCCGGACGCGATCTTATCTCCCCTAAAATTAACCCTAGAAACTAAACTTCAACAAATCAACACTATACAAGAAAAATACGACATACTAGAAAAACTATTACAATCTATTGAAAACAAAAGACAAAATTGGAAAACCAGCGAAGGAATTAATAAAATTGAGACATAGTATAAGACAACAAAAACCAATAGATAGAAAGGAACTAGCAAAAGTAAGAAAACAAATTAACTTATATGTATTAGAAAACATAGAGAAGAAAATAGGCTAGATCGAATAATGTTTCACATTGAATCCACCGGCGGCATAGAGGACCTACAAGAATGTACAAATTGGATTCCAGAAATGAATAAACAAAAATATCATAGTAACGTAATGAAACGAACTGAAATACTAAACATAGCTACAAACTTCTATCAAAACCTCTACAATGATAAAACTTTAACACCGTCAGTATACTTGAATCACACATACAATGAGGAAGACATACCGATAATTACCAACAGCGAAATAACTAAAGCTATCCATTCACAGAAAAAGAGGAAAGCTTTGGGAGAAGATGAAATCTCCAATGAACTTCTAAAAGGGTCCTCATATACCATAATTAATACACTGTACGACATATTTAACGCCATCTTAATACAAGAGACAATATCAACCCAATGGACTACATCAACAATAGTATTGCTCCATAAAAAAGGCAAAAGAGATGATATCAATAATTATAGACCCATAAGCCTTATATCCAACTTCTACGAGATATTTTCGAAAATATTACTCGATCGAATCACTAAAGTCCTGGATGAGAATCAACCAAAAGAGCAGGCAGGTTTCCGTAGCGGGTTTTTCACGATAGACCACATATCCACAATCAAACAAATTACGGAAAAATATACGGAATCCAGCTTAGCCTACTACCTAGCGTTTGTTGATTACCACAAAGTATTCGATTCACTAAAACATGAGAAAATCTGGGAAGCCCTGACACACCAAGGAACAACACACACAAATTATATTCGTCTCATAATTCAAATTTACGAAAACATGACTGCTAAAATAAAAACTGAAAGACTTGGAGAAACATTCGCGTAGAAGAGGATTGGATAAGCCGCAAGTACATATGGCAAATAACTCTCAAATTTACGCCGGTGAGCGACTCAGCACGGCCTCTTCTAGTGTAATTGCTAACGTGCACAAATTTATCATTATAAACTACAAATTTACCGAACTAAAAAAACAATCCTACGTTTAACTAATTAAATAAAAATTATTCTAATATTATGTTGAAATTAAAATTAATCTATGTTTCTACTAAGAATATTAAATATATAGGTATGAAACTAAAATCGCTTTGAGAATCGAATTTGTCATACACAACCGTCAACGACGTCTGCCCTCGCGTGTCTGCCGCCGTCGGGTCGCGCACTCTGTGATGACGGCTTCACCCTCGCTCGCTCTGCGCGCCGCGCCTTTTAGGAGCTTTAGATATTCCGTTTAAGACAATCTTATCATGATAACTTTTTAACTATTCGTCCAAATTACTTAGTGTAAAAGACAAAGTTTATCAACATTCAATATGTAAAGTGACAGATGTATCAATTTTCATATGAGTTCGATAAATATTCTAAAATGTGCATTGTTAAAAAATATTCAATTAAATTGTATGTTTGGTTCACTATTTTGGGCATGGTGACTTACACATAAAAGATAGATATATGCTGTCACGCATTCTTATTTAGAACTATTTAAGATAAATAATCCAACAGTAATTATCTTTGTGTAACTCCAACGACAAAAAAAGTTTTTTTTTAAATCGGTCGATCTTTGAGTAATCAAAGGAACATACGTATTAAAAACCTCCTTTTTTGCAGTCGGTTAATAAAATGATATAATAGTTAGATATAGATCTCCCAATTGCGTTATTATATGAAAAAATCGCATCTGTACCTTACTTTTAGAGTTGCCCTCGATTTCTCCAGGTTTCCATCATCAGATCCTGATCTCTTTACCATGGGATCAATTGTGAAATATATTCTCGTGAACAACAAGAGAATTTTGAAAATCGGTCGAACCATCTTCCCCTCTCTATTATCTTTATGGTTTCTATTACCTAATAATATTATAACTCAACTAGCAAGTCTAAAATCACTTAATTTATTATAAAATACATACGTATATCATGTCCCATAAAAGTATTTATAATAGAAAATCTCGAATTGATCTGCTTGTTTTTGTGTGAATATTCTTTGCAAACAATCAAAATATTATTGTATATGTACTGTGCTGGAACCACATTAATATTTAAGACATATCCTCTGAAGCCAAGTGTCAGAAGCCGGATAATACTACCAAAAATAAATTAATCACCATGGGTTAAATACTATAATGGGCATGGAAGCATGGTTTTTAAAATGAGGATAGATATGATTAGCGTATATGGCAAACATCTTGATTTTAAAAACAAGCAGTGACAACTTTTGTGAAATGTTTTATCACTTGCCCGATTACGTCAAGTTACTGTTCATAAGAATTTATTCTGATATTCTGTCCCCGTCATATAATTTTATTATTTATTTTAATTTCAGACTTATGTGAAAAGCCATGTGTATAAAGGGCGGAGAGTTTTTGAAAATAGTTTTTTAACGATTTACAACTGACAATCACTAAGTGTGATGAAGGAACACACGTTCATATACTGATCATATCTGATCACTCCTAGTTTTCGTCATGGTACATATGTATAATAAAATTCCACGAGTAATTTTAAATTTGCCACTTTAAAAATTTAAAGTGAAAGTTAAAAACATATTGTTGGGCAAAACATATCATTCAATTCGAGAATATTACCATGATAAGAATACGTAGGATTAAATGCTATTGGTACTCACCCAGGAAGCTAACTATGTTATATATTTAATTTAATAGATATTTTGAAAAGAGCAACTTTTGAGTTCTTCTTTCTTCTTGCCGGCACTTTTCAGCAGACCCGCCGTCCGAGCCGGTGGTAGGTCCTGTAGGACTGACACTACAGACACTTCTATGTAACTTGACGATTCGAAAGTGCTTGTAATGGCCTAAATGAATAAAGAATATTTTAATTCGATTTGATTGATATAATAGATATGGACGAGGCAGCTCGCTGTAAAGGCAATTCTATTGTATATTATGACAGTATTCACTTTTCATAGCGTTAAATTAAATTCATATATTGGTGATTATTGCTCAGCTAAAAAGTAACAACAAGGTCTGACCTTTACGAAATGTAATAAGTATTTCTATAGCTATAAAAAAACATATAATGTTTAAACAAGTGTTATAAATTGCTTTGTAAGACTCATTTCATGTTCACGTGTAGTTATTGTCGTCGAAAATAATAAAATTAATTCTCTAATTGACTATTATTAAAACATATATAGTATATAATTCAAAAGGAGGCTCTCCTTTTTAGGGTTCCTTATCTTAAAAGGTAATCCTGTAAGAGACAGGATTACTCTGTGAATACCGTCTGCTGGAATTAATAACGTATATCTCTATTTTGCCCACGTTTGCTTGTAGTATAGAAAAGATCATGCCTCTAAGTCACAACAATAAGAAATACGACCATTTTTGCATACGAAGTAGGCAAAGTAATGCAAAGTATGTAATGAATATAATAAGAATATAAGTGGTACTGATCATAAAATAATGACACTGATTCAACTGTAAAAAAAACGTATCAGTATATGCGGCAAGTAGCGAAATGTTTTATGGATGCAGCTAATTATATGTAGTACTTTGGTCCAATAAAAACGAATACAGGAGGCCATAGGGCATCAACTTAACTTTCAACGATCCCAATTAGAATTACAACATTTATAACAATAGTAATTATGTTGAAAATATGTTGCATATTATACTATTCTCGGTTGTGTCATGTGCCATAAAAAATGTTTCGGTTTTTTTGCTAGCATATGTTGTGTGTACGTGCGTTTTACTGTTGAATGAGACTATTGTATTCAATAGTCTCATTACGTATTCGTAGAACAAGATTAAAGATATAGTGAGTTCTACTAGATTATAGAAACAGTGAGTATTACTAGATAATAGGTACAGTGAGTACAGTGAGTAATGAGTGATGAGTGTAAGTGATTGATGAGTGATTTGTACAATAATAATAACATACTAAAGAAACTATTTCATTAATATTTTTACTGTCATAATTGCTCGTGACCAAAACTAATGTATAATTATTTTAATATTTATTTCCTACAAAAAATTATCATGTGTACTTTATCACTTTAGAGATAAGTAAACTAAGACAAGGACGGCCGCAATTATGTAAATACAAGTTCAATATCAACTCGAAATATTATAAGTATTTTCGTTTGATAACAAGCAAACAATAAATGAACTTAAAATGAACACCATTTTTCTTGAGATTTCATGGATATATCAAATTGACAGTAATATTAAATTTCCAAGTTTATAGTCCCTTGAAGTACAGAAAAAATAAAACTTCTACGTCACTTTAATCAAGACATACGCATCTGCTGCGCATGCGCCGTTTTGGTTACATTTTTATCAATATATATGGTGCACACCCGTGCACCTACCTACATTTATGAAATTTAGCATGAACTAAGAATTTATTTTTAATACCAGTGAATGAAAATATCCAAGATCCGAAAGTGAAAATTTTACAGTATTTCATAAAAAAAACAATTAAATCTACAATTACGAAATTGGCTTATAAATTGGAATTCTTTATCATTAGTAACAATAACAAATTTTAAATTGTATTTCATTAAATACAAAATGAGTACATAACCTGCAAAGTTAAGTTAGTCAATTTTAATTGATTGTACTTGACGCTGACATAAAGTCTGAAATTAATAAGGAACACTCGGTGATCAAATCTGAATCGCATTTAACCGCATTTTTTAGTTAAAAATCATCTTTTATATGTAACACAAAATATTTAAAATTACCATAGTGTATACCAAGCAATTACAACTTTTATCATATTATCTTCTATAATTGCGCTATTAAAATTAATTACTTTATTTTAATTAAAAAATTATACTGTAAAGTTGGGTAGAAGTTAAAAAAGAGTTAGAATACATAGCTTTCACGGCGTTTGAAAAGCATTCGTCAAAGTTTCGCTACACAAACATTTATGAAATTGTAAATTTTACACAAAAAAATTTGACCCGACACAAAAAAAAACTATATGCAACACGTGGTGAAAGATTTTCTTATGTGTTAAATAGGCACAGTGGTTTATAACAGATCAGGGTTATTGTTTTCAATATTTAAATATAAATATAAATATATACGTAGGCTACAAAGTGTATTTCTGTGTGTATGTATGATTGCATGTTTGTTTTATCAAAACGAATCAGTAGTTTATATGTTGTAGATATCATGCATTTTTGGAGAAGCCATATCGTATCGTACCTATAACAAATGTATTTCATTTAATGTAAGTACAATTTTATTAAATGACTTAATAAAATCAAAATAAAGACCGCTTTTTAAGGAAACACACATGACACAAAAATAGCACCAAAATATATACCTATATGAAATAATATTTTTTTATTAATTCATGTTTTAGTTTATAAAAGCATTATCGTCATCCAATCCGGAATTCATTTTCAACATAAAAAAACACCAATATCATAATATAATTATATTTACCAGAATGATTGACACTCTGATGTAACGCCGCCGGTACTTAACCGCAGGGGCACTCCAGTGAGATAGAAGTTTAAAAAAAAACGTAATTTGCATATTTAAATTTGTCCGAGCAAGAAATATAATGTATGGTTCTTAGTATACAAATGATTTATACAAATTAAATAACGCTTAATTAGCATATCTATAGCTATAAAATAAAAGATCGTGTTTGAACAAATGTTATAAGATGCTTTATAAAAGACTGTTCTGGTGTTTTTAAATTATTCACGTCGATAACATTGCTAAAAATGGTGAAATTAATTTACTTAATAGCCATTGTTAATATATGTGTAATATGTGTTTCAACAGGTGACTATATCTTATATTTTTAAAGAAGCTCTCTCTTACTCTCTCTGCTACACGCTGCATAACGCACATGGCAGGGTAGACGGAGGGAACTTGGGAACCTAGTGTTAAGATACTTCGTTCTGCAAACCACTTTTTGCGAATTTGAGACATTGCACTGATTTTAATTGAGCATTGCTTGTATTTATGTACATATATTTTTAATCTGGGCCTCTGGTGAGGCTCCAATGATTTTTATAAAATGAAACATGTTTCGAGAGCGAAATGTCGATACAATTAGGTTTCATTTTTAGAAAATGTTGTTTTTTTCTGTCAATAAAAATACTAAAATATGTCACCGAAGAAAAAATACTACATAAGTTACAGTAGCTCTGGTGGGGAAACTGGCGGTTATACAAGCAAGAGATCTTAGACTGAGTCCAGATTATTTTTTTCTATTCGAATGTCGAAAATTTTGAAGGAAAATGATTTGCATGGCTTTTCTTTTCAGTGTTTCAGCTTCGTGCTGTATCCCACAATTTACAGGGCAGGCAGATGGATCTTGGGAACTTAGTGTTGAAATACTCTGTTCCGTTCCTCACTGTCCGCCGAATTTGAGTCATTGAGTTATAAGAAGCGAAACACAACGACGCGCTTTGCCGTCGTATTAGAGGAAAAAATAAATGTAATAATTATTTAATTTGAAAATTTTAAATTTTTCATTTCCTCGAGTGGTGATCAACTCCACAGGCAATCGCGTTAACAGCCATAATAGATATGATTTCAAAGCTTCCGTTATCATATTAGAGAACAATTATATAAAAATAACATAATTATAAAGATAAAAAAATACCAACGCAATACTTCATTATTATTACGTATTTAAATGGTATCAATGATAAAATATGAGTGATTTCAAGAATGGGCATGTATCAAACTCAGCAGTATCTGAGCTTACAGCTAATAAATTCAACCATTACATCAGGTTTGTGAAACCTAGAATACTTGAATAGATATATCTATATGTTATCGTATTAGAGAACAATTACATAAAAATAACAAATTATAAAGATAAAAAAATACCAACGCAATACTTCGTTCAATTACATATTTAAATAGTATCAATAATAAAATATGAGTGATTTCAAGAATGGGCATTTATCAAACTCAGCAGTATCTGAGCTTACAGCTGATAAATTCAACCATTACATCAGGTTTGTGAAACCTAGAATACTTGAATAGATATATCCCTAGAATAATCCACGAGGCTCACGAAATACAAAATCATTTTACTTTTAATAGAGAAGATGGTTGGAAATTTTCTACCAACTGAAACCCACTCTTAAAAAATTACCGACTCTTAAAAAAAGTTTCAAACCTACAACCAGAGGACAAAATACAGTAGGTATTAATTTGGCAAGAATTCAGGGCAGTGCGCGAAGCAATTAAGAAATTGTTGGAGGTTATACTAATTATGTCAACTAATAGAAAAATGCCACCTCAGTCTACACACGACCACGGACTACTGTAAAGTGTTCGAAGCGTCGGATTTCCAAAAAGACACATTAAAAATTCAATATATACGTGAATAATCTAGTGAAAATTGTTTCATTTAAGATGTCATTGATTTGACTTTTAACAATGTTATAGATTCATCATCTTCCGCTTTTTCAACGGCGCAAGCGTCATCAAGCAGTTACGAATATTCCAGCTCAGCTTCATCAGAGAGTAGAGCTGAAAGTTCTAGTTCTAATGATTACAAATATGAAAACAATAATGAAGGTACGTATTTATAATTGTATTTAATTACTAAATATGAATTTTGATTTTACATTCTTGCTTGCTATATGCGGGATACGATTATCTTCTACATTTTTATTTTTGGTAAGGAACCCTTACCTCAAAAAGCTTTATATCAACACTTTGTTGTTGATCTATCTCTTTTAAAACCAATTATGCATAAGAGCTCTTATTTTTTAATTGTATTAATTAGAAGCTTATTTTTTTCTGTGCTCCACGGTACTGTACACAACCTTAAGTGCACACTCCCTTGGATAAAAAATTAAATAACAATTAAAAAACTTGTCGTATTAGGAGTTAATTTTTGTTTATGTTACTTTTATAGGACAAAATCCAGTATGTGGTGAAAATGAAATATACTCAACTTGTTCGAACGGTGGATGCAGACGGTTTAAATGCTCAACACCCGCTCTTTGTGTTGACTTAGTGGATGGAGCCTGTGAGGGTGGATGCATCTGCAAAGATGAATATACCAGAGATGATAATGGCAACTGTATTCCAGAAGCACAATGCCCATGTAAGAATTTATTTGTAACTTTATAATGTAAAGAAAACCAAGCAGTTTTACGTTTTTTTCCTAAAAGCAATGATGGTATTAGTATTAGTAGACCGATGATAGTAGATGGTAGTAGTACCTATCATTAAGGCATAGGCTTCTCACTTTTTGTACAATTTTCAAGAAGTTAGCATGCAACATTACATTTGGTGTACCTTTACGGAGCAATGAAATTTTAAAATCTAAACATTCTCCTGAGACGCTAACGGGCTTACAACTAGACGATGTCATTACATTTATTTACACAAAATATGATCAAAATATTCTATTGTAATGATTAATAGTACAGCTGCTATAGTTATAATAAAGTGCAATCATGACTCTTACTCGTTCGCGTGTTTAAAAGTTAAAAGAAGAAGAAGTGGTGGTCATATCGCAAAGCATACAAACATTTATTTATTTATGAAAATGAAAAGGTTTTAATGTTTTAGAACGTATTTATTAGTGCAATTGTCTGATCAATTGTACCTAACTGTGTTATTAATAAGAACTTAATTGAAAATCGTCACTCATGTGATTTACATCATATGAGTATAATTAACCGATAGGTTCTGGGTTCGATCCCCAGTCGAGGAAATGAAATATTTAATATTTCTTAATTTAAATATTTAATGCAAAGCGCGGGTAATAAGGCAAAGCGCGGCGTTGAGTTCCGCCACTCAACACGCAATGCCTCAAATTCGGCGGAAAGTGGGGAACGGAAGTGGAACGGAGTGTCATAACACTAGGTTTCACTTCCGTTCCCTCTGCCTACCCTGCCTAGTGCGGGATACAGCGTGAAGCTGAGTATAATTAAATCATATTTTGAAAGTCTGTTTATAAACAGTTTCATATCTTTTTTTATCATTTGACAAACCAATTGTTTGAATGGGACTGTCCTGAAGCATTTCGGTATTCAACACGTAAAGTTGGAAAAACGGGAAATAGAGTTTCTAAGGTTTCTCACTAGATTGCCACTCTCTCAATCTTCTCCGACTGTCCGTGATCTACAATAAATAACTGAGCCAAACACACATTTTCTTATTTATAGTGATATGCAACAAAGTCAATGAAGTGGCCGGCTGTCGACCATTTTGTCCCCCAGATACGTGTGAGAGCGTTGATAGAGTATATAAATGTCCAGTTCAGCCTCAGATATGTATACCAGAATGTCGATGCATAGATGATTTCAAAAGAAATAAAAACGGCGTATGTGTATCAAAATCAGATTGTCGTGAGTATTTTATATTTTAAAATCAATTAGCTTTATTTAAGTTTAGGTTTAAAGAAACTTTATTATCTACAAAAACACAATGTCACTCATTCGATAACATAGTTTGACTTAGTCTATATTAATCTAAGTCGTCTATCGCCGTTGTTTAAAACAGACACTTTCAGACAATACAAAAATAAATAAAAAGCAATAATTTACATTAGTAGGTACAGAGAGCCTGTCGTGGCGCAGCGGCACTAGAGCGTGACTGTAACCGTCAGGTTCGGGGTTCGATCCCCAGTCGAGGAAATGAAATATTTAATATTTTCTATTTAAATATTAAATGTTTCATTTTCTTCGCTCTGGTAATAAGGCAAAGCGCGGCGTTGAGTTACACCACTCAACACGCAGTGCCTCAAATTCGGCGGAAAGTGGGAAACGCAAGTGAAAAAAAAAAGGTACAACTTAATAATATTATCGCACTTTATAGTAAAAATAAAAACAATTTTGTATAAAATAAAATATTTAATCATTATAAGATCATTTAATTAGATCTTTACAAGATCTTTTAAAACCAGTCAAGTTAAGAAGATCGGCTGATATTTTTTTAGATATATCTCTATAGAAAAATATTACACACTTAAAAATACGAGTATATACTATAAATAATAAAATGTATAGGTAATTTTCGTTATACACTTTCTTAACTTATATATTTCAAAATTAGTACACTTCTTATTTATAACAAAGAGTGTCCCAAATGGTATTGAAAAAAGTTTATAAAATTACATAAAATTTACTTGCTTTTATTAACTTGACGTCAGGATCTGACTTCGATTTACTATGTATCTCATGATCAGCAGCATTGGAGCTCGGGAATCCCTAAAAGAAATTAAAAGAAAAACGGTTATTCTTCCGGTTGCATCACAATACATATAATAATATATTACTTATTCACAAAGAGTGTTCACAATTACTCAAAGAACAGCGATAGACATAATATTACTACAAGAAGTAAAAATAAGCTGATCACTTCTAGTTCTAGGTACACGTATGTATAATAAAATTCTCCAGAGTGATTGTACACTCACTACTTCAACAGTTTAAAGTGAAAGTCTAAAATTGCGCATAAACAAAGCCTATTATATATTCAAGACTACGCGGGTTTAAATGCTGTTGGTACTCACTCAATAACTAATTGTTTAATACATTTACTTTAAGTTATATTTTGAAAAGAGAAACTGTTGAGTTTCTTGCCGGCTCTTCTCAGCAGAACCGCTTTCCGTGCCCGTGGTAGCCTCCTGTAGAACTGACACTACAGACATTTTTATGTAACTTGACGATTCAAAAGTACTTGTAATGGCCTACTTAATCAAAGAATATTTTGATTTTATTGTTTTAAATTTTCAATATCGATATTTTTTGATCCACAGGATATGAAAACGCTGTAAAACAACTGTCTAAAGGCAACGTCGATTTTACAGAGAGTTTCCTTTGTGTAAGTATATACATAAAATATTTTATGATGTGCGCCAATTATGTTTTTGCATACAGAATTGACTTTTGAATTTTTTTTAACTTCATCTCGTATAGTAGGGTCATAATAGTAGGCCTTCTAATTCAGAGACAATGCGTTTTCCGCCCGAATTAAAATCATTGTATGTGTGTTGAACGGTGGAATTTAAACGCGGCACTTTGTCTACTAAAACGAAAATATTTGAATTACTCTACTAAATGGAAATTAATTTAAATGCTGATTAAATACACTACCATCGAGTGTACAGCCACACGTTTTTGCACTGTGCCACGATGGGTTCAAAGTCTGATGTATGACAGAAATCCATTCATAGCCGTTTGGCCGAGTTTTGTGCCTTACAAAACTAACTAAATCATTTAACTTATGTATTGTGAGAAAATATATTAAATATTTTATTTTACAGGCTGCTTCCAGTTTGAATCCAGGAGCTAGTGTTATTTATTCACCATTCAGTTTGTCGTTTTTGCTATCACAATTAGAGCTTTATGCATCTGGAATATCCTTAGATCAACTAACATCAGTGATAAATTTAAGTCAATCTTCGGTACGTATAATACATATCTATATTTTTATGGTTATATTTTTATAATATTATTGTGTTTTATTCTTTGGATACGCGGAATTCTTTGAAACTTTAAAATTATACTTAATCCATTTATCGACGAAAGCCAACGTTACCCGCTATACCTATAGACAGAGTTAGCTTATAAATTAAAATAAGTCACTTGTCATATAAAAATTCTAGTTACCACCATTTGATTGTGAGCGAAACCTAATGTAAAACTAGTATAGTAAATAAAGTACGTTATGTAATGACTCTCATGACATGTAATTTGAATATAATTGGACCAGAATTCACTATCAAGTCGTACGTTTATGTTGATACTGTTTTTCGCAAAATTATACTATTTACAAACTGATTTTTGTGGGTATTTGTATAATTTGGTTAATGATACCCAAGAAGATTGATTTTCAGTCCTGTTTTCTGTTTTCATTCAATATTAAAATGTCCATGTAATTTTTTCCTTCATGTACATTGCTTGTAGGACCTTTCCTTGATATATTAAATACTGAAGGTGTAATAATAACGTGAAATTATACTTCTGTTTCAGATACGTTCCACAATTCCTCAATATCTGACGGATCTTAATACACAAACTAATGTCAACTTCAGTCTAGCTGAAAAGGTGTATGTCAATTATGAATACAAATTGACAGAAAAGTTTTTAGCGGACACCGAGAATATATTTTCTTCGAAAGCCCAAAATTTGGATTTCAGTAAGTCTACTGAAGCGGCAAAAATTATAAATGATTGGGTAAGACTACATATTATATAGGAATCTATTTCTCCAAATTTATGTTCCCAACATACAACTCGAACTTAAACCCTAAAAATTCCTTGAAACAAAAATGTAAAGAAATTCTTATTATATTTTTTTTTCAGCTTCACGCTGTATCCCGCACTAGGCAGGGTAGGCAGAGGGAACGGAAGTGAAACCTAGTGTTATGACACTCCGTGTTCCACTTCCGTTCCCCACTTTCCGCCGAATTTGAGGCATTGCGTATTGAGTGGCGGAACTCAACGCCGCGCTTTGCCTTATTACCAGAGCGAAGAAATGAAACATTAAATATTGAAATTGAAAATATTAAATATTTCATTTCCTCGACTGGAGATCGAACCCAGAACCTGTCGGTTACAGTCACACTCTTGTGCCGCTGCGCCACGACAGGCCGGCAGGTATTTTATTTTAAATTAATGATTTTTATACGTTTTCTAAAATATTATTTCTTATTTCTTCCTTTCTAAGTGTTGATTAATACTTTAAAAATGGTAGAATTATTTATGATTTTGATAAGACCTATGTGTGATCAAGATTAACCCACTTAATAACTTTACAAATCCTAAAAATGCAATGCTCGCTTCAGTCTACTTCAAAGGTATCATTGTCACAAATTGTAAATCTCTAATTAAATAAAAACCCCATCTGGGTTTCGTGCACCAGGTCTTCTCGGGTCTGAGGCAGTTGCCTTAATCAACTGGTGATACATTATTAAATATTTAAAAAATAAAACATTTAAATAACTTCTTATTTAAAAAAAAAAAATTAATTGATTTTATTCATACACATATTCAGTATTGAAAGTACAATTTCGAAATTTAAAACACAATTTCTTTTACATAACGTCTTTAATACTAGCTCATATAATTAATAGCTCAAGGCGTATTTTATTTTGACATGGGTTCCTTCAAAAAGCGCGTATATCTCCACCTTAAAGGATAGCAGTACCTGTAGCTCTCTGGTGTTAAACGGACCGTGGGCGGGAGTCGTGGAGACGCTCGTTTACCTTTTCTTTTCCATTTTAAATATTATATACTCATTTTAATATTTCCCTTTTTGTTTTCAGGTGAAAAATAAAACGAATGACTTGATCACAGATCTGGTTTCACCTGATTCCTTAACAAGGAACACTTTCATAGTACTTGCAGACGCAATTTATTTCAAGGTCGGTTATTGCTTTTAACGATCATTTAGCAAGAATGGGTATTATGAGTTATTTAGTATAATATATTTTGAGTGATACTTATTTTATCACTCAAAATCAGATAATAATCAATATATAAAAATTTATATCAATATATGACACTAAGCTCACAGGTAGTCATTAAGTTGACAATACTGTTTTTTTTTGTTTTGAGATATTAGTTGGAAATGAATTTTTTTTCGCCCTGTAACCCACATATGGCATAGTAGGAAGCCCTCTTCCTACTTGCCGTTGCCCATAGTAAGTTTATAAAGTTTAGGATCGTATACAGTTATCTTGTAATTGTACACATTCTACTCAGTAGTCTGTCAATATAACATTTTCTGAAATTAAATTATACAGACGTTTGTTATTTACTTTAAAAAGTTTTATTGCAGTCAAGCTGGCAAACACCTTTTAAAGAACGTAATACTCGCAATGCCGACTTTTTTGTAAATGAAAACAAAAATGTAACTGTAAAAATGATGAACCAAGTGGGATATTTTGACTATGCGGATATACCTAGCCTAGATATTCAGGTAATTTAGTTGTAGCGCTTATAAATAAAAAAAAATGTATATTTTATTTTGATTATAATATTTACATATATAGAGGTTATTATTTTTTACAGGCCGCCCAGTTGAGATACAAGAATGGCAATTTTTCATATTTGGTACTTTTACCAAAATCCAAAAACGGGCTTGGTGATCTCTTAGATAAAATAAGAGATACATCTAATTCGGTCTTACAAGATGTGTTAGGTAATTTAACAACAAAGAGTATAAATCTATCATTACCATCAATTAAGACTACAACTTCAACGGATATTAAACAAGTTTTTGAAAAGGTAATCCAACACTCTCTATACATTGTTATATACAATATATACTTTATTTTTTTAAGAACGAAAAAAATACATTTAAATTTTTAAAGTTAGTTATTTTTCAAGTATTAAATTATATAATTTAATACTTGAAAAATATCACCGAATATAGATTCCGCATTCATGCAACAGGGTAAGCTGTATACGTACCTACTGTAGAAACACTTAATTCTCTATTTTTCACTCAAATTCAAAACATTTTGTAATGATTGTATTATATAATGACTGTGGGTGATTGGAGGATCTCTGGGCTATACTATATCTTATCAGAGCGAGGAAGTAAACCAAATGGTTTTCAAATAGCACCGGAAAATACCAGTTACAGTGACATGAATGCAACGAGAATATTTAGAAACAGTACCAAATATATTCGTAACAGTCAATTATGCTGTCAAGATTGAATCCATCTCCATTGAAAATTCAGTCGAGAATTCCGCCATATTAATATGGTTTTTAAAATAAAATTTCTGTTTTATTATCCAGTTGAATATAACAGCGTTATTCGATCCAAATACTGCTGGTTTAACCGGAATATTTGAGGGAGACGAGAAGCTAGGAGTTAGCTCTGCCGTACAAAAAGCCGCTATAATAGTTAACGAATCAGGATCGGAAGCTGCCGCAGGAAATGGTACGTTTCAAATATTTTTTTTATTATTTTAAGCGTTTAAAGTCCATTAAAATGGTAATAACTCAGTTTAGGGAAATTAGAAAAGGTCTTGTCGAATTAGTTTATTTTTTATTCTTTGTTTTCCATAACTCATTTCCCTTGAGTGAAGATCAAACCCACAACAAGTCGCGTGTACAGTGGGACACTTTGTCTCCACGCCATCCAACATACAACTTACTATAAAGTCAAAATGGTGTTTTATTTTCAGCTATAGTAGTTGGTACAGCAGCAGCATCCTCAGCTAGTCCTCCTATAGTATTCAAAGCAGATCATCCATACATTTATTTCATTCTATACGACAGTACACCTCTATTTTGTGGAATATTTGCTGGATAAATACAGTGTGCAACACAATAATATATACTAATATAAAAATTGTATAATTTGAAAAAAAAAAAAATAAAAATAATAATAGAACTGGCCTGACTGTTTCTAGCTGGCAGATTAAAAATTGTATAATTCAATTAGTTTCTTTAATTTTAAAATGCTTTCCTCCTAACTAAAATTTTAGCACAGATTATATTAATCTATACTGAAAACAACAACTAGTATAATAGATTATATTAGAACATTTCTTAGGCCTTCAAATCTCCTTAAAATTGTAATTGATTCGAAAATATTATTTATTTATCCCTATATCATGGGAAACTTGGGAATCTAACCAAGTGTTGAGACACTTCGTTCCAATCCCCACTTATTGCCAAATTTGCATGCTTGTATGTTAACGGAACACAACGCCACGGTTTGCCTCGTTCAGACTTTAGAAATAGAAACATCGATTATTTATTTTTAAATATTCAAACAGTTCATTTATTTTCTCAGATCTAAAATATTCATTCATGGAATTTGTCCCACTTGCTATAATTATATTATTTATGTTTTTTTGAAGCAGAATTACGTGATTTTTAGCTATTTCTTCATTTCGTTCATTGTTTTATTTATTATTAGAAAATGAAAAGTTCATATGCCAAAGTTCACATGTAAAATATTTGTTTTGTTTTCAGCAATCGTTATTAATAGGATGTCATCTGCACTTCCACCACCAGATACTATAAAATTTAACGCGAATCATCCTTATGCACATTTCATAATGTACCAAGATACCCCACTTTTTTCTGGGATTTTTACGGGAGTGTAGAAAATAATATAATAATTTGTTGGTTGCAGTATACGCAAAAATAGTTTTATTAAATTATTCAAATTTTATTCAACTTTTTCTTGGCTTCACGCTGTATCCCGCACAAGTATAAAATGACAAACACACAAGACACAGCCTAATTCTAGAAACATTACGTGATATTGAGACTCAACTCCACACTTTGTCTTATTATCAACCGAAACGAAAATGATTTATTTTGTTACCCAAGTGTACATCAAACCCAACTTAGAGTCTGACGGTGTCCACATACGTACGGGCACAATAATTTCAAACGGTTTTTGTGGTATCAAGTCATCTTCTTCTTCTTGGCATTAATCCCGACACATCATGTCAGAGTCTTCCTACTTTATCTACTCCACTTTGCACCGTATTTTACATCCTCGGTGGTTAGATCATTGGCTCTTGGGCGTCCGGGAGATCTTACTCCAGAGACAGACATATCAAGGCACTTGCGTCCAACACAATTTCTAGGCCGGCGCGCAACGTGGCCATACCATCTCAGGCGACGCTCTTGAAGCTTATCCACTATATCACGGACTCCAAGACTACATCGAATGAATGTGTTATGTATGCGGTCAGACCGCTTTACGCCACATATTCACCTCAGCATCTTCATTTCCGTGACATGAAGCTTCTGAGTGTGCCGAGATAGTACTAGCATTCGCTGTCATATAAAAGAACCGGCTCTTGCATATCAGCCCCTTAAATTTGGTCGGTATTCTGCGATCGCAGACCACACTTGTGACCTCCCGGCATTTGGCCCAGGCAGCGCTTATCCAACCATGAACATCGAGATCGATACCTCCAGACCCATGCATAACGGATCCAAGGTACCTGAACTTTTCGACTTAACGGCTGATTCAGTAGCTACGAGCTCGTACATGAATAGTACTCAAGTCCGGTCTCCCGCAAGCCATTAACATCTTCGACACATTTACTTTTTCCCTGTATGCCTCCATTAAAGTTAAAAATGGTACCCGTGGTACCCGATCCTGGCTAAAATGATGTCGATCATGCGCTCGAAGAGCTTCATGGTGTGACTCACAAGCTTAATGTCCCTATAACTGCCCCTTTTCTTGTAAATAGGGGTAATGAAACTGAGCCATGTGGCATCTTTTCAGCGTTTAAGATATAATTAAAAAGGTCAATAAGCATGAGCAATGAGTGAGAACCAAGTGAGCTCAACGAATTCCACACTTCGATCGGAATATCGTCAGGCCCAAGCGCTTTTCTGATTTTCATACGTCGACGGCAATTCCGAGTTTCGTCAAGGGTTATTGGGTAACAAGTCTGAGGTTAGGCGGTAGGTCGTGATGAAGACTGCACGGATACTGAGTGTGCAGCAGCTTTTGGAAGTAGCTCTTCCATTTCTACTTCACAGAGGCATAATTACAGCGTGCCCTGGAAATTATTGACGCAAAGACATTTTATGGGTGGTCGTGATGAAGACTGCACGGATGCTGAGTGTGCAGCAGCTTTTGGAAGTAGCTCTTCCATTTCTACTTCACAGAGGCATGATTACAGCGTGCCCTGGAAATCGTTGACGCAAAGACATTTTACGATATCTTACATCGCTGTATCCTGGCCACGAGCCAGTTTGTATATGAGTTTCTATCCCTTCACAGTTTCAATCTTATCATATAATGGTGATAACCTATTACTGTAGTCTCTAGCTACAGCTTTTTTGCTGGCACGTTCCGCTACTATGTACTCCAGTCTGTCTTGTTGAATTGGATTTCTGCCACTTCTTTAAGGCAGTCTTTTCACCGATTTGCATCGGTCCATTCAGCAACCACCACTTGATCCCTTGACGTATGGCTGATCAGAGCGCTTGGACGGTTTCCAGGAGGCGTGGGTTCAAATCCTGCAACGTTAAAACTTTATACGCTTTTAAATTTAGTATTTTCTATCCTACGTGTGGAATAATAGTTTAAAAATAATATAAATCTGTACAAATATGTTTAGTAAAATCACCCAAATTCTATAACTAACGTCAAAGTTTATATTCTTTTTAAAAGTTAATTCTTAGGTCTTAATTCACTGGGAAATTGAATTATTGGATTCCCATTGGGAGAAAGAATTATACAACACGCATTGCTTTGAATTTGGCTGAAAATGGAGAACCAAACGGAGTGTCTGAACACTAGGTTTTCTTTGCTTATCCTGCCACTTACATGATACAGCGGGATGATAAAAAAATACTAATAGCAGTCGTGGGACTGCCGATAGAAGTGAAAACGGAACTATTAAGTTGAGAGTAATTAAAACTATATGCAAAAATTATATGATTTTTTTTATGTTTTATTTATTAGTTACATATGATGGGTTAAACAAATCATGAACAAAATATAAATACAAAGTGGTTGAAAAAATAATTAATATACAATTATCTTAATTATACATAGTATTTATATTTACACGAATTTCAATGAATTCAAGTTTGAACATTATTTTCATTATTTACATCATTGACGTGACTCACAAAATTATACTTATCCAAAAAGCGTCCAACGCGCACATAATACAGTCAGAAATAGTCGATGTATTAGTGTATACGTGTACAAAGGCTACTGCGCGTGTGCTAGTCTGGGTCTCCATAGCGATAGATATACTATTATCATTAGCATATCGGTGACGCGTACCGAGGATTTTACCCTCTACCAAAACGCTCAACGCGCCTAAAGAAGTTTTCACTTCAAAATTATACCAGTATTTTATATGGTAGGAACACTATATAAATTTTGCAAAATGTGAAAAACTGATTGTAGTCATATTCCATGAGTAGATTATTATCGTTAGTAACATTAAAGTAACTTAATTTCATCCATTTTTAAAGTACATTAACATTCTTTGGCCAATTTGTAATTTTGTAACTGATGAGCCTTTGACTTAATACGCATATGAAGTACTATGATCGTATGGTAACATCGAGTTGGTCTGATGGATGCTAATGACACCGGAACGATGGATATTTTCTAATATTACTGAATTTATATAATTTATAGCTCAGAGCACGTCTTGTAAAGATTTTTGACCACGTCTACAATTTCGTTAATAGAATAATGTGGATTATTTAATAATTTTCAATGGTTAAGTGCTAAAGTTCTGTTTTAATATTTTTTAACTTATTTTTTTAACTTTCAGCAATTGGCATTTCTCCTACGGCAGTTGAAGTTCCACCGCCAGATACTGTAGACTTTAACGCGAATCATCCTTATGTACATTTTATAATGTACCAAGAAACTCCACTTTTTTCTGGCATATTTACGGGAGTGTAGAAAAAATACACATAATTTGTTAATTATAGTGTGAATAAAAATAGATTTATTATCTAAATTATATTTACTTTTTTTTAGCTTCACGCTGTATCCCGCATAGTTACACAAAAACAAACAAACCTAATGTGTTCCCTGCGCATTATTATTTTTGAAATATTGTGTGACTGTAACCGACAGGTTCTGGGTTCGATCCCCGGTCGAGGAAATGAAATATTTAATATTTTAAATTTAAATATTTAATGTTTCAATTCTTCGCTCTGGTAATAAGGCAAAGCGCAGCGTTGAGTTCCGCCACTCAAAACGCAATGCCTCAAATCCGGTGGAAAGTGGGGAACGGAAGTGGAACGGAGTGTCTTCACACTAGGTTCCCGGGTTCCCTGTGCCTACTCTGCCTCGTGCGGGATACAGCGTGAAGCTAAGAGAGAAGAGTGAGTGTTTATAGTGAAATTTAACCCCGCGCGTGGTTTTTGTTACCAGAAAAAACGAAAATAATTCATTACCCGTGTGTAAATCGAGTTCAACCGTCTGGGATTGTGTCAGACACTGTGCAGGGTGACCTTAAATTATATTTATTTATTTATTTTTATTTATTTAATCTATAACAAAATAGACTTTTTTTATCTTCATGGTCTCAAGTCCGAATTGGCTTGTGACCACTGCACATTTCTAAGTATACGGTGAGATATAGGGTTCTATTATTTCATTAAAACTTGACAACTTTTTTTTTTTCTTGATAACTTTTAACAAATAAAAGGATGGACTTGTAAATATTTGAAAATATAATATAAATGAATAGAAAGACTTGTAAGTGGTTGGCAACAAAAAATAATAAACTTGCATTCAGCAGTCAAATAACCTATTGTGGCCAAAAACACACACATTCACACATCACTGTTTGGAACATAAATATTTATCAAGCTTGTAGGCAGTTAGTCTTCCCATAAATATTGTTGTAACGCAAAACATTTTTTTACATTGTGTTCTTTCTTTTTATGTTTGCTTGACGTTGTACCCCTAACGTTGCAAAGTAGGCAGATGGAACTTGGAACGCTAACTTTGTTCCGTTTCGTTCCCGACTTTCCGTTGAATTTTACCTAAGCTAACAGCAGCTTAGCTAACAAATAAAAATATTAAGTATTTTATTGTCTCAGCCTCAATATAAGACTATTAAAGAAGATAAAAGTAATCGATTGTTGAAATTAGTATTATTAAAATAACTTTTTTATTCATTAACACGCTTTTATGAGGTGGATTTGTCGTTATAAAATCTAAGATAATTTGTCATATTTAAAAAAATATATCATAATGAAATTTTGCAATTGTACGTAGGTTAGATAATTATATAATAATATGAGAACATTGAGCTGATCTAATAGTGGAACTAGAATCTGAAAGGTCGATATCGTATAACACTAAGTTTATATAATCGATAAGAATTTTCGTGTGATTCCGACTTAGAATTTTACACCTCAAAGGCCGGCAACGCACCTATAGCTCCCCTGGTGTTACACGAGGCCGTGGGCGACGGTGATCACTCACCATCAGGTGACCCGTACGCTCGTTTGCCTTGTCTTGTCCATAAAAAAAGAAAGAATAGGATCACCCTGGTACTGATGGTGTCGTAAGAGGCGACTAAAGTGCGTGTGGTAGAGTCACGTTGCCAGTAATGGTAACACTCATGTGCAGACTCGACCGGAGTATTACCACCCCCGGTATTTAAGACCAGCGTTAAGTAGTGGCTTTGGCCACTGTGTTTCGCATCAGGTAATGCCGGGCGCCGGTGCCCTTCCACCTTAAAGGATGGCAACGCTCCTGTAGCTCCTCTGGAGTTACTCAGGGCCGTGGGCGACGGTGATCACTTACCATCAGGGGCCCGTACGCTTGTTTGCCGTCTTTTCACTAAAAATAAAAAAAAAGAATCTTTAAATACAATCTAGAGGACTTGTTGGTTTTGTGTACATAAACGTTTTTATATTATTTTTTAACCACTTTCATAAATTTATTTTCATTTTTTTTCACAAGAAATTCTCAAATGAGCAAAGATCAGTTTTAATGTACTTTTTTTTTATTTTCAGCTATCGTAATTACTGCATTGGCAGGTGTCGTTCCATCTCCAGATACTATAGACTTTAATGCGAATCATCCTTATGTACATTTCATAATGTACCAGGACACTCCACTGTTTTCTGGAATATTTACGGGAGTGTAGAAAAAAAATGACGAAAAAACATTAATAAATTATGTCGAGTGTTATTTTCTTTTTTTTTTATCTATACATTGTACCTTAAATAGCCATATAAGGGCAAGCAAAGAGAAACTAAGTGTCCGTTCTCTACGCTTTCTTTTAAAAGTTATTGACTGCGTAATACATGACAATGACAATTGCTTATTCCCCGTATGAGAGTCGAACGCTCGAACCGTTGCTTTATTATTTAGTTTATATATAAACTCGATATGTTTTAACGAATAAAAAGTACTGCCTTTAAATATTTTAAAATTGTCCAACTAATAATGTTATGCCCACGTAGTATTTTGTAGAGTAATTGGAATTATATTGATCTATTTGGCGTGTGGCTGGTGCTACAGGTGCAGAGGCACAAGCGTGCGACTCTAAATTTGACTGGTTGTGACATAAACCCAGTCGAGGAAATGAAATATTTAATATTTTCTTTCATTCGATCTGGTAACAATGCAAACCACTGTATTGGATTGCACCACCTCAGCATGCAATATCTTAAATTCAGCAGAAAATGTAGAACGGAATTTTCATAATCTGAATGGAGTGTTTTAACAAGAGGCTCCCAAGTTTCCTCTTCCTTCCGAAGCCCTGCTCTGTGTCTATTAACTGTTTCTATACATGTAAATACAGTCATTTGATTTTATTATTAATTAGCTCAATTGTAAAATGTTTCTTATCCGTATTTTTTTTTCTGTCAACCTCACTGTCGCTTTTGCGCTAAAGTAGTTGTATTGATTGTACTATATAGAATTTTAAATAAGTAATCTCTATTTGGGAATTGCACCCACAATTGTCGCTTTCACAGACAAACTGTGCCGTGTTTCACGGTTTTATTGTTTAAAAAAATACCGTGGTACATAATCCATGATATTTTGATTAAGTTTTCACTCTATAAATATCAAACGATTTGTTTAAACAATTATATTTTAATGTAATTGTAATTGAAAATGAAAAAAAAAAATGTAAACTAGCCTGTCTAGTAAAGACAGGTAGGTAATTTAAATTACTAATATTTAATTAGAGTAAATTTAACTTTTGCATATTGATCAAATTGTATTAATTTCAACGCCACGTTTACTTTTCTTTTGTTACCGGAAATACGAAACAAAAATAACTCGTTATTCCTGAATGAAAATCAAACCAAGAACCGTACAATCAGACACATTGCCACCACTACAGCCGTTTACAATTTTCTATAAGCTCAAATTGATGACTGTTGTGGCGCAGCGGCACAAGCGTATGAATGTAAACGCCACAGGTTATGGGTTCGATCCCAACTCGAAAAAATGAAATATTAAATATTTTAAAATTAAGTATTTAATTATTTCCTATTTTCGTAACAAGGCAAAGCGCGGTATTGAGTTCCGCCACTCAACACGCAACGCCTCATATTCGGCAGAAAGTGGAAAACGGAACAGAGTGTTTTAACACAAGGTTCCCAAGTTTCCTCTTCCCAAGTTTCCTCTTCCCTACCATGAGCGGGATGTAGAGTAAACCTGAAAAAATAAGAAAAAAAAACTATAAATTTGATATGGTACTTTATTTTCAGCCATAGTAGGTGGTGCAACATCAGCTCTACCCGCTCCATCAATTGTATTCAACGCAGATCATCCATACATTTATTTCATTCTATACGACAGTACACCACTATTCTGCGGGATATTTGCTGGATAGAAATAAAAACTATAAGAACATTTATAAGTTATTTTCGTTGAACTATTTCATTTTAAAATACAATATTTCACAGTTTCTATTTGGAAGATTAAAAATTGTACAATTTAATATGTTCTTTTTTTTTTTCATTTAAAAAAAAATAAAAACGATACTATATCAATACTCTGTAAAAATATAATCACTGAAATTATCTTGCTGATATTAGAAGTATACAGGTAATTCCTAATAGTTAATATTATCTCGTATACTTATCGGTCTTCTTTAGTTATCGCAGTTGCACAGCTTTGTTTCTTCTTTGTTCTTCTTCATTTAAAACTCATTTCATTTGTTGATTTATAATTTTGTACGTTATTTAATTTAAGATAATGATATTGTGCCATTTTGTACTAGTTTACTAACATGAACGTTGCGTTTATTTGTAGCCCAGATAGATACTTATATAATAGTATCATAAAATCAAGGCCTCAATAGTATCATAAAATCAAGGTCAATTGAGGCCTATCTGGCGCTGCGGCACAAGCATGTGACTGTAACCGATAGATTCTGAGTTCGATCCCCAGTCGGAGGAATATTTAATATTTTCATTTTAAATATTTAATGCTTTATTTCTTCGCTCTGGTAATAAGGCAAAGCGCGGCGTTGAGTTCCGCCAAACAATACGTAATGCCTCAAATTTGGTGGAAAGTGGGGAACGGAGTGTCTTAACACTAGGTTCCCGGGTTCCCTTGCCTGCCCTGCCTCGTGCGGGATACAGCGTGAAGCTAAGATGTAATTTATAACTCTAAGCACAGTCTAGAGCACTTATATATTTGCGTAGAAGGACGTTTTTTAAATTACTTTTATAATTTCATAGGAGTATCATTATTTTATTTATTTGGAAAATTTCGTGAAAAAATGAACGGAAATGTTACGTGCAAAAGATTTATTTTAATATATAAGTACATATTTTTTCATATATCCGTTTGCAGTTGCAGTACCACCGATAGATACTATAAATTTTAACGTAAATCATCCTTACGTACAATTCATTATTTATTATTTGATTTACTATATTAAATTATTTAAATTTTTATTTACTTCTTTTAGTTAAATGTTTGGAATTAGATTAATCATTTATAATAAAAAAATATACATACCATAGGTTATCCCTTACTATTTGAAGAAATATCTAGACATCAAGCTCTATGGTCAAGTTCCGGGAACTTTAATAGGTGTTTTTAAAAAGACTTAATTTACTTTTTTATTTGAATAGAATAATTACTTATTATTAATTATTTACAAGCGACAAAATTGGATACCGGGCAAGATTGTTTCATTTCTTTTTATTTTCACATCCTTAGTCAATATTCTAAGAATCTCTCAACTTTTGGGAGATCTTACGAAATAACTTAAAACAAGCTTGTGCTGGTTCAATTCAAAGACGTCACATCCATTAGGGACTGTCCATTAATCACGTGAGGTTCGAAGGGGGTAGTGGGGTGCAGTAAGATATCACGTGTACATAAGTAAGTAATTAATAAGTTTAAGCCTCACCGCGAATCACGAAGGGAGGAGGGAGGGGTTAAAAATGCTACAAAAAACGTCACGTGATTAATAGACGGCCCCTTAACTGTATACTAATGGATGTGACTCGACTATATAACACTAAAAAGATGGAAATTAGCCACATAGTTAATTAGAATTAACTTTTGGTGGAATTAACAATCCGTTCAGCGATTCTGGAGATATGAAGTAATACTCGGGAAAAATATAACTCTCCATTCAAATCGGGTAAATAATAAATCATGAAATAAGTTACTAAATCAACACCTGCATATAATTGTCAAACAATGTTGCCATGTTTAGGTCTTATGTCGGTAATAAAGAATAAAATATCTTTCACCTTAAGGCGGGGTTGTTGTAGCTATTTCGAGACAAATACATTCAAAACGTATGATAAGTTGGGAATCTAAACTAGAAGACCTCTGGGTCATTATTGATATTCCAATTTCACATACCTTGCGTCGACTTGCTCTTTGTGCAGTGTATTTACCTCCTCCGGTGCACAGTACAATGATAAGTCACTTTGTTGATAACTGTAGTCTTGTACTTGATAATTGTGATATTTACTGTATTCTGGGTGAATTTAGATTGGAGTTTACTAAGAAATACTTGTAGTGATTTTAAATCGACAAGCTTATGTCAACCTTTGATAGATTTAGTAAATGTATATGGGCTTAAACAGCATAACACTGTAGTTAATAAATCTGACAGAGTACTTGATTTGGTGCTGTCTAATATCCCAACTTGCATAGTCCGTCCAAGTCATTCAATTCTCAGTACTGTTGACCAACTTCATCCTCCCCTAGACGTAGATATTTCATTTGTCAGGGAACCGAAACTGCCGCTCAACCATGAAACTTTCAAATTAGTCTTCCATAAAGCCAATTATATGAGAATTTTTAAGGAACTTGAGAAATGTAACTGGGCAAAGATATTTGGGGATGACGAAAATGTCAACAAAGTTCTTACAACGTTTTATAATACCATCAATGTTATAATTGATAAATTTGTACCTAAACAAAAACTGAAAAAATCACAATACCCAATTTGGTTCAGTAGTCATCTGAAACGACGCTTAAAAGAAAAATACAATCTGAGACGCCGTTTTAAAAAATATCAAAACCCTATGGATGAGTTAGAATTACAGTTACTAAACTCACGTTGTACACGGTTGGCTATCGATTGCTATAATAAATACATTAGTAAATCTGAAAAAAATATCTCAAGGAACCCTAATTATTTCTGGACATTCATTAAAGCGAAACGTGGTGGCACAAGTTCTTACCCAATTTGTATGACGGATGGAATTGTGGCCACTTCTGTTTACCGTCGTAAACAAATTTGTGAAATGTTTGCGTCGCACTTTGCATCCGTATACAATAATAATACCCCTGAACATACGGATTTCAGAGATTGCTTGGAAAATATTGAAAATAACAGTCTCTTTTTAACACTACCTATAATAGACTCTGATACTCTATTAAAAAAGCTAAAAAATCTTGATGAGACGAAAGGTGCCGGCCCTGATGGGATTCCGCCTGTGTTTATAAAGAAATGTGCTACTTATTTAGTTGAACCTTTATTAATTATATACAACATGTGATTACGAACGGGTATATTTCCATCGGAATGGAAAAAAGCAAGAGTAGTTCCAATTTATAAAGCGAATAGTGTTGATCTTATTTTAAATTACAGACCCATTTCCATCTTATCTACTCTTGCAAAGATACTAGAATCACTCATCTGTCCCATTCAAAAATATCACTTTAAGCAGAGTTTATGCATTCAACAACATGGCTTTGTACCTTATCGGTCAACATGTACCAATTTAGTTGAGCTCACAGAAAATTTAGCGGAGGCTCTGGATTCTCATAAGCAGTTAGATGTTATATATACAGATTTTAGTAAGGCTTTTACCGTTTGCCACATAACATATTGATAAAAAAATTATATGCTTATGGTATTTTTGGTAATTTCTTAAAATGGATCAAATCTTATTTGGAATGTCGTACATTTTCTGTAGTGGTAAATGGGTTTCACTCTAAGTCTCTGAAAATTACTTCTGGTGTCCCACAAGGCTCTCATCTTGGTCCAGTATTGTTTACCATATTTATTAATGACATACCTAATGCCATATAATTTTCTGAAACTTATATATATGCCGATGATTTAAAAATTTGTAGAGTAATAGATACTATACAAGATTAAATATTGCTTCAAAAAGATCTTGATGCACTCGTCGAGTGGTGTTTGCATAATAAAATGGATCTTAATCCAAAAAAGTGCTTCTACATAAGTTATGGTCGAAAAAGAAATTTCGTCAAATTTCATTATAATATAGTTCAAAATAGCATCCAGGAACTCGAGCAAATGCGTGATCTGGGAATATTATTTGATAGAAAGTTAACTTTTTTACCTCACATTGAAGAAATAACGAACAGAGCTTCAAAACTACTAGGATTTGTTCTTAGAAATCTTAAAGGGTTGCGGGATAATAAAGTTCGTATACTGCTCTACAACTCTCTTGTTCGCAGCATCCTGGAATATTATTAAGTGGTATGGAGACCTCATTATGCGAGTCATTCTTTACTTATAGAACGCATACAAAAAAGATTCTTGCGTTACTTATTATTTTCTAATGGTATTTCAAAAAATAGTATTCCTTCCTATAATAAGCAGTTACAATATTTCAAAATGTTTTCGTTGGAAGAACGCAGAAGGCAGCTAGATCTATTTTTTATATCGAAAATTTTCACAAATGGAATTGATTGTCCTCAGCTACTCAATAAGTTTAAATTCCGGGTACCAATGAGGTATCCACGTAATAAAATAACCCTCCTTTACCCACCGCCCCGGAAAACAGTGTTTGGATCGAACTCTCCTGTTCCTAGACTTTGCAAGTTGGTTAATGAGTACAGTGACCTTTTTGACATTAACGCAGATCCTACCGGCAAAATTAAATCAATATTAAAGACAAAACTCAGATCGTCTTAAGCATGTAGGTACATGTTAAAGTTGATTGGTTTTTGTTTTTCATTTGTTAATTATTTACTTTTATTTTGTATCTTGTTGGCGGCGCTTAGTAGGTTAGTATTATTTAGTTTTTTTGAGCATGGTGTATCTGCCTATAAGTGTTTGTTGCATCTAGATATAATTTTGTGTATTGTTTATCCATTTTTTGTATGAAGTGATGTAAACAAGCGTTGGTGGATCAATAAATAAATAAATAAATAAGACAAAATCAATTACAGTTTCTTTTTCGAAATAGTCACTTTTTATTTATTTATTCATTTATATAATTTTTATTGTTATTAAATATATTTTTTATATGATTTTTATTTCGGTACTCTATACGAACTTCATAGTTGTTGACATGTTTCATCATAACTTCGAAAGAAACTCGAAGTGGATTTGTTTTGTCGTATTTAAAGCTCGTTGCGGGAAGTAACCGATATTTTCGTAGTAATGTTGCGATAGTTATCTTCAAAGAGAATAATGCATATTGGTATCCTGGAAAAAAGTGTAAGCACAGCATTAATTTAATAAATTTATAGAACAGATATATGTACAATAGTCTTAATAACTGAATCGATGATCTCAAACACAAGATATTTGTTTTTTTTTAATGTTTTATCTATATCTATGTAGCTTACAACAAAATCGATATTAAATATAATTAATAATAAATATATTTAATATTAAATTGGTAAAACTTTTTCCAATTATTTCATATTATGTGTGTTACATTTAGATATTTTTTTTGTTTCACAAAAAATATGAGCAAACAAACTATATCTTACCAATACAATTTCTTGGTCCGGTACTAAAAGGTAAAAAAGCGCTAGATATTACTGGGAAGGGTTTCAAGAGAAATCGTTCAGGCTTGAATTCGTTGGCATCGGTACCCCAATAGTATGGATTTCGGTTAATCCCCCACACATGGACAACGAGTTCAACGCCCGGTGGTATAATTAATCCAGAAGCTGAAAAGTTTTAAAATTATATGCTAATATATATTGTAAGCGGAATGTTCTGCAAGCGAGCAGAGTATTAGAAGTGTTTTATAGTGTTAGAAGAGTACCGAGTTAAACTTCATTATGTAGTTTGCCTTATTGTTAACTAATTATAGAGTAATATTTTCAGTAAAGTAAACTTTGTAATAAACCGCTTGTAATCCATCCTGAATTGTCTCTTCTTTTATAAATAACACTTTTGATTCCTAAAAATGTATTCTTTTCGATTTCTGCTTGCAGCAGGGTATGCAGAGATGGAAGTGAGTCTGATTTCCATCACCGATCACCAATTTTGGAGACATTACTCGTTGAGTGATGATGGAACTACCCGCCGCGCTTTGTCTATCCTCATCAAAATGATTCAATATAGGTTAATGATTTTCCGCTATACAATGTCGGGCTATATTAGTATTTTTAGTATCCTAATATTAAGACACTCCGTCCCCATTAAGAGACATCCATCCCCCATTTTCTACCGCATTCGAGGAGCGTTGAGTGGTGAAGCGTAACGCCGCGCCTTGCGAGAACAAAGAAATGATAATTTCAAATATTTCCTTTCCTGCAGTGGAAATCGCACCCACAACATGTCACGTTTACAGTCTCGCATTTGTGCCCCTGGCTCCGACCGGAAACGGAACTTTAATTTCTTTTTAGTTTATTTTATTATTCTTATTAAATTTATTGTGGTAATACAAAATGAAATAAGTAAATTAAACAGTCATACATAATTGTACGTCACTTGTAGCGCGTCTTGAAAGTATGGGGACAGGAGGGTATAAACGTAGAGTTTCCTTGATAACAGCATCCATATATTTAAGTTTTTGTAAATCTGCCATCTCTATAGGTTTATTTGGATCTTCAAATACGTTTAAAATTCTTAAAAGATAAAATAAATATATTAGATATATTTTCAATTATGGTTTTTTTAACTTCATCGCTAAGGGCCGTTTCCACGGGTTACGAATAAAGTTTCAAATAATAATTTGACAATTGTTACTATCTCACAGACAGAGGCTAATAATTAAATTTCGGCTGAGAGTGGGAAACGGGACGGAGTGTCTTAACACTAGGTTCCCATGTTCCCTAGGGATACATTGTAAAGCTGACTTAGCACTATTTGCTAATTGACAATACTTTTTAGCATACAAATAAATATGTAATAGCAAAATCATTCAAAAGCATTTAATAGATAGATATAAGATACGTTTCTGTCTTTACAATTGTCATTATATCATACGTACATTAAGTTGACTAATGTTTAAATACTATCGTCCATATCTCGCACATAGCAGGTTAGGCATACTGAACTTGGGAACGTAGTGTTAAGATCCTCTGCTACGTTCCCAACTTTCTTCAAATTAAAGTATCAGTTAAAGTGGGAAATATCTTCGTACTATATGCAAAGAAAATAATTTCGCCTATACACTAAGAATAGTTTAAAAAATCAAATATTTGCAATCAATATTGGGTATTATAGGAATAGCCATACAATATCTATTGCTGATAATATTAATATTTTTGTGAAATATTCTTTTAAATACATTAAATAAAATAAATGTTGCTTACTCTTGATATACATTCTCTTGAACATCAGGGTGTTGTGATAACATTACCAAAGTGAAACACGCTCCGGCTGCAGATGTGTCAGTACCAGCTAGAGCAAGTGTCAGTATCTCCTCTCGCAGCTCTTCGTGCGTGTACCCTTTGTCAGTTTGTTCAGATGTTTCTATCATTAACTCGAGGAAGGTTTTTATGTTTGCTCTTCCAGTTTTGACTGAAAACAGTACACTTAGCTTCACTCTGTAACCCGCACATGGCGGGGTAGGCAGAGGGAACTTGGGAACCTAGTATTAAGACACTCTGTTCCACTTCCGTTCCCCACTTTCCACCGAGTTTGAGGCATTGCGTGTTGAGTGGCGGAACTCAACGTCAAGTTTTGCCTTATACCAGAATAGTTAAAGCAGTGATTATTTATTTTTTACGGAACTTTGGAACTCAGTGATATAATATTCCATTTGAATTAAAACACTTCCGTTTCCTATTTACGGCCGATTTTGCCTTCTAACTTTATTATTATTAACAAGGCACACTTTGCCTAGTTACGAGGGTTAAGAAAATTAAAATATTAAATAATTGAACCCAAAAGCTGTAGTGTTTGTTGTTGCATGCTTGTGCCACAACAGGCCATATAGCCAGAAAAATTGAGTATTTATAAAAATCAATATAAAGAACGAAAAAGACAACGCAAAGACCAAATTAGTTACAGAGTGTAAAGAAGAATTAGGAGAACTAAAAATTTCTACGGAGACGGAAAACGACTTAATTTCTAAAGAATCAAAGTCGGAATGACTATATTAAACATAAAATTCAGGAAATAATATATTATTATCTCTACAAAAAGTAAGCGGCATTGAGTCCCACCACTCAAGGATGGAATTAAGGGAAACGGAACTTAGTGCCTTAAGACCAGGTTCCCAAGTTCCCTCTGCCTAATCTGCAATGTGTGGCAACGTAAAGTTAAAAAGAAAACATTGTACCATTATCGATTTCCTCCACCTTCTTGTCTCCGTGTATTAAAGCCTTCTTCTTGTAAATTAGCTATAAATAAATAATATACACTTATATGTAATTATTATAAGATTTTTGTGGGATTTCCTTTCAAATAAACAACGCGTTACAAACTTATTTACTTAGCTCATTGAGTTGGGCGCGATATTGTGTACGTTCACTCAAGATGCAATTGTTTCAAAAATGTCTATATGTCTCAGTTCTCAGTTAACCCTCTGCCTACCTCCGTTAATACGAGATACAGGGGAAGTTAAAAATCCAATACAATGAAAGGAACAAAGCGAAGGAACAACATATATATATATATATATATATATATATATATATATATATATATATATATATATATATATATATATATATATATATATATATATTATATATATATATATATATATATATATATATATATATATATATATATATATATATATATTATGAGCTTTTAGTTAAAAATATATGTGAACCTACTAAAATATATGTGAACTCGAGCTTTTAGTTAAAAATATATGTGAACCTACTAAAATATATGTGAACTCGAGTGAGTGGTTTACTAGTTTTAAAGAGTTCCACTATCCAAGTTCAAGTTTCATCATCAGACCAGCTCGCGGATGATATTGTTATCTAACTCAGTTTCACGCTGTATCCCGCACATGGCAGGATAGGCAGTGGGAACTTGAGAACCTAGTGTTAAGACACTCCGTTTCACTTCCATTCCCCACTTTCCGCTGAATTTGAGGCATTGCGTGTTGAGTGGTGGAAGTTAACGTCGTGTTTTTTGCCTTGTACCAGAGCGAGAAAATGAAAACATTAAATATTTGAATTGAAAATATTAAATATTTCGTTTTCTCGAGTGGGAGGATCACATGACAGGCCTCATATTGTCATCTAAGCAACCTTTAAATGCCAAGTTACATGATGACATATTTACATGATGACGCTTGTCTTGGTGTAGAATTCTAAGCGTGCGACTGTAAACGGGAGAGGTTATGGGTTCAATGCCTACTCGAAGTAATTATATATTAAATATTTTCACTTCTCTTCGCTTTGGTAATAAGTTAAAGCACTGCATTGAGGTCCATTAGTCAACACGCAATGCTTTAAATTCAGCGGAAAGTGGGGAACGGAAGGGTGTTCATGGTAACAGAGTGTTTTAACGCTAGGTTCCCAAATAGTCTCTGCCTACCCTGCCATGTGCAAAATACTGCGTAAAACAGAGAATTCCTTACATTTTATTATATATATATATATATATATATATATATATATATATATATATATATATATATATATATATATATATATATATATATATATATATATATATATATATATATATATATATATATATATATATATATATATATATATATATATATATATATATATAGATATATATATATATATATATATATATATATATAATATATATATATATATATATATATATATATATATATATATATATATATATATATATATATATATATATTTCACTTGATAAAGACTTACATCATCAATGAAATCGTACATAATTTTCTTATTTCTTTCTTGCTGCTTGCCATCTGGTAAGAATTTGTACAGAGCATCGATTCGCAGCCATGGTTGGCATACGCGCGTCGCCACGTTGCTAAAGTAATTTTTGAATGCCATAAAGAACTTGTGATCGGGTTGGTTTTGAATATTAATATTGACACCCAGAGCTGTTTCTGTAATTTTAAATATCCATATTAATTGTGTAAAGGAAGTTAATTTTTGTTTAGATATTTAAATAAGTGATATGTTATTACATTTATATCGTTAATATAAAAAAATAATTTATTATATCTTGGTAGAATATATACTCAGCTTCACGCTGTATCCCGCACATGGCAGGGTAGGCAGAGGCAACTTGGGAACCTAGTTTTAAGACACTTTGTTCCACTTCCGTTCGCTACTTTCCGACGAATTTGAGGCATTGCGTGTTGAATGGCGGAACTTAATGTCACGTTTTGCCTTGTTATCAGAGGAAAGAAAAAAAATATGAATATTCATTTCCTCGAGGGGAAATCGAACCCTTAACTGTCGCACGCCCCTGCTCTACGACAGGAGTCACTTAATGATATTAATACTAGAAACAGAAAAATATATAAAATTTATGAGGTCAATTATCTTAAAGTAACTTAAATATTTTACATTTTTTTTAGAGAGGCCTGTCATGGTGCAGCGGCACAAGCGTGTGACTGTAACCGACAGGTTCTGGGTTCGATCCCCAGTCGAGGATATGAAATATTTAATATTTTCAATTTAAATATTTAATGCTTTATTTCTTCGCTCTGGTAATAATGCAAAGCGCGGCGTTGAGTTCCGCCCCTCAACAAGTAATGCCTCAAATTCGGCGGAAAGTGGGGAACGGAAGTGGCACGGTATGTCTTATCACTAGGTTCCAGGGTTACCTCTGCCTACCATGCCTCGTGCGGGATACAGCGTGAGGCTAAAAAAATATTTTTTTTTATAATAATCAGTTCCTTTATTTCTACCGTTTTTTGTACTTTGTTATTTTAAATTATGTTTTTGTTTATGTACTTTAAGTGTTGTTTTTCTGACCAAATTTATCTTTTAGCTCTTTTTTACTTCTACAAACGACAATGACTTTGACATACTTTTCATATTATTGGCAAATGAATGAAGAAAGTATGATAACACTAGATTTTCTCAGCCCAACCAATAATAAACAGATGGTCGTTGTTGTCCTCAGGTTGTTCACATGTTTTTATATATTTAAATATTTTTATATTAATGTATATTTTAAAATTCAAAATTAAAATAATTGATAGTACAAATATAAAAAACAAATCTTACAAAAAGTGGCCTGATATTTTAGATTCAATTTTAAAGTGATGTAACAATTGTTGGTCCAATTTCCACAAGAAGGCAAAGTGCGGTGCGGAACAACTCAGCACCGCACTTGTTTCAAAATTTATATGGCAGCTGAGGGGAAAAGTGGTATAACTAACATTCAGCTTGTTAATTATTCCACTTTTCCCCTTCCCCTTCCCACTTTTCTGCTTTTCCCCTTCCCGCTTGAAATAAATATAATTATTTATTGAATATTTAAAGTAATTACCGCAAAGCGAATCCAAAGCGTAGGGACTAAAGTAGTCGAAGCATGAAAAATTTCCATCTCCCACTTTAGCTTCTAATTTATCAACGATTACTTTGCTGTTGGCTTCAAAAACACATATAAATTTGCTGAGATACCTAGTGGAGAAAGACGGCGCCAATATTTTACGCCGCCGATGCCAGTGATCAGCTGCAAGAAAAAAAAAAGAAAAAGTATTTTTTTTATTTAGAAAATATTATTCGTGAAGCAGTAGAGTTTTCCATTTACACACAAAATTGAACTGGTTGTAGGCAAAAATTCTCTCTACCTATCCCCACAAGACAGAATCGGCAGAGGGAACTTGGGAACCTAGGGTTAATAAAACATCCGAGCCTATATAAGTATATGCTTAGAATTCTGTAAAATAGAATGTGACTGAACTACTTACGTGTGGTGAACACGGTGCCGTTTCCGAGTAAGTGTTTCATAATTTGATGAATGAAGTCCTTATCGTGCGTTGTCTTTAACACCATACTGGCTTCTATTGGATCTGCTATTACTGCTTAAAAAATATATTTATTAACATTTACCTTTCTAAGGCCTGTTGACGCAAGGACAGATTGTGGGTTCGATACCCACTCGAAGAAATAACATATTTAATATTTTCATTTCTTCACCCTTGTAATAAGCAAAAGCTTGATTAGTATTTTTAATGAAATATTCAAATATATAAAACAATACGAGCAAAGTCTCTTCAAAGAGTATCAATTTTTTTGTAATTAATATGTTTAATATGTTGCTACCTTGATATATTACTGAGACTGTAAGTAAACAAAAGCGTAACTAAAAAGTTCCATTTTCATTTAGCAATAGAGCAGTTAAAGAGCAATTACTTATAAATTGCTTGAAATGTTGGCAAAGCTCTAGCCGAAGAGTCTTTCAAAATCCACTTCAATATATATACTTTTATGTGTAAATTAGTCATTCGCAACTTAGTATGACATCATCTAGCATTGAGTTTTGACTCATAATAGATGAAATTAAGGGAAAATTAGGAAACGAAGTGTAAACAACGTTGTAAACTAAAATTAAAGAATGTAGTTACAAAATTAATTGATTTATAATTTATACATACATATCATTAACTTGTTTCCCATCCACATGCTTGCAGCACCATGTTTTCTTCCACATGCTTGCCAGAACGCTCCTATCAGTGTGTTCATGCGATCTAAATAATTAAAGACATCATTTTATAAGTCTGTATGTTTATTGTAAAAAAGAGGTCTGTCGTGACGCAACAGGTAAGTCAGGTAGAAGCGTGTGATTGAAGTCAGCGATATACTAAATACAAAAATAAAAAGTAAAAGTAAATAAAAAAAGAAAAAAGTAAAAAGTAAATAAAAAAAGAAAATACCAAAAAGACATATAAGTATAAATAATTTAACTTTGTTATTCATCTACTCGTCATAACTTAAAAATTGTTATTTAAATTATTTTAAATAACATTATTTTGATGTTAAATTCATAAAAAATATTCTTTTTTATAGAAACAAGACAATTTGAATCATAACTAATTTAAACTATACCTTTTTTCATTCTTGGCGAGATAAAATATTACACAACATCGCATAATTTTCAACTCAAGTTTTTCGTCATCATTACATCATTACATTGTAATAATGTTTGTATTGTATTGTATTTCACACGCTAATGTAACATAAAGTGATCTTTTCCGTATATAAAAAAATACGAGGAGCGTCTAACCTTAAACTTATTCAATTTATAGAATAGATATAATTCTTCGTTAATTGAGGCACAAAAAGCTGTGTGCTGTGGGAACGATTCTCATTAGGAAACTATTTTATTTTGAAACATAATCAAAAGTTTAAAAATTAGTGAAGTACCATCACTAAGCTCTCTTAGTCCATTATAACGCCATGGAAGATATGTCTATATCAATATATAATAATAAATCAGTAAAAGAATGTATATAGTTTTAAAATGTATATAATTAAATATTTTTCAATAAAAAAATTGGGTGATTAGAAAAAATTGTCTGCATGCTTTTTATGTTTATTCGCACATGCTAATCGTCGGAACTGATGGACGGCTTTGAGATGATTAAACTTTTTCGTATAGCTAATAACCCTGGGCATAACAAAATATAGGGTATAATTAATTCGGAAAACTGGAACACGTCATGTATAACCGTAAGTCACTAAGTAAACCATAAAAAATATAGAATAGATGCCTTAACAAATGTTTTTTCAGGAAGAAGAGCAAATTCTGTTGAGATACAAGAAAATGGTAATCTGGAACATCTAGTGACATCTTTTTTTTTATGGAAAAGACAAGGCAAACGAGCGTACGGGTCACCTGATGGTGAGTGATTACCGTCGCCCACGGCCCCGTGTAATACCAGGGGAGCTACAGGTGCGTTGCCGGCCTTTAAGGTGGTCTGATCTGATGTAAATCCGTAAAGAATCAGCTAATTTGTAAGATACGTATATAGAAGTTATGCCCTAGTAAAGGTTAGAAATGATGTCTTAGAAAAAGTTTTCTGTTCACGTCTAAAAACTGAAAATTTTAAATGTTTGTGTTTCAACTGAAAGTATTAGTATATAAAAAAAATTTTTAAGTGAATAAAATGCAAAACGTACACAAATATCCTGTCGTGGCGCAGCGGCACAAGCGTGTGACGACAGGTCGTGGATTCGATCCCCACTCGAGAAAATGAAATATTTAATATTTTCAATTTAAATATTTCAGCTTTTCATTTCTTTGCTCTGGTACAAGGCAAGGCCAATCAAGTAAAGTGCCTCAGATTCGGTGGAAAATGGGGAATGGAAGTGGAACGGAGTATCTTAACACTAGGTGTTTATGTTCCTCCTGCCTATCCTGACATCTTCGGGATACAGCGTGAAGCTGAGTAAATATTTATAATAAATTTGTAACTGATCACTGTTCGTACACGTTTATTAATGTACTAAATTTTTTTTTTGTTGTTTGTTTATTCATTTTTACGCGCTTCTCTCAGAAATGGCTAACCAGACTTAAATGTTTTGGCAATTTACTTTTAATATTTAGTGTTAATTTCGTCTAAATCGGGTGATAAATATAAATATATCACTTTACAATATTTTGCTTGACAAAAATACTATTTTTTTCTATTCTATTAGCTGAAATTTAAGTTATCAGTGTATAAATATTGTCTTAAAAGTGATAATTTATTAGAATAAGAAAATAATTTAGATTTGAAATAGAGTTATTGCAGCGGAATAAGCCGTGGGTGTGTCGCTAATATGTAATACATTTGTAACTAATCGCCGTCCTTACATGAAATATATATAAAAAATATTATTAAGGACATTTAATTACGAAATTTAAATATTTAATGTTTCATTTCTTCGCTCTGGTAATAAGGCAAAGCGCGTCGTTGAGTTCCGTCACTCAACACGCAATGCCTCAAAATTCGGCGAAAAGTGGGGAACGGAAGTAGAACGGAGTGTCATAACACTAGGTTTCACTTCCCTTCCCCCTGCCTACCCTGCCTAGTGCAGGATACAGCGTGAAGCTGAAAAAAAAATAATAATAATAATAATTACGAATAGAACAATGTTTCTATCTTTATCATTGGTCTGTCAGTGTGTTTCCTTGCGCTAATCTCAGTAACAGCTTGACCAATTTATATCAGTTTTCACTATTGAACTTTGCTAACCTCAAAATTAAGAATTTTGTTTTATTTCAATCACTTCATAAATTAGTTTCAATCTCTCAGTCATCTAAATTTTACTAAACATTTACTTACTTATAGGTTGTTTTTTTATATTTACAAGTATATTTTCTAGTAGTACGGAACTATTAGGTTAATACTTGGTTCGTTGCCTAGTGTTAAAAATAGCCAAATCAAGCAACGCAGAATCGATTCTTTTGCCAGTGAAGTCGAAAACGGCTCACCAGTCAACGTACAACTTGGCTCTAATTACAAATTTATATTTTTAAAAGGGTAATCTCTACTTTTTGTACAGGATATTGTTACTATTAATTAATCTTTAATAGGTTTTTACATTTTTAATATTAATTATCTATAACTGTATTCTTTCCTATATGTATAATAACTTACCTTGATACCAAAAATCAAGTGTTTGTATTGTTCGGAAGTGAGTAAGTTTATTGATGGGTGATAGATTGTTACTCTGTGCTGATTTTTAAACATTAATATATCGACAACTGATTAAGTAAAGTTATAAAAAAAATCAATACTACTAAGGGATTTTCATAAATATACCAAATTTCATACATATATTTTAAATAGTTTGCGAGTTTTAAAAATTCAACAGTACTTATTAATTCAGATTCACCAGATAAATTTTACTATAATAGTTTCCTTATTATATATTCGCTATCAATTAATGCAAGTAGCTTGAAATGCTTCATGAAAAACAAACACTGCTCGTTTCCAGCTTTTTAACTTGGCTATATACGCTGGCGTGCATACGAATAAAATATACATATAATAAACTCACCTTCATTGCTCCCCAAAAAGTTATAAGCGTGCCCTATAATTGGTAGATATAAGGTATCATTTCCTAATACTTTATGAATTTCTATATACTTTTTTGATTTCCATCTATCAATAACCACTAAAATTATAAGTACAACGATAACAAGAACAGTCATCATGATTTACACTTTACGAGTATCGTCAGAAAAATGTGTTTAGAAAATAGATATTAGTTGTTTATATTACATCCTGGTTGGTTTATAAAAATGTAATAGCAGCTACTTAACACTAATCGACATCAAGAAAATATTTACTCTGACGTCAAACATTTTTTTTGTTTCTTCTGTTATTGGAAAATAATAGACTTGTCATTAGTCTATTGTATAAGAACATCTGAAACTTGATAGCATTCTATAGAATGCCATCAAGTTTCCTGTTTATGATAAAATTTATATAAAGATACTTCTTGAGAGTAAGCGTAAATAAGTAAACAATACGATTTTGTGCTAACGAAATGAAACAGCTACCGTTAAGTGTTATTTTGTAATAATTATTTTTATTTTTGACTAACATCGTCGTCTCAGCCGTGCGACGCCCACTGCTGGACATAGGCCTTCCCCAAGGATTTTCACATTTGACTAACATATATTCTATAAATACTATTACATGGATTCTGTAACTAGCTTGGATTGCTTTGCTTGTTGAATTCATCAAACATCTCATGTTTGATGAATTTCAACAAGATCTGCATAAAACAGCGACACCAAAAACAAATCAAACTTTACCTGCAAATTTCAGTGATTTCAAAAATATTTTATTACCATTGGATTCCTTCACCCCTATTATTTGGGAAAAAATATGAAGCTCAATAATACGATAAATCGATGATTGAATGCTAGTTTTTATTTAAAATTATATTGTAATATTTTATCAATTGTTTTTTTTTTATTTATGTAAACGTGACTCAATCTGAATTTCAAAGTCATTTACGTGTCTTAGCATAACATCGAAGGAAACGCGAAGAGGTCTGTGCTTCCCATAAGAAAAACTTGTTGCTGGCTTCAGACGAAAATTTCTCAAAAGTTGTGCGAGAGTTGTCTTCATTGATAACATTGCATATTGATAACCTGTAATTCATCAACAGTATCTTTCTATAAACGCGTTAATTATAAATGTGATTATGACTTTTATTTCGTTCCTTTGGTAACATACTAAAGCTAACTCAGCCACTCAATAACCAATATTTGAAAATTTACGTACAAATAAAGGAAGGACGTAACTAGAAACAAGGTTCCCAACTTAACATCTATACAAAATATAATATAACAACTGAGCTGAACTGAGCAAAACTGAATACTTTTCTTTCGCCAATCAATAAACGCAATGCCATTCTTCTTACCTATGCAGTTCCTTGGTCCTGTTCCAAATGGTATAAATACTCCAGTAACTGGTGGAGGCCTAGATAGAAATCTATCAGGGTTGAACTCCTCCACATCTGGACCCCAATAATGAGGGTTGTGATGTAACCCCCAAATATTGACCACAACGTTTTGCTTTTCTAATAGGAGAAAACCTGGAGCTAAAACACAAATATATTCAGACACGAAATATTTAAAGTGAATTTTGTTATTTTATATAGCAATCAGCTTAAAACAACTATTGCTTTTAAAAACGTTTCGCCTTAAGCGAAATAAAAATAACTAAAATATGTAGATGAAAAACGGAATTGGTCTACCTACCAGAGAAATGATGATGTAATCAATGATTTCCAAAAGCGGGAATCGAATCACAACCGTTATATTATATCACTTAATATAAATAATATTATACATACGTATTTGTGTTTCTTGTTTTAAGTATCTATTAACAAGAGGTACAGGTGGATAAAGTCGTAGTGCCTCCTTAATAACCGCTTCCATATATTTAAGTCTATGTAAATCACCAATATCGATTGCCTTGACCTGTCCAAGGACTTGTAATACTCTAAGATTGTAAAAAAAAGTATAAATATTATTATGTTCTAGTTATTAGAATATATCATGGTCTATAGGTTTCCCCACTCACAACCCCATGATTTGAAACGTAATAAATCGACGAATGAGTGGGATGAGATACTAAAAACTGTACTGTACGAAAATTAAATAACTGAATTGTACATGACCAAATCTACAAACTAAGTATTTTATTTACATGAGTGGAAGACGTGAAGACAAAAAATAAACAATTGCGAATCAATGACAGGGTCAGACGAAACTGAATCCTTATTATCGGATCCGTTTTTTTCGGAGTTCAAGTCCGTTTTTTGGTCTTCACAAATGGCAACTTTGAATTCCACTACTCTCCACGCAATTTTTCTCTTTTTTAAGTGCACAGCGAATTGGTAATATACATGAAAAAAATATATTAAATTACTCTTGATAAACTTTTTCTTGTATATCGGGGTGTTGGGACAACAAAGTGATTGTAAAGCATATTCCTATGGCGGACGTGTCACTTCCTGCTATTGCTAATGTCAGAACTTCATTCCGTAATTCTTCAAGTGTATAGGTTTTGCTATTTTCATTAGAAGTTTTTATCATGGATTCGAGGAAAGACTCCATGGCTACTCTTGATGGCTCAACTAAAAAAAATATAACACTTGAATATTTTCAGTAGTGGCTAAGATAATTTAGGTTACAAATGAAACTTGAAAACAATCAAAACTGATTTTGGCGCAGAGTTACAAGCGTACGAATAGTCGTACATTTGCAACACAACAGGCTGTGGGCTTGATTCCTATTGAAATGCCTCAAATTCGGCGGAAAGTGGGGAGCGGAAGTGGAACGGAGTGTCTTAGCACTAGGTTTCAAATTCCCTCCGTCTACACTGCCATGGGCGGGATACAGCGTGAAGCTGAGTAGAGTAAAGTAATATTTTTGTTTCTTCACTCTGGCAACAAGGCAATGCACGGCACTCAATACACAATGACTTTAATTCGGCAAAAAGTAAGACTGAAGAACGAAAAGGAGAAGAGAGCAGACTGTCTTAACACTAATTCCATAATTTCCCGCTGCCATGTGTAAAGCTGAATATATAGGGCTATCGTTTGTGGCTTTCCCTGCATTAACCGTGCAGAACCCCAATGCTTTGTATGGAGAGGAGCTTGGAACTGTACTTGTATTGGCTTGCCTTTGCTATAAAATGAAATTTGCTACGAAATAACCTAAGAACGTAAAACGAAGGAAGGGAACTTCCCTTTCAAAGTTCGCTTACCAAATTCGAAATATTTCAAAATGTTTAACTTGTATTTAAAAGTACCGTACCATTCTTGTCTTATAACTATCAAATAGTAGCAATGCGTGCCTGTTGAGTTCCGTCCGCAAAAAGTAGGGGACGGAATTGTTGGTACGAAATATCATAATATAAAGCTCCTTCTGTCTATACTGTTACGTTTAGGATACAGCATAAAGTTAAAAATATATGTAGTTAAAAGAATATATAGATTATACTTAAAAGGAACTTATGTATTGATGGTTTTTGTTATAACTTCAAATATTTTTTGATATCACAATTATGACGATAATTAGTATTTCAACATATAAAATTACCTCCATTTACATCGTCTGCACTGCCTAGTTTCTCATATAATATTTTTTTCTTTTTCCATATTAACTGAAAAAGCAAAAGATTATGTAACCACATTATTGCCTACATTTCAAAATTATTGGTACTTAATAATATAAAAATCAGTAATATCATCAGACTGCCTTTGTAATAAGTGTGTAATTAGAATAAGTTGTATGTGAATTCCTTATTAAAAAAGTTGTGGAGGAATTCTTTATTAAATTCTTTGTTTCAATTTAAGATATTATCACTTACGTCATCAATAAAGTCAAATATGATTTGTTTTAATCGTTCTTGCGTTTTGGAAATCGGTAACATATTGTATATTGCATCGATGTTAAGCAATGGTTGACAAGCTAGTACTGCACCGTTTTTTAGATACCGATTAAGTGCGTCAAACAATGTATGGTGTGGTTGACTCTGTATTTTTAGATTGATTCCGAAAGCGGTTTCTGAAAGTTGTGAAGATTGTCATTAATATATAACTTAATAGATTAAGGCAATATTAATTTTAAAAATGTTATGAAACTCGGTCAGTCAGATTCATCCGTAAAGGTACTTGCTCCGCCATGTTCACCGGTTGATTCAGAAAAAGTGTAACGCTAATCAAAATTTAAACAAGCATTATAAAAAAAAGAAAGACTGACTACAAAATTATTGATATAAGGGATAAATATAACAATAATTTCGAAATTTGATTGGTCTTTTAGGAACAATCTGTAAATATAAATGAATCAGCTTTCACATTTCATTTCCGTTGATGCTTTTTGCTTTATTGGATCAAAATAAGTTGCTATTAATTGAACTCAGCTTCACGCTGTATCCCGCACGTGGCAGGGTAGGCAGAGGGAACTTGGGGACCTAGTGTTAAGACACTCCGTTCCACCTCCGTTCCCCACTTTCCGCCGAATTTAAGGCTTGGCGTGTTGAGTGGCAGAACTCAACGCCGCGTTTTGCCTTGTACCAGAGCGAAGAAATGAAATCATTAAGTATTTAAATTGAAAATATTAAATATTTCATTTCCTCGACCAGTGATCGGACTCCGAACTTGTCAGTTACAGTACAGTTACAGTCACACGCTTGTGCCGCTGCGCCACGACAGGCCTCAATTAATTGTATTTACTATATGTACATAACTATGTAATAATATCTACAAAACTGAATTGAAATAGGGTTATTTATTTTATTTCTCATATGATTAGGCTATTATCATAAACCTTGGTAATTATTTCAGCTCATAAGACAATACAATAATAAGTTATAATCGAATTTATCTGAGCAGTTCAGATTTAAAGTTTATATTACATTCTCATGATGTTTTTATTTTGTTTACCACAAATGGAGTCCAGAGAATAAAGGCTAAGGTAATGCCAAATGGATAGATCTCCCTTTCCTATTTGGGACTGGAGATTTTCAACAACCATTTTTGCTTGAGATTCAAATATATAAACAAATTGTGTCAGATGCTTAGAAGAAAAACTGGGTAGTAAAATTTTACGTCGTGCCTGCCATATTTTCACTGAAACAAATTAGTTGAAAAATATTAGTGAAATATATTTTATGACCGGATAAATATTTTTATTTATCTTCATGCTATATCCCAAGCGGAGTAGGCAGAGAGAATAATTGTATTTTATAAAGTTATTGATAAAACGTTACGCTATATTTCCTAACATTGTAGACAAGAAGAATCTAATATAAAAAAATGTCTTGTCGACGTCAAATTGTGCATTACTAATTTGCGTCTATACATATATTTCTAACTTCACACTTTGTTTCTACCGAGATGGCCGGTGAAAATAAAATATCAAATTTTATAATCACTATACACTCCATTTTTTCTCCTTTCATTAGTAATTACCTATATTTACCTTCTTCAAGTATCATCGACACTGTGTTTTCTAATGCTAACTAAACTCTTTACTTGAGTATTTAAGCTCATAAAACCTCTCCCATGCTTCATATATCTTTCATTTATTCTTTCATCATATGTCTTTTTCTCATCTTTCTTCTTCATTCATTTGTGACACTCCTGCTAGTATTACTACTATCACTATGTGTAACTCTTTATAAGATATTCTATCAGCTAAACTAACTTGGAGATGGCATCTCCATCCCATTAATCTTTCCTTTATTTTCTTCTTGAAAACATACGTTTTATGTTGAATAACATAGTTAGTACCTGCGCTGCTTTGTATATCTGATCCTATCCCAAATACATACGGGAATCGTAATTCGAATTCAAATACAAATATTTTATTAAAAATAAGAAAAAAATTTAGAACAGGGTACTAATCCCAGCGGAGAAACCTCCATCACGGATATTTGTAACCAACATGGCTGATCGCAATATAAAAAAAGAAATAAGAAGTACAAGCTTAATTTTATTAACATCAAATAATTTACCACCAGTACAACTAAATTAACTGCTTCAGTTCTGAGAAGGACCGGCGCGAGAAACAACAAGTTTTGTATTCAAATTCAAATTTAAATATTATTATTCAAAATAAAAAGTTACAACTTCGTTTTTTGAACGTCAAACAATTTACCACCAGTTCACAAAAGTTACTGCCTCAGACCTGAGAAGAACCGGCGAAAGAAACAGAAGAAAATATTTTTATTAAATAGTTTATTTACAGATTAACACTTATTTGTCAATTAATTTGGTAATTACTTTTAACGCACTAATGTCATATTTAAAATTGCAAATGAAATAAACATCAAACATTTATCAGGAGCCTATTCTAAAAGCATATACATTGTACCATAAAAGAAATATGAGCTCGATGCAATCGACTTACAGGCGCACTATCTTTAAGCCTATTTCTAATATTATTATTAAAGAGGAACGAAGTAATTGAATACTACATTTAGGGCCAGTTTCAAGTAGCCGGTGGAATATGCCTTTGCATTTGTTCCCATTTATTACTATGCTACTATAAAATGTATATAAGGTATATAAGGTATATAAGGTATATTTTAATCGATTTTTATACTCACCTGGAGCAAAAACTAAACCGTTTCCAATAAGCCGTTGCGCTACTTTGGCAACGTGCCCTTTGGAATTTGTAGTTTTTAATATAGCAACCGCTTGCTCCGGATCTGATATAACTATAAAAAAAGATATACATACAATGGAATGATATATTTTAAGCATTCGCTATATATTTCAGTGACAGTTTGTATCCTATGTTGTAGCAAATTTTCGAGATATTGTATGATGGTGCAACTCAACGCCGCCGTTTGTCTTGTTATCAAACCAACGTTGAATTGAAAGTAGTCTTTTGCCTTAGTGAGAAAAATCGAATTAAAACATAGCAAAAGGGATTTGTGTTGTTTTTTTTTTAAATCTTTCATAGAAAAATGCTCTTCAAGATGCAAATAATAACAATTTATTATATTTTACATAGTTAATATTTTTGTAATAAATAATGAAAACTAAAAAAACATTATAAATAAATAATTTACTTTTGTTATATGCACTTTGTTTTTTTGTTGATGTCTGTCTCTAATAGACTACCTATTTATCAAATAATATTATGTAATAATTTATATTATTACATAATATTATATTTTATCTTTTTCAATTTGGTATCGAACCCACAATCGTTGCCAAACAAAAAGGAATTTACTTACACGTTACAATATGTGATCCAAACAAAGCACTTGCAGCTCTATATTTGTTGGAATATCCATAGTATGCCAATTTTTTAAACGTCTCCATCCGATCTTAAATAAAAGAATGTGTAAAACTAAGCGTTAAAGCAGTTTTTGTATTTGTATATATACCACAAAAAGCAGGTTAAGCAGAGAGAACCTAGTGTAGACTCTTCGTTCCTCGCACTGCCCAATTCGGGTGATATTACGGCCCCGACTAACTACATGAGCGTTGCCGGCCTTTAAGTGGGATAGGCACCGACGCCCGGCATTACCAAATGCGAAACTCAATGGCCAAAGCCACTACTAAACGATAGTTTCTACTGCCGGTGTGGTAATAATCCGATCGAGTCTGCCCATGCGTGCGTTACCATTACTGATAACGTCACTCTCCCACACGTACTATAGTCGCCTCTTACGACACCATTAGTACCAATTTGATCCTATTCTAAGCTGGAATCACACGGCAAAAGACTAATTAGTACGTCCACCATAGTGGGAAAATGAAAATCACTTACACACATTCCCGGAAACGCGGCGTTGAATTCCGTTATTCAACACGCAATACCTCAAGAATTTGGTAGTAAGTGGGAAACCGGTGTCTACTAGGGAACGAAGTGTCTATACTGCTGGGTTAAACTACGCTATCACGGCCGACAACTGTCCAGTGAACAATTTCATTTTTTTTCATATTTAACTCTTTTTTTTAATTTCACGTTATGATATATAGTAGATGCAAAGTAATCATTAGGAGAGCATTTCCGCCACCTTTGGAACCTATTGTTCAGACACTGACATCAAGGCACTTTCCCACGTTTTGTTGAATTCTCGAAGCATTGCGTCTTACGTGTAAATGTAAATGAAAGATTCAATACTTCATTCCCTAATATGGGAATTTAACTCACGACCCCTCGCGTTTACAGTCGTACCCTCGTACCCGTGAACCACGACGGCCTCAAAATTAATACGAAGTGAGTATTAGTCCGATAACTGCACGAATAATTTCTAATTAGTCGTCCGGGTATTTTTTTTTGGTTAGGTTAGGAACAGTTTTATATTGTTGGGGGAGCGTTATACATTTCTTATTATTTTTTTTGGTTAGGTTAGGTTAGGAACAGTTTTATATTATTGGAAGAGCTTTATACATTTCTCTCCTCAAATAAGTCTACTGTCATGCCGTTATCATTACTGAGTTACAAAAAACCGAAAATGCCCGGCATCGATTCTCTCTCTGAGACCACTTTACATAGATGTAATATGAAAAAAAAAACCAGGCGGCCCTCATGATGATATTTTACCACCGTTATCTCTTAAGACGTTATAATTTTTTAAAAAAGTTCTAATTATTGAAGATAATGTATCTTAAATGTATCTGGACTAATAACTTATAATTACCGTACAAATAACTATCAATTATTCGTATAATAATCAACTATCAATTATTCGTACGGTTATCGTATGAATAGAATCAGCCAAATTAATAACTATGTAAAATGTTTACCTTAATGTAACATTATATTAAAATGTGAGACTTACCTTCATTATTACCAAAAAAAATATGTAAGTTTCCTATTATTGGCAAAGTAATAAAGTCATTGCCTAACATAGTGTGAAGCTTTAGAGTCTTCTTAGATTTTGTATGATTAATGATTATCACTAGAAGAACTAGAAGGAGCACAATGATAGAAAACATTTTTTTGGTTATGTTTACATTAATCTGTGATTATAATATTATATTACAACGACTTTCACTAGCATTTTATTTACTATTTATTATGCTGCTTCCACTTAAAACAAAAACTTCTGACGAGAAGGTCGATCAAGAAAAGCATTATTTTATATCAGATTCTTTAAGATGTGCGAAATTATTAATGAACTGACAATTTCGTCACATAAATGTCATATTTCATACATATCTCTAGACACGCGATGGCGTGTCGAGCCAAGATCATTGTGTTATATTTATGCAAAGAGCATAAAAGAAATTCTGTTTCTCAGTCAACATAAACGAAAGATACACGCTCTTTTCCTTGTTTTTGTTGTATTTACTACAAAATTATTGGTGTAACCACAATCTAGAGCTATAGTTGAAATATTTGGCGTGAAGTGCCATATAATAAAAATAAACAGAAAGTACAAAAAGTGAAAAAAATATCGAAGAAGTATTTCTTAGAATCAAGCATACATTTGTAATGTATTTTATATAAAATGCCCACAAACTTAACTTTATCTACTTTTATGAGTTGTGCCTACCGTTGACTACAATCCTGAATCCTGTAATTAGTACAGAAACCTGGGTGAGTGAGATTAGACTCGAAGTTGTCCTTTGTTTTTTTTTTTTTTTTTTTTACCCATGCTTACTTTTATTATTTGTATGCTTCTACGCATTGCCTTGTCGTTCGATTTAAATGATAATTTGTATCTATTTTAGATCATTGTGTGTGAATATTTGTTCTTCCCAACCGGGAATTGAACCCACAATGACCTTGTATAAAATAAACGCGTTAATGCGACTTGTATAGTATTGTTAATTATCTATGCAAGAAATGACATCATTACAAATTTAATTGAGTGTTTTATTATTGTGCCTAGACTGTTAGAAACGACTTGAATATAAAATATTTTATAATTATTTATTTTTTACTTAAAGCAAATAGAGCCTTATTTAGTTAAGAAGAAGAGGTTTAGAGAATGTGGTACTTCTATATCACTATCCTAGAGGACCTATCCAAGATATTGGTACATTTGGAGTAACCAAGGAGAAGCTTGAAAATAAGTGGCGCACAAAATGTTACATTTCTAAAAATCGCCCTGACTCGAAAAATCATACTTACTAAATAATATGTTTTTAATTTAAAAAATCGCACACCAATAGCACCACGACAAGCACGGCATAAAATATTATTGAAATAATTGTAGCGTTTTGTGTCTTTGCTATTCTTTAACAGTAGGTGATATGTAAACCTCAAAAAAATATCTATTTTTAAGGCGTTTATAAGTAAAACTCAATGAAAGCCAAGAACATATTTATGAGCGCTTATACACCATTATTAATGTTGAAAGAACATGAAAAGAATAGAATATGAAAAGACTATAATCTCGGAGCGTTATACAAAAAAGAACTAAATTCACTAAACTATTCGACTTGCCGCCCAATTCTCTAACTGCACAGTACCTCGTACGGCTACGTCCCACTCTAATACCGTGTGGTTTTGTAGGAATTCCATTCCACGCACCATACACCAGTGAAATTGTTTACCTTCGGCAGTGGAACCTTCAAAAAGCGTGTGTATTTCCAACTTAAAGGCTGAAACTGTAGCTCCTCTGGTATAACACGAGTGTCTGTGATCGATCACAATCTGGTTACCCGTACCCGCTCGTTTGCCTTGTCATGACTATAAAAAAATTCTTCTCTTTCTTCAAAATTCTTCTAATCCTTTTCCTTTTTTTTCTTATTAGAAATTTTTATTTTAACTGAATACGTTTATTTACGCCTTGTTTCTTAATTTTCTTTTAATATTATCAAAAAATATGAGTTATATTTTTTGATAATATTAAAAGAAAATTATTAATAAAATTGGTATAACTTTAGTATACATATATATATTTTTTTATTTCAAATGTGTTGGAAATTTTTAATGTTCACTTTATACTATATTAGTATTATATATTTATATTAATTATTTAAAATATTGGAGCCTGTCGTGGCGCAGGGGTCTACCCCTATAGGCTTCGAACTTACAACCCGTCACACTCCTGTACCACTGGGTCACGATAGGCCTCAAAAAAATGCCTAGTAAAAATCCGTTTTCCATTTATAGATTCCCATATTACATAATTAAACCGTTTGTATTAAATGGTTGTTCTTAGAAGAAAATTTTTAATTCCCTATACCGTTGACTTAAGGTATCATTTTGCAGTAAATAATAATATATCTACGAGTATGTGCAAGTTTTAGTTTCCGGGTGAGCTTAGTTCCCGAGTTAGACTAGACAGGTTGCTTTAGCATTATACAGGGGTACCCAACTATGATTATTTTTGTATAATAAATATAATTTTGATGAACTAAATTATTGAATAATATACTTCATCGAAATTTTAAAATCATTGTAGTACAATTTTTATACCCTGCAGTTACTTAAGAGGCGATAACGTGACAGGTTGTTGGTTCGATACCGGCTGAAGGAAATGAAATATTTAATATTTTCAAATTAAATATTTATTATCATTTAGTTCCACCTCGATTCACAAATCCTTAAATTAAGCGGAAATTAGGGATTGACACTGATCTTAACAATAAGTTCCCAAGATCCCTTTGCATAGCCTGCCATGTGCTAAGTTAAATATAACAGTTAGCTAAACAAGAGGAATCAAGTGTGCACACGTTTTCCATCTTTCACATCAGAGCAACTTATGGCAGCACTTTGTATGACTAGAGTAAAGATTTAAAGAGAATTTACCCCCGAGACTGTAGTCAAAAAGGCTGGCGTATAAGGATGCATTTTTTAATATAATACTGATGCCTATGTGTAACAAATATTAACTGTATAAAAATTGTAAGGTATTAATAAAAATTAATTACATTATCATTATTATCATTTGAACCCATAAAGGTGTAATGGGTGTAATGGGTGAAAAGTTTTACCGCATATTATATATATATATATATATATATATATATATATATATATATATATATATATATATATATATATATATATATATATATATATATATATATATATATATATATATATATATATATATATATATATATATATATATATATATATATATATATATATATATATATATATATATATATATATATATATATATATATATATATATATATATATATATATATATATATATATATATATATATATATATATATATATATATATATATATATATATATATATATATATATATATATATATATATATATATATATATTTATGATGATGAAAACAATATTTAACAAATGGCAAATGGCAATATTATGCCTTGATTTAAAAGGTAAAAAATACAAAAGTTCTCCAATAAACATTGAAATCTGAGTATTTTCTAGACATTTCCTATCTAGCCTAGAGCAAAAGTTGAACACATCTGGCTGGTTCATTCAGGTTCAGTCAACCCTTCGTGGCCGATGCAGTCAGTTGTCGTTCTCCCGCCGCTGATCAACGAAGGTACGTTTAATTATAATAAGATGTATAATAAACAATTTTTATGGTTATAATGTGATGAAATCTGAATTCAATAGAATTGTCAATAAAATTGTTAGTGATTTATTTTTATTTGACTGATAAACTTGATATTATCAAAGATCTATGCTAAACGAGTTTACCTCTTTTAGTATATAAGATTGTCAGATTGTTAGCTTCAGCTTTTTTGAAGGCAGTGTACGCAGAGGGAACTTGGGAACCTAGTGTTACGAAACTAAGTTCCGCTTCCGTTCCCCACTTTCTGCCGAATTTGAGTTATTGCTTGTTAGGAGGCCGAGCTCAACTTTTGTTTATTTTCAAGTTTAAATAAGGGTGTTACAATCTTTATAAAATAAAACGTTTATTTTATGAAGATTGTACATTTGTACACCGCGAGTTAGTTATTATGTAAATTATAAGAAAAACCAAATCATATGAAAGTAACAAGTGATGTATAATTATATAGATATTTAAGCAATTTCTTATTTAAAATAGAATTTGTATTATTAATGGACGGTTAGCGTGCCATTTAACGGTTCTCTCGTTTTAACATTTTGAGAAAATCTAAAATGAGTATTGTAGTAAAAAGATAATAATAATGATATGTAGAACAAAAATATAATTTCAGAGCAGAGTGACTAAATATGTGTATTTAACACTTCTCTCTCTCTCTCTCTCAGCTTCACGCTGCATCCCGCACATAGTAGGGAACCTAGTGTAAAGACAATATTTAACACTTACATATATTTTATTTTCAGATGCATTGCTTCTTATGTATGACGTACCTAATGATCATCGCAACTGCTCACCCACCGAAAGTTAGGGAACATATCAAAAACCATGAAAAGCGATCCATTTTCAATGATGTCATACAATCATTAAGAATGAGAAGTCAAATACCTGAAGACATCGACATAAATGATGAAAATAACATTGGTCAACCCTTAGATACCTATAACCAAGAATCCATGGAGCTACCTAGTGATATCGAATTTATGCCACGAAGAAATGATAGAATCGAAATGCCCCCAATGAAATATAGATTTCCCAAAAGCTTAGTAATTAATGATACAGAGAGTACTGAGAAACCTAAGGAAGATATTATTTTGTACGTTCATACACCTGTTGAGTATGAATTTAAACCTACTCCAAGTCCTAAAAAACCAAAACCAACTAGATCGACAATAAAAATAAATAAAAATAAAAATGATGACGAAAATTATGAAGTTAAGAATACTATGGGAGGTCAAAGTCAGATAGGCAATCGAGAATCTCAAACTGTTGTGAAGCCTACAGTTATTGTCAATTTCAGAGGAACAGTGAGGCATAAAGAAAATGACGTACATCTAGAACGAAAAAAAGAGGACAACGAAACGATTAATCCACCAAATGTTTTTAATATAAATCAAGAAATAAAAATCGAAGGCGTCAGCGATTTGAGTCTAAGGAAGTTTAAAAGAATTCCACCGGAGGTGATAAATAGTGTTAATATTGCTAGAGATTCTTCGCAAATAGATGAGGACATGATGATGTGCGAAACATCGTCATCGAAAGAAAAAAAAAGTTTGAATAGCAAAGACAACGTTTTGCAAATATTGCTTACAGTTTAAACTTTTCATGAAACAAGCTATCATTGATAGCAAATTATTAGTATTTCTCAAAAAAATTTTTCATGACGAATAATTTTGTTTATATATTTACGGTATATTCTTACTGAATCTCTATGAATGTCATTGATATTTCATTGTTATTTTATATGATTGAATTATGACTATATATTTGTTAATGAAATAATTTACGACCCAAAAGCAAAGTTGGCAAGCATTGGAGGAGGTCACCTGAGAAAACTGAAAATATACGGTAAAAAATATAACTAAATTTAGGCAATCTATCTTAAATAACAAAAACATTTTTTTGTATATTTATCTTAGCAAGAAATAAAAGGCTTGTTTTTATTTATTTTTTTCATATGTTAATATTGAGGAATATTTAGAAAAATGTTATCCCTTTTAAATTTTAGTTATTGCCTTGAGAATTATTGTAGGCATATGCACTGTAGTCCAGATTTATAAATTAATATTAAATTTCCAGAATTAATTATTCTGGCCAGTCGTGGCGCAGCGGCACAAGCGTGTGACTGTAACCGACAGGTTCTGGGTTTGATCCCCAGTCGAGAAAATGAAATATTTAATATTTTCAATTTAAATATTTAATGTTTTATTTCTGCGCTCTGCTAATAAGGCAAAACGCGGTCTTGAGTTCTGCCACTCAACACGCAATGCCTCAAATTCGGAAAATGGGGAACGGAAGTGGAACGGAGTGTCTTAACACTAGGTTCCCGGGTTCCCTCTGCCTACCTTGCCTCGTGCGGGATACAGCGTGAAGCTAAGAATTATTCAGAAAACAGATATTTTACCTGGTTAATATGTTTAAGTACATAAGATCCTAATATTTAATTAACAAATGAAATGAAAATAATATTTAACCTAGTTAGGTTAAAATTAAATTATAAAATTGTATATCATCGTATAATAAGTCAAAGAAGATATCAAATATTATTAGGATTATTACACACAAATTAATGTATTGTAATTAAAATCTATAAACTTAAGTTTTAGTTCATCTAAAAAAATAAACAAAGTTATGTTAAACCTGTTTTTATTGAAGTAAGAAATTAAGAAATTCTTAAGAAACTCCGTTCTCATCAAGAAATTTCGATCACCACTTTGCGACGAATTTGAGGCATTGCGTGTTGATGGGCTACGTGCGTCACGTGTTATTTTGCTCCACTCGACATACAATGAAAATGGAGAACAGAAAAGAGTGTCTCAACACTAGGTTCCCAAGTCTACCCCACTACATGCGGGATACAGCGTGAAACTCAAAAGAAACATATGGAACACGTTACAAACTATATTTTTTTGTACTTAACTACTTTTTATTCACTAATAGCATTTAGAAAACGGCCTACGTTTTTCCCTTATATCTGTAGTAGTCTTGCCATTTTAGTTAAATGCCGTTACACGATCTAATATAGAAACAGTTAACGTTATGTATTAGTTAAAGCTTAAAACTGTTTTTATCGTATAGCCTTATAAAGTGACTTTGATTTTGATGAGGCCTGTCGTGGCGCAGCGGCACAAGAGTGTGACTGTAACCGACAGGTTCTGGGTTCGATCCCCAGTCGAGGAAATGAAATATTTAATATTTTCAATTTAAATATTTAATGTTTCATTTCTTCGCTCTGGTAATAAGGCAAAGCGCGGCGTTGAGTTCCGCCACTCAACACGCAATGCCTCAAATTCGGCGGAAAGTGGGGAACGGAAGTGGAACGGAGTCTCATAACACTAGGTTTCACTTTCGTTCCCTCTGCCTACCCTGCCTAGTGCAGGATACAGCGTGAAGCTGAGATAAAATTCTACTAAGATGAAACATATTTAATTGCTCTAAAATAATGTAAAAATTCAGGCCGTCGAAGTTCAGCGTTACAGGGTCTGACTGTAACTTTATCTGTGGTAGGTTTAATAATTTATTAATTTATAATTATTATTAATTAATCATTTATTATTTTTTAAATTAATTCATTAATTATTAGAGACCTGTCGTAGCGCAGCGGCACAGTACCGCGTGTGACTGTAAACGAAAGGCTGTGGGTTCGATCCCCAGTCTGTGAAATGAAATATTTTCAAATTAAATATTTAATATTTTCATTTCTTTGCTCTTGTTGAAAGGTAAGTGCGGCGTAGAGTTCCGCCGCTCAACAATGAACCGAGTGTCTTAACACCAGTTTCCCAAGTTCCCTCTGCCTAATCTGCCGTGTGCGGGATACAGCGTGAAGCTGAATGAATGAGTGAGTGAGTGATTAAATCCAAGTAATTCATTCGGGGAAATGTAAAACATTTCACATACTCCCAAGTTGGAACTGAATTGACAACAAACGTATATTTATGGCCCTACGACACGATAAATTGATTAATATTCTTATAGAGTAGTGTGGGTAGAGTCTCTTCATAAATCCTTTACCGGTCACCAATTAACCTCTTCTTTTATACTCTATTCATTTGAGCTTGAGACGAAACGTAAATAAAGATAACACGTTTTCTGTAAAATTTATTTAGCTTTAGTTTTCCCATATATATATACTAAGCTACCAGCTGTACTGTCTGTCTGTGTTGTATTGACTAAAAGCAAAAATAAAAAGGTTGTTTTGAAGTATTTTACAAGTCAACTATTTCATATATAATTAATAAACATTTGGAAAATTATTTAAGAACTTGTTTTGGTACCGTAAAATGAGGTAAACAACAAATTTTTAGACTTCAGTTTAGATTTGTATAATGCGTCTGCTTTTAAATATGAAAACAATCTATATTGGAGTAATTTTTCAATACTAATTTTGCTCTTACCACATATTTACATATAATAAATCTGTAGAAAAGTAATTTTTGTACATTGAAGAAATTGAAAAAAAAAATAGCCAGCATGTGAAAAGATAAGTAACAGAACCCATTTCTATCATTTTGAAATTTTTGTCTGTTTGTCTGTTTGTATGTTTGTTTGAGCGCAAATCACGTAAAATCTACGAATTCAACACAGACAATGTTTATATATAAAAAATATAAGCAACTTGAGGTATAACTTAGTTTTTGTTTCATCAAAATCGGTTCACTCTATCAAAAGATATGATTAATTTAGTGAGTTCAAAAAGTAAAATATTACGTTGAGCAATTCAGTATAGTACTTGCAACGACATCTATACTAATATTATAAAGCTGAAGAGTTGTTTGTTCGCTTGAACGCGCTAATCTCAGAAACTACTGGTCCGATTTGAATAGTTCTTTCATTATTAGATAGCTCATTTATAGAGGAAGGCTATAGACTGTAGGTATATCATCACGATAAGACCAATAGGACCGGAGCACCAATTAAGAATGTTTCTAAATCGGGGGATTTTTTCCTAATTGAGAGTTTCCTCTGCGTGCGTTGCGTAAACGGTTAAGGTTTCGCAAAAACCATGTATGATGAAATTGTTCTCCTTTTGAAGTTCTTAAAAAAAGTCTGCGACAGGATATATCTATCTTTTTAGGTTAGCTTTTTATGCTAACCAATTTGTTTTAAAATAATACATTATTTGCAAAGGTGTTTTTATAAACAATTCTTAACTTTCTCAAACCCCTAAGCGATAAGGGTTGAACAAACCTAACATGTTTCCCTTTTTATGGCAAAACAGCGGTTGCCGGGACTGCTAGTGTTTAATAAATCAAGAACTTCCTTAAAAAAATATCAACAACTTGCCTTATAAGTAGTATATAATTGAGTATTATTAATTTTATTTTACTATCGTATGCGCTTCGTTCACCTTATCTTTTTTTATTTTTTTTTAAGCTACACGCTGTATCCCGCACGAGGCAGGATAGGCAGAGGGAACCCGGAACCCTAGTGTTAAGACACTTCTTTCCACTTCCGTTCCTCACTTTCCACTTTTAAATTGCACTTTTAGAAATATTTTTATCAATATTTACAAGTTTATTACGATCCTAATTAAGCACAGAATAATAAAAACATTAGTTTGTCACTGAACATAATGTTTATAAAATAAAAAACGACAATTATTTAGTGTTAATTTTATTATTTTATGTTTATTAATCGAAAGCAATATATAATATAAGAAAAGTTTCTATTGTTGTATCTATTCACCCCGCTTAATTGGTTTTTCTTTTTTAATAAATCAGAATAAAAAAGTCCTGTAGACACCCTTCTATAATATTATTAACAGTGTTTTCAGCGTTAAATAATATTAATTGGTCAAATAATTTTCATATTTTTAAAGATAATATAGTCATCGTCTTCAATAAGTCGTGCCCTGTAAAACAGCCTTTTAATTGGTTTACCTTTTAGCTCACGGATCCTCGAAAAGGGTATAGCCACTGTCTGGGTCTTTATACATGAGCTTAGTCTAGTACCATCGATACTGTTCCTAAAGGTCAAACGAGGTCTCAGCTTGTCTCTTCTTGACTCACAGTTTAAAGCCTTATTAATAGTTAAATGAAATTATTAAAATTGCTCATTTTTTGATTGACCTTTAAAAAAATGTTGTAATTTTATAAATGTGCATGTAATTATACGATATGAGGAAACAAATTATATATGTCACAATTGTAAACATAAATTGTCATAAAAATGTAAGCAAATGATTAATGCGGAGCATTTCGCGGCACATGCGCAGAAACGTGCGACTTTAAACAGACAGAATTTGGGTTCGAGCCCACTCGAGGAAATGAAATATTAAACATTTTCATGTTTCCGCTCTGATAAAAAGGCCAAGCGCGGTGTTGAGTTCCACCGCTTTACTCGCATTGTCCCCAAAATTGGTGGATAGTGAGACACATCACTCAAATACACATACTCATTTAGCCGTGTGATTCCGCCTTAGAATAGGATCTCTTGGTACTGATGGTGTCGTAAGAGGCGACTAAAGTACGTGTGGGAGAGTCACGTTGTCAGCAATGGCAACACGCATGGGCAGACTCGACCGGATTGTTACCACCCCCGGCATTTAAGACCGGCGTTAAGTAGTGGCTTTGGCTACTGCGTTTCGCATCAGGTAATGCCGGGCCCCGGTGCCCTTCCACCTCAAAGGACGGCAACGCTCCTGTAGCTCCTCTGGAGTTACTCGGGGCCGTGGGCGACGATGATCACTTACCATCAGGTGACGCGTACGCTCGTTTACCGTCTTTTCCATAAAAAAAATGTTCCCATGTTCCCCCTACTTACCCTGCTATATGCGAAAAACAGCGTGAAAGAAAATAATTTATTCATTTCGATGTTCTGGTAATGTCACTTGAAAAGATGAGAATATGTCGCAACGCGGCAATGAGCTCCGCCACTCAACACGCAATGCCTCATATTCGGTGGAAAATGGGGAACGGAAGTGGAACTGAGTGTCTTAACACTAGGTTCCCAAGTACCCACTGCCTACCCAGCCATATGCGGGATACAGCGTGAAGCTGAGTAATCAGGAAAATAATATAAAATTAAGAAAATAATCGATATATAATCAGACCCACGATATATGTACGTTACTTACATTATAAAATCAACAAAAATTTATATATTTATATGACATCCAATCAAGCTCAAGCTGATACATAAATTTTGCTATTTTGGGCATTTTATTGACGAAGCTAGAAGCCATTGAACTTTAGAAAATCGATCACAACATTGTAAAGTAGCTGCAAAAAATTGTTTTAAAAAATCCTAAAAACAGTAATCAATGTTGTGGATTCGATTCGATTTTACTTGAGATAATGAATAAATACATTATTTTTCCCTCTCTGGGGAAAAGAAAGTACTGCATTGAGTTTCTCTACTTAACCTGTAATGCATCGAAGTTCAGCGCGAAGTGAATAAATAAATGTATTAAAGTTTTACTATATAACCTGCTGTTTGCGGGTTGAAGTGTGGAAATAAAAATCAAAATTACATAGTATCATATTTTACCTTATGTATGTATGACTTTTTATCAAAATAAAATAAGAATCAAAATTACACTCTGGTAATAAGGCAAAGTGCAGCGTTGAGTTCCGCCACTCAACACGCAATGCCTCAAATTCGGCGGAAAGTGAGGAACGGAGTGTCTTTCTTAACACTCGGTGCCCGGATTCCCTCTGCCTACCCTGCCTCCTGCGGGATACAGCGTGAAGATAAGAGAGAGAGAGGAAAGGAAATCAAAATTACGTAGTATTATATTTTACCTTATATTTTTTATGTATGTATGACTTTTTATCAATATAAAATAAAAATCAAATCACATAGTATCATATTTTACTTTTGAGTGACTTTTTATAATTTTTTGATTAGCAAAAAAACACTCATATATAAAAGAGGAAGAGCCTATGGCAGTCACGCCTACATTAATTTTAGTTAATACCAACCGGTACGTGCTAAATAAATAATTTCACTAGTTAATATAATCATTTATGTATTCTTATTATTGCAAGTTTGCTACAGTAACTTTTACAGGCGGTTGTAACCTTAAGAGGGCCTATGGCTTTATACTTTAACGAACGCTATATACTTAATTTTATCCACCTTGTATTACCTGCCAAAGTAGTCACAATTATAATTTTGCATATCCTGATCGTTCTTACCAGTAAAATAATTTTCAGGTTTTAATAAATTATATAAGTCTGGCTGCCACAGGCTCTTAAGTCATAATTGTGTTAGATATTTTTATCTCTTTCTCTCTCTCTCTCTCTCTCTCAGCTTCACGCTGTATCCCGCACTAGGCAGGGTAGGCAGAGGGAAAGGAAGTGAAACCTAGTGTTATGACACTCCGTTCCACTCCCGTTCCCCACTTTCCGCCGAATTTGAGGCATTGCGTGTTGAGTGGCGGAACTCAACGCCGCGCTTTGCCTTATTACCAGAGCGAAGAAATGAAACATTAAATATTCAAATTGAAAATATTAAATATTTCATTTCCTCGACTGGGGATCGAACCTAGAACCTATCGGTTACAGTCACACTCTTGTGCCGCTACGCCACGACAGGCCTATATATATAGATATTTTTATGTTACATTATAATGTATTCAATGATTTTAAATTAGAAAAGCAAATCTCTACGCAGCATCATTATTATAACAAACCAGATCTATAAAAGTAATAGCTCATATCCTAAAGCTTTGATCTCGTTATACTTTAATTATGACAAGGACTTTTTGTTCAACTTAAAATGAAGCGTCCATTCACTTAATTTAATGAACCTATACAAAAAAAGCTATAGCCAAGTTAAGTGTAAAAATGAAATGGCTTGAACTATAAAATGTAAAATCCTGTTTATCATACATAGGCAGAGGTAACTTAGAAGACACTTTGTACCACCTACGAGTTACGGAAATCATCGCTGTAATTTGCCTTGTCCCCTGAGCGATGACATGAAAATATTAATATATATTAATCATATACAAAGCTTTAAGAATAAAAATACAAATTAAAGTTTAAATAAAAAAATGACCAAATGCTAGTAAGAAAAATCGTCAATAACACGCCTTAAAACTTAGCATAGATTTGGGCCCCAAAGATATGTATATTAAATTGAAGATTTATTGAATAAAATTTCTCTCGAGAATCCTAGAATAGTTAATTTTACAAGGGGCAAAGTTCGATGTTAAGTTGCGCCACTCTAACTTGCTATACAAACACTTTATGATTAAATATATATGATGAAAAATTCACAATCTCTCACTTACTTGACAAAAGCATTCAGACCACTTCAATATCTTCAGTACACATAACCTATTGGTAATATATACCTAACGATAAATACAATATTATGTTGTACTCAATAACTCAATTTAACAAAGTTGAGGCCTGTTGTGGCGCAGCGGCACAAGAGTGTGACTGTAACCGACAGGTTCTGGGTTCGATCCCCAGTCGAGGAAATGAAATATTTAATATTTTCAATTTAAACATTTAATGTTTCATTTCTTCGCTCTGGTAATGAGGCAAAGCGCAGCGTTGAGTTTCGCCACGCAATGCCTCAAATTCGGCGGAAAGTGGGGAACGGAAGTGGAACGGAGTGTCATAACACTAGGTTTCACTTCCGTTCCCTCTGCCTACCCTGCCTAGTGCGGGATACAGCGTGAACCTGAAAAAAAAAGAAAAAAAAAAAGAAAAAAAAATAAAATAAAAACAAAGTTATTTTTTGGCTCTAACTGACTGACTTATCATATAATATATTATAAGCTATTTTTATATAATTTTTTCACTAATCTGAGCTATTTTAGTGTTTGTGTTCTTATTTATTTTCATTGTGTAATAACATTGTCCAACAAAATGTTTTACATGGATATAACTTTTTTTTCATCTTCTTTTTAGCTGCCTAACTATCAAATCTAAATTAAAATTTACAGAAAATTGTGGCAAACTACATATATGTTTCATATACTTTTTTTTTTTTTTTTCAGCTTCACGCTGTATCCCACACGAGGCAGAGTAGACAGAGGGAACCCGGGAATATATATATATATATATATATATATATATATATATATATATATATATATATATATATATCTATATATATATATATATATATATATATATATATATATATATATATATATATATATATATATATATATATATATATATATATATATATATATATATATATATTGTTTAAATTTTGCTCTAAGCTGTTGGACAGATCCCGCAAAATTCTCTACATATAGAAATTCGTCACCATTTTTACGAGGGTATATCATTAAATAGAATAATAAACCCAATAGTTATTTAGAAAATCTAAATAAGTTGTGACACGAGTGTATTAATTTTGACGTAGTTTAATGAGAACGGATGGTTTTGTGGTCGGAGCGTTTGGACGGTTTCAAAGAGGCGCAGAATCAAATTTCATCATTTAAAAAAGAAAAATCTTTTCTTTTTTTTTAAATTATATATTTATCTTTTCTAAGTATATGTAACACCTTAATGTGAGCAAAAATATAAAATAAACTCAAAATTTCAATATGAAGAGTGGGCCTTGCGGGACACCATTATTTGATGTGACTTACTTTGATTGATTTTAGAGAAGATTCTCGATCAACTGTTGCCTGCCTGACTTCTTAGAGACAAAAAAAACTATCAGTTAAAGCGCCATCATTTCCGTAATATCCAAATTTATTTTTTAAAATATTTTTATCTATAATATCAAATGCCTTAGAGAGATTGCCAAGAAGTAGCGCTACTTGTTTTTTCGTTGTTGTCGTGCCTCTAATACTTTCAAAAGAGCCTCTCGAACCATTAAAGTAGTTGATCGTCCACTTCGATATGCATACTGGTGTTCCAATAATGTTTCTCATAATTATGTATGAACAACGTATTTTTTTATGTACGTAAAACACTCGCTTACTCAGCTTCACGCTGTATTCCGCATATGGCAGGGTAGGCAAAGGAACTTTGGGGACCTAATGTAAACAGACTCCGTTCTGTTCCCCACTTTCCGCCGAATTTGATATTGTATGTTGAGTTGCGATACTCAACGCTGCGCTTTACCTTGTTACCAGATCGGAGAAATGAAAATATTAAATATTTCATTGCCTCAAGTGGGATCGAATCCAAAACCTATCACGTTTACAGTGACATGCTTGGCCTAAAATATTTATGTACTATTTTAAAAAAATATATAAATATATATATATATATATATATATATATATATATATATATATATATATATATATATATATATATCTATATATATATATATATATATATATATATATATATATATATATATATATATATATATATATATATATATATATATATATATATATATATATATATATATATATATATATATATATATATATATATATATATATATATATATATATATATATATATATATATTGATAACTAGTGGATACTGACACTGTTTTTGTCTAGACCGGACACTGAATAAATAAAAAAGTAACACTTTTTTATTGTTTTATTTAACCAACTTGCTATAATGTAGCATAGTTTAAAGCTCACAAATATGCAACGGACTTTAATTCAAATGCAAATAACTTTCGCATTTAAAGTGAACCGATACACAATTATTAACATTTATACATCCGTACGCCAAATATATCATAAGAAAATATTACTTATACAGTAATTATTTAAACACGTAAAAGAGTAAGTTGCTAGTGTTGTGTATTAATTATATCGATAATTTTTAAATCTTTTAAAAAAATATACTAATTATGTAATTGTTGTAGTGCAGCGGTGTTGCGTGTGGGTTCGATTCTTACTCGAGGAAGTTAATACTTGTTATTTTGTTTTTTTTTTCGGTAATAAGATAGAATGCGGTCCAAGGAGGAGGTCGCCACTCATACAAATTGTATCTTTAAATAATAAAATGAAATGTTTTGTTGAAGTAAATTATCATAATTATTTAGGCCTGTCGTTGCGCAGTGGCACAAGCGTGTGGTTGTTACCGACAGATTGTAGGTGCGATGCCCACTCGAGGAAATGATATATAATGTTTTCAAATGAAATATGTAATTCAATTTAAATATGTAATTTTCATTTCTTCGCTCTGGTACAAAGCAAAACGCAGCGTTCAACACGCAATGCCTAAAATGGCGGAAAGTGGCGGAACGGATGTGGAACGGAGTGTCTGAGCACTAGGTTCAAAAGCTCCCTCGGTCTACCCTGCCATGTGCGGAATACAGAGTGAAGCTGAGTAGAGTAGAGTAGAGTTGAAGTAAATTGAAATAAATAAAATCTTTTCTAAAATTTACCAAAAAGTGGAAAATGTTTCTTCTCAATCATTTTCAACTTCATGCAATATCCCATAATGGTAAAGCTAACTTGGGTACTTAGCGGTAAGACTGTTCTATTTCCTACTTTCTGCCAAATTCGAGGCATTGAATGATGAGCGACATAACTTAACACACACAGTTTAGTAAGGTGGTTCTTCTTTTTTTCGGATGTTTTTATTTTTAAATAAACTATGTACCTAAGAATAAAAATGTTATCTTATTTAAATTGAATTTTAATACTTTATATACAAAAAATGCGCGAACTGATCAAAATGTGAGGTGAATGCTGATTTTTTTATTCACTTTAAGCATTTTGATTGCTATCTCATTTTTTTCTTATCTGTTAAAAACATCGAATGACGTTGAAATTTGTCACACAACATTTATTCGTTCAGGTAACGTTCTCTCACTATTTCTTAAAAAAAAATGATTTCAAATTATATTTAATATATTTTTTTTGTATCATACTCCTTAAAACTTATATATCAATTACAATATTATTTACTTTACTTTAAACGAAAGCCAAAAGTAAAAAAGAATATGAGATTGTCTTGTGTTTTTTATAGGACTAAAAGTTCTACCTTAAATTGGTCAGTGACTTAAAAAATTCATAGACAATTTTTTTTATTTTTACACTACATATCGCACATAGGAGATAGGTAAAGGAACCTGGAAAAACGTCACTTTTCATCAAATTCTAAAATGGAGTAACTGAACGTCGCGCTCTACTTCGTTATCCTCATGCTTAAGCCAATGCGGCAAGACGATGACTTACTACAAAAGTTATATATATATATATATATATATATATATATATATATATATATATATATATATATATATATATATATATATATATATATATATATATATATATATATATATGCATCTCAAAGAAGCAACTACTATAAATAAACTAAACACAGATAGATTCCGACTTCGAACTCACAACCTCAAGGGCATATAAGCAATTCTAAGAAATCTGTCCAATTAGTAAATAAACTAGCATTATTATTAATAAGTATGTAAAAACATATACGTTTTTTCATAACACAACAACGATCCTGTGAATTGGCAAGTCATTTCAATTTCAACTTTCACATTTCGCATCCCTACTTTATTACTATTGAAACTCGCTAACACTAATGCTGAGCTATGATTTAAAATATTAAACATTTACCATATATTTTCCCTTATTTAATTTTTGTACTAAACGCATAGATAAAAAAAGTTAACCATCACTTCATAAACATTACTGTAAGTTTTATTATGTTAAGAAATTATTGAAGTGTGACTGTGATTGGGTTGATTTCCAATTAGGGAAAAAATACTTTTATTTTTTGCTCTGGTAATCTGGTAAGCTAAATTACACCACACAACACAAAGCGGAAAGTATGGATTTCTCGCACCTAATGTTTTTGAAATATATAGAGAAAAAAAAAAAAAACTTTGTCAAAAGTTACAATAAATACATTAAAGTTCGTGTAACATAATATGTGGAAGCAAATATTATTGTAATAATAAATTATTATTTATATATATTCATACTAATTACATTTTTTTTTACAAAATAAGCTACCAGTAATTGTGTTTTTAAATTTCAGACTAGTTACATTCTTCTTGAGAGAACAGAGAACATATTTTTCTGACAAAACAGTGGCAAATTTGTTTTAATAAAAAAACTAAGTATAGAAAATGATAAAAATTTTAGGCATTAGCAAAAAATAATTTCTTTTTTAAATAAAATTTCACGTCATTGACTTTTTTTAGAGCAAAAGCTTAAACTCGTCCGTAACTCGATTCAAAACGTAACATATAGTAAAACCTTGACCGCGAAAAGGAAAAAAGCTTCTAAAGAGCACTCACAGTCAAATAACACGCAGCATCACAAGAGGACAGACGTATTTGCTATTTTCATTCTAAATCGTTTCCAAAATGTCGATAGTATATCAAGGATTTTTGGTAAGTACTTTGTTTGTATTTTTTTTAGCTTTCCGATAATGGCAGAGTAGGCAGAGGGAACTTGGGAACCTAGTGTTAAGACACTCCGATCCCAATAAGGCACTTCTGTTTCCTTCTTATAATTAAAAACTTTACTCGGTTTTTTTTATTTATTACATAGCTTTTATATTTGCAGCTTTTACGTTTTGAACTTGTTTTTGGCAAAATGAATATAAAATATTTATGTTAACTAGAAATATAGAATTTATTTAAAGCTCTGTTTTCTTATATTAGTATTAGTAATTTATAAAATGTGAAAATATTTTAAATGAAATACTCAATATTTACCACTTATCAGCCCCCGAAGTAAAAAGAGGGATGAGTTTCTGTGGCAGTGTAGCTCTCAGATAGATTTCGATACGTTTAATAAGTGGATTTCATGTTTTTTTGTCATAATCTATCTTTACTATATTAGGTAAAAATCGATCTAGTAATTTGAATATTATCAGTTCTTTCCCAAATTGATGTAAGGCATGTTATTATTATTTAAATATAGCTATCGAGGTTTTTTTTTTTAATTTATATTTGTAATCATTTATTATATTAAGTGGGGAACGGAAGTGGAACGTATTAACACTAGGTTCCCGGGTCCACTCTTTCTACCCTGCTTCTTGTGGGACACAGCGTGAAGCTGAAAAAAATCATTAATTGTTCACCTTCTTTTTAAGGAGATTGTTGTTTTTCTTTTGTTCGGCACTTATTTAAACTTATTTTTATCAATTTCAAATAATATTTATATATATTTGGAAGAGATAGATTTGGTTCTTCCAAAGATAAGTTACAAGAAAATATTAGTCAATTTTTAATTAGTCCAATGAGAAATAAATTCTACATACAATTGTTATAAACACACTTTAAATATATTAAATTTTACCCAATAATATACAACAAAACAAAAAATATATATTATTTACATGTAAAATAAGGCCCAAAAGACAATTTGAATATTATTTTAATCTCGTATTATTTTCTCACGATACATTTTGTATGCGAAGCTTGCGTTCTCGTATGTTACAAGATATACGGTTATTGAATTGACACTTACATTGAAACTACTATATAATTTGACTTCACCTATTTTTTTTTATTTCTCTGACGTAAAGAGACGTACGCGGCGCTAAGTTGCGCTCGAAAAGTAGTATCTCGAATTCGAATATGGAATGAAGTTTTTTGTTATAACGTTCTCAACGCCATGTTCTGGATAGATATGATTGAAAGGAAATGTAATATTTAAAATTTCATTTTCTACCTTTTGATAAAACACGCATTTCATTGGGAGTCTAATATAGTATATCAACAGATAGCTTATTTAGAATAAAACATTTGATTTACTGTCATAATATAAAGTACAGGAAGAGGTACAGCGAGATGCTACAAAAAATAGAACATATTGAGACCGAGATAGTAGAAATCTTGAAGTTTCAACTTTCCTCTCGTTTCTTTTTTAGTTAAGATAAAAAAGTAAGCCAAATCGTAATTGAACTGAAAATAACACTTATTCCCATTTCAATATTTTACTTCACTACTTTGAAATGAAATATTTAATATTTTAAATTTAAATATTTAATGTTTTGTTTCTTCGCTCTGGTAATAAGGCAAAGCACGGCGTTGAGTTCTGCCACTCAACACGCATTCTCTGCGGTAAGTGTGGAACGGAAGTGGAACGGAGTGTCTTAACACTAGGTTCCCGGGTTCCCTTTACCTACTGTGCCCCGTGCGGGATACAGCGTGAAGCTAAGTAATTTAGATATTATTTGTACAATAATTAAATCAACACCTATTGCATTCGTAGTAAAACATACTTCTGCTAAATCTAAAGGTTGAAAAATAAGCTTAGGCTAGGTATAACACATGCCTTATTCTTAATGATTAAAGCAAAGCGCAGGTACAATATGAGTTGTCTTTTTTAAATTTACGCTTTACTCGCACATGGCAAGGTAGAGAAAAGGAACTTGGAAGGAACTTGGGAACATCATGTCAAGACACTCCGTTCTGTTCCCCATCTGATGTTATTATTATAAGGCACAATATGTGATGCTATTACTGTGAGGCTTTTGTATACCATCATGATAATGATTTCAATATATTTATTATATTATTTTCATTTCTATGCTCTGGTAATAAGGTAAAGCGCGGCGTTGAGTTCTGCAACTCAACATGCAATGCCTCAAATTCGACGAAAAGTGGGGAGTGGAACGGAGTGTCATATCACTATATACCCAAATTTCCCTCTGTCTACCCTGGCATGTAAGATGAGCTTTACGCTATAAGCTCAATAATTATTTCGATAAATGACTACTCAATACAAAAATATTTTATGAATTCGAGCATGTAGTTTCTGATATTAGCGCTTTCAGACAAACAAACTCCTACGTCCTTCTTAAATTAGCGTACATTAATTGCAAATGTAAAAAAGTTATCTAAATTAATATAATATGTAAAATAGAATAATTCGGACAACTTTTTTAATATTGAGTCATAATTTTAAACAAAATATTATATTGTTTTATTCATTTATCTGTGGTAATTAAACAATGTTAACTTTAAATCAGTTAATTTTGTAAAATAATTATTAAAAATTTTCATATTTATATCGTTAAATAATATTTTACCTTAACATGTTTACTCTTAATATCTCAAGTAGGTACTTGTACTGTACAAAAACTAACAGTTGCATTGGCCTATTTTTATTATAATGTACACCAGGGAACTTAAGGAACCTGAAGAAGGAAACAAGGGCCCCTGTTCCTGTTATAATCACATGTAATGGGAATCAAATTATTTATATATGTGTGTATGTTTTGTAAAAGTTTAAAGTTTTCATTTCTTCGCTCTGGTACAAGACATAACGCGGCGTTGAGTTCCGCCCCTCAACACGCAATGCCCCAAATTCGGTGGAAAGTGGGGAACGGAAATAAAACGGATTGTCTTAACATTAGGTTCCCAAGTTCCCTCTGCCTACCCTGCCAAGTGCGGGATACAGCGTGAAGCTGAGTGAGTGAGTGAAATGTATATATATATGTATATTAAAACTTACAAAACATTTACTGTTAATAGACCTTTAAATTCTATTGTCGATGACAAAAAACATCTATCTGAACACGCAAAAACTGATCATTTATAAATAAATATAAGGAAATCTATGCTTTATCTTATTTAACATAGAGTTGAAAATACCATAAAGCATTAAACTTTCTTAACCTAAATCTAAGTAAATTACTGTCTTGCTACCCAAGTTCGCGGAATGAGGGTAATGCTATGAGAAAGTACTTCCTTTTGTGTTAGTTATTTATATATTATAATATATATTTATATAGATTTAATGTCCATAGAAGGATTACAGTTAATGATATTACCCGAAGTTAGGGTTCAAAGACATTAGTTGTATTTGGACGTGAATGAGTCATTTGTTAGTTTGTGTTTACTTTTTTTTACTTTATATTTTATTCTATATATAGTAAAATAGCAGAGTGAGGTGTTTAGCGAAAATTAGCGCTGCATTTTATCCTACCATCGTTCCGTTACTTACTTATATATATATATATACATATATATATATATATATATATATATATATATATATATATATATATATATATATATATATATATATATATATATATATATATATATTTCTTTTAGTGGAAATTAAGCCTAATAATCTATGTATATATATACATATATGAATATAAATACCTTATTTGGTAATCGAGCAATAAAGTAACGTAATCTTACTAAAGCTTTCTAAAGAGGATGGTACTTATCACTTAAAAAAAAGATTGTAATTATTATTAAAAACTGGTTGTCTGTAAAGTCGGTTCACGAACGATAATTTTACGTGATAACGTCAAAAGAAAACATTCGTTTGAGGCCTCGGAATACATTTATCATTAAGCGGCATGTGGCGCAGAGGTTTTAGGTTCGATTTCACTTTCTCGAGTAAGTGAAATATTTATCATTTTCATCATTTTTTCGTTATTTTTATCATTTTCGTTTATTTTATCATTTTTTCTTTATGGTCCAAGACCAAGGCAAAGCGCGGCGTCGACGTCGTCACAGAACACCCAAAGCTTAAAATACGGCGGAAAGCCTAAAAACGAATGGAGCGTCTTAACACTAGGTTCCCAATTAGTACTACCTGTAGAGTGCCAAGTTTAGTCTGTGGAAGCTGAAAAAATACCATAACTTTGTATAATATACGGATTATTTTCTTTAAAAAAATACGATATTTTTTTATATAATTTTACATTTATTTGCACACATTATTCATTTTTTTTTTACTTTATGTAAACGCTTAGGCTGATTGTGCCACTCTATCGCTTATTCTACGCTCTCGCTTGCACTCTCGGGTGAAACGTAACGTGACAATGCGTCATGCTTATTTGTGCGTGCAGCCAGCGTTGATCAATTTATTAAATTTTTAAAATAAAAATATATGTATTATATTAATATTCTTACATTTCTGATATTTTAATATTTATTGATCAAATTTAAAGCATAAGAATTGTTATGGAGATACAATCCTTTGATACACTTTATAGGTAATAACGATGACAGTTTCGGTTTTCCTCAAGTCAATGAACTGATTCTACTAAGACGATGTAAAAAAAGATATGTTTTTACAAAACATTACAAACAGAGCGACGTTTGTGACAAAATATATATTTTTAGCTCCACACTGTATCTCTATCAGAGGAGCGAAGGGAGAAAGGAGTCTAATGATACAACTCTCCGTTTCCATAAAGAGATTTTCTTTAATCGCTTTTAGCCGATTTCTAAAGACATTTCGTGTTGAGTGGCGGAATTAAACACTGCGCTTCGCCATGTTGCCAGAGCAAAAAAATTAAAACCTTAAATGTTTAAGTTTTTCCTTTGAAGATCGAACTCACAACTTTACTGTCACACGCTTGTGCCCCTGCGACCTTTTCACCTTCAGATAGGCCCTTGTTTGTTGTTGTTGAATTTTAGGATTTCAAAGCTGTACAATTATTGGCGCCTCAAAATTAAATAAATATTATGATATCGTCTTCACGTTTCTCTCGCATATCATGTTTTTCGCTATATTACCAAGGCAAAACACGGCGTTGAGTTCCGCTACTCAACACGTAATGCCAGTCTAAGCCCCCAAGTTCCTTCTGCCTACACTTGCATGTAAAGCGTGAAGCTATTAAGAAAACTTATATTAGGTACATGACAATAGCAATCATAATTTAGTACTTACATATATTTGTTTTTGTCGCGTTCTGAAATCTTTCTTTTTTTTTTAAACCTAATATATACTATAATTATAAAAATGATTTTTTTTTTGGGTTCAACGATCTTATCATGGAAACTACCAATTTTTAATTAAACAAATATTTTCATATCGGATAGTAGATGAAGTACTTGTGATCAGGCAAACTGGCTGACCACTGTACCTCAGGAACTAAAATTTACCTACAGACAAACCCGCGTGTTTGCATAGTTTTCTGATATACTTATTCAATAAACGCCCGTTTACTTTCCACTTGATAAGATATACTTTAAAAAACGATCAACTTCATTAAAGAAGTACATTAGTGATTTATACCTCAACAGTTTAATTAACTTCACACTTATCATCTTATGTTAGAACCGGTTGTTATACATTCGACATCCTCAAGTGTAGGTCGAGATTGATTTTATGCATCTAATTGGCTTGGCAAATTGTAAAAATATATATTTTTACTTAATATTTGAATATTGTTTCAATAAGGCAAAGCGCGGCGTTGAATTCCGTCACTCAACACGCAATGCCTCTTATTCGGCGGAAAGCGGGGAACGGAAGTGGGACGGAGTGTCTTAATACTAGGTTCCCGGGTTCCCTTTGCCTACCCTGCCTCGTGCGAGATACAGCGTGAAGTTATGTTATATTATTGTTTAAATAAGCAAAATAACTTATTTGTTATGGTAACGAGGCAAAACGCGGTTGGGTTACGCCACGCAAAGCCTCAAGAAATCCTCAATACGAGAAACGGGGTGTCTTGACACTAGTTACCCAAGTTCCATGTGCCTAGCTTGTTAGGTTTGGAAAAAAATATGACAAAACGCACTTTTCTGTATTTTTAAAGTCTACTAATGAGACAGAAAGCAGAGAACTGGGTCTCTTAACATTAAGACACTTAAATTCTCTACTAACCCTATAGATATCAAGTCAGGCGACAAACTCACGCTCAGATCACAGATTTTTAAATGACATTATTTTTCAGCTTTACGCTGTATCCCGCATGTGGCAGAACGAGGAAATTACTCTACTCTACTCTACTCAGCTTCACGCTGTATCACGCACATGGCAGGGTAGGCAGAGGGAAGTTGGGAACCTAGTGTGAATACACTCCGTTCCACTTCCGCCGAATTTAAGGCATGGTGTGTTGAGTGGCGGAAGTTATCGCCGCGTTTTGCCTTGTACCAGAGCGGAGAAATGAAAACATTAAATATTTAAAATTGAAAATATTAATAAACGAAGAAGTTAAACTATAAAGTATTTCATTTTCTCGGAATTTTGACTCCAATTCAAAAAACTTCTTTTACTACCAGAGAGTCTCTTTTGTCTCCCAAGTTTAGCCCAAATTCATTTTAGGATTGCAAAGCTAAACAAATATTGGCGCCTCAAAATTAAATAAATATCATATCGTCATTGTATTTTACTTACATATCAGTAGGATAAGCAGAAGGTTTCAGTGATAAGACTTTCCTTTCTCACCAAATTTGGTGTTTGTTGGGATTAGTTTTCATTAGATAACCAAAATCTGAACGCAATATTAAGTTCGAATTTTTATGCATTTTTAAATTGTACAATTGAAATATACTATTTCAATTGTACAATTAAAAAAAACATAGAAATTATTTTCTTCACTATTTTAACAAGGTAAAACGCGGCGTTGAGTTCCGCAACTCAACAATGTCGTATCCAAGTTCCTTCTGCCTACGCAACCAAGTAACTTAACTTAGCTTCACGCTATATCCCTAGCGGGGTAGGCAGAGAGAACGGAGCGCCAAACGCTACGGTCTCGGCATACCTCTTAACCAAGTAGAGTTGAACTATTAAGAAAATGTAATATTACATAACGCCAGCAATCATAATTTAGTATATGTATTTGTTTTTTTCACGTTATTAAAACTTTTTTTGTCTAATATTGATTATTAGAATTATAAAGATGAATAGTTTTTTTTGGTTAAACGGTCTAATCGAACCCATAACCTGTCGTTTATAGTTACACGCTTGTGCCGCTGCGCCACGACAGGCCTCTAACATTAAAATATTGATAAATCTAATTTACTATTAAACTAAATCACCTGCAAGTTAAAGCTCTAACAAACATTCACTATTGACCGTGAACTTTATATACATACTTACGTATCTAAGAGCTTTCTCTTGGCATTATACATTATGATTAATTGGGGACTCGTACTCAATGGGAAGTAGTTTTCTTTGAATATTTTGATTTATTGTCATTTTTTTCATATGTAAAAGTGTATTTTTAACGTTTTTGTTTTGTTTTCGTACAAATTATTATTATATTTAATGTATTTAATATATTAAACTTAAATTTAAAAAAATCTGTCCTAAGTGTGAAATAACACTTTAAAACATAGTAAAAAGTATTTAATATATATTAGCGACTGGCGGCTTCGCCAGCTTGAATTACACTATATTATTTTCGAATCTCAATTGCTCTCTTTTCTAATAATATTGTTACTTTTATATATAAATATCTATACTTATAACAAATCTGTAGCCGATTGCTGTCTGTACATGGACGGTATATAAAAAAAATCTTTTTCTCTCTTTTTAAAACACTAAATGTTAAGGGAAGGTTAAGTGAGAACTGCGTTTAAATCTGATTAGCCAGAATATATCACGCATGTTATATCACAGAATATTAAATATATTCCTTTCAAAAACGTTGTTCGTGATTTTGTATCTCATAAAATTAGTATCGATAAGCATTTAGTTGATTTAAAATATTGATGTTTGCCCTTCACGGATAGAAAGGACATATTTTACTCATAGATACGTATAAAGATATATATATACATATACATGTAAGTATAGATTTAAAGTCCTTTCTTAAATTATCTTTAAGATTTATATGTCAAGGTCTTACAGTAAAAATTTGATGAATATAAACTAACTTCGTACTAAATTTAACTAAACATTACCATTTTATATAGTACAAATAATTTAAAATTATTTTTTTCGTAGTCATTCTCAGTCAGCTTCACGTTGTATCCCGCACGTAGCAGGGTAGACAGAGGAGACTTGGGAACCTAGTGTTAAGACACTCCGTTCCACTTCCGCTCCCCACTTCCCGCCGAGTTTGAGGCATTGCGCGTTAAGTGGCGGGAAGTTTTTACTAGAGCGAAGAAGAAAATAGTCATTATTAATAAACATATGGCTGTGCTTTATTATATACTTAAATTTATTTATAATTATTACTCTTAAGTATGACATTTATAAAAAAACTGAAAATCATAAAGATATCTAAATAAAACATATGAAACTTCAATTCTAGAATATAGAATCACAATTAATAATTCAGATTAAATTACAAAAAGCAAACTTTCATATAACGTAGAAAAGAAGCCAAATTATTAAAAAGTAAATACATATAAATATATCAAACATTGATAAAGTACCCAGGCACTTACGTAGATACATGGTCAAACATCAAGGGCCCCTGATTTCCCAAGAGTTTTCCCCAAAACAGCATGCTATGGAAATTGTACTCCGAATCTTCATCACTATCTACATTATATAGCACCATCATCTGAATCGGACTTATTTTTTCTTTTGGTTATTTTCCTTTTTATTTCTTTCATTTTTGTTTATGATTCTTGTTGTTTGCCAACTTTTTTTCTTTTTCTTCTTTTTTCTATAGATTCCTTCCTATAAGATGAAAATATATTGACAGCTTCTTTTCTTTCTCTTTTAAAGGGTTTCCTTTTATTTTTTCGTATTGGACAATACAGGGATACTAATCCTAAGCTACTACGAGAACTTTATTATGTCTGTGTGTGCAAGTTTCACTTGCTCCCTTTTCGCTCCGAGACCTGGTTATGGAAAAGTCAATAATTGAATACTATATAATCTGCCCATAATTGATTTTTTTTTTAACGAATTCAAACTGACATTGATATGTTCGTTTTTAGGAAAGTAATGCTATGTAATACCACAAAAACTTATTAAAAATATCTAAGCTACCTTTAAAAGTAATAAAATCTATAATCAGTGTAATTTTTTGTCGGGTTTTAAATACCATAGAATAATGCAAAAGTGGCAAAACAAAACACTATGAAAACGACCTAAAGTGTTTAAACACTCTCACACTTCTATTATATCACTTCAGAACGGAACTCAACGCCGCGCTATGCCTTGTATATCAAAGTGGGAATAGAACCCATAACCTGCCACGTTTACGGTCGCCCGCTTGAGCCCCTCCGTCACGACTGACCTCATTCAACTTATTAAGTATAGAAAATATCCTAAAATCCTGAGACCTGTCGTGGCGCAGCGGCACGAGCGTCTGACTGTAACTGACAGGTTCTGGGTTCGATCCCCAGTCGAGGAAATGAAATATGTAATATTGTCAATTTAAATATTTAGTGTTTCATTTCTTCGCTCTAGTAATAAGGCAAACGCGGCGTTGAGTTCCGCCACTCAACACGCAATGCCTCAAATTTGGCGGAAAGTGGGAAACGGAAGTGGAACGGAGTGTCTTAACACTAGGTTCTCGGGTTCCCTCTGCCTACCGTGCCTCCGTGCGGGATACAGCGTGAAGCTGAAAAAATATCCTAAATATTCTAGATTTTTCTTCTCAAGCCAATGTTACTTACTCGTAGTAAAAAAATCTTGAACACACATCGCTCATTCAGTACAAAAGTGATGGAAGTCTAACGGATTTACAAAGTCAGTAATGACTTCCTCATTACAAAGCATTTTGTTTTTTATAATTTGTTATTGAATCTAACGGTATAGATATTACGAGTATATGTTCTTATATTAGACAGCTCAGATTTTACGGTACGACTGAAAACGTGACAGTTTATGGCTTCAATACCCATTTGAGAAAATTAAAAATTAAATATTTTCATTTTTGCGCTCTGGTAACGAGGTAAAACGCGGCGTTGAATACCGCCACTCAACACACAATGCCAAAGAAAGCAGAATGATCTTAATGGAAACAGAGTGTCTTACCACTAAGTTTCTAAGCTATCACCGCTTACTTTTTCATAAATGGAAGAGAACGACCTAAAAATAGTAGGTATATATTCTTTTCTTTTTGTAATTACTACTGCATTTATAGTACCCTAGTACCCCAAAATGGAAAATAAGCTAAATAAATCATTTTCTGACACAGAGATTAATACTTTGGGAGAAAATAATACTCCTCCTAACTTTGTAGCAACCAGAAGTAAGAGGAAACGTGATGACGAAATATCAACCGAATTTTCATCGTTCAAAGAGGAAATTAAAAATATGATTTCTAATTTATTATCACGTCAGAATCAAGAGTTTAAGAAAAATTTAACGCTACTGAAGGAAATCCAAACTACTAATAAAAATATAGAAAATTCTGTAGCATTCCTATCCTCGCAAAACGAAGAATTTCAGCGCATAATTAATAGTTTCGAGAACCAGATCAAAGAAGACAAAAAATATATAACTATTTTGGAAGATAGGATCGAAGAAATGCAGAGAGACAGTCGTAAAGCAAATTTTGAAATTAAAAATGTGCCAAAACAAACTAACGAATCCAAAGAAGATTTAATTAACATGGTTACTTCACTATCACACTCCATTGACTGTAATCTAAACGTATCTGATATTCGCGACATCTATAGAATCCGTACAAAAAAGGGAAACGTAATAAATACTCCGATCGTAGTAGAAACTTCGTCGACTCTGATAAAAAATAAAGTTATAAAACTATGTAAGACATTTAACATAAAACATAAAAATAAACTTTGTGCCAAGCATTTAAGTCTTCGTTCATCTGTGGATACACCAATTTTTATTACGGAACAGTTGACTACCAAGGGATCACGCTTATTTTTCCTAGCACGTGACCTAGTAAAATCTAAAACATATAAATACTGCTGGACTGCCTATGGAAAAGTTTACGTTAGAAAAGAAGATACATCTCCTATTATACTGGTAAACAATGAAGCACAAATTCACAAGCTGTCACAAGGAATATGACTAGAATTATATTCACATAGAGTTTCTTACCGTGTGGTGCGTCGTATGTGTTTCTCACTAATAATGCTTAGTATTTATGTTTTGCTAGTGATGTTAATGTTTATTTGTTTCGTTCCTGTATATTTAAATTTTTCTAACTATATTTGTAATACTTATCGTTTGGAGAGCAAAGTTAATATTTTATTTACATTAGTGTTAAAAATTAAAACACTCAAATATTTTAAACTACACATAACTCATTTCATCAACACAGTTACATATTCAAACGCAATTTTAACCAAATAATATCAAAAATAAGCTTATATATTATATACCGTGATTTCCTGCATAATATTTTTGGCTCTTCCTTTTTACTTTACCCCTACTATTTAAACACATTCATTATTTTAGTTGACATTAATGGATAATAATTCCCTTAAAATGTTACAAGATATTGACAACACAGTGATCACATACTCTGCACAATGTGAAGTTAAAGACGTTACAAAAATAAAGGGAAATAAGAATGACTTTACGATTGTTTCCCAAAACATAAGGAGTATCTATAGTAATCTGAATGATTTTCAAATAACTTTATCACAATTTGGTTTTTGCGTGGATATTTTGGTTTTTACGGAATGTAGATTACATTTATCTAAAGATATACCGTGTCTCGCTAATTATGATGTATTCTCAACATCTCACCACATGAATCAAAACGACGGTGTAGTTATCTATGTAAAAAACACTCTAAAGGTGAAGATTAAGGAAGTAATACTTATACATGCTACATGCTTACAAGTGGAACTTGACAATATTATAATTCTAGGTATCTATAGAACCCCTTCAAGTCCTAATGCGTCAAATTTTATAAATTTCCTTAGCGCCTACTTAGAAAGTATTAGGTCATACAGAAATATTATTGTTACGGGAGATCTCAACATAAATATTATCTCCAAACCTAATGAGAATTCGATTGAATATAACAATAGAAATAACTACCTTCTAATGTTATCTACGCACGGACTTTTTCCTGGACATTCCCTCCCTACCCGAGGTAGTAATTGCTTAGATCATTTCATGCTAAAACTCTGTAACAGCATAAATTCTTCATATGTTGCAGTCATTAATACCTCGACTACTGACCATGCTACAATTTTCTTAAAATTTTCTTTATTATGTAATGTTAGTCGATGCTCCAAAACAACAAAAAAGTACACTAATTTTGACAAGGCTCTTTCTATCCTAACTGAATAAAATATAACAGCTTTGCTACAATGTGAAGATCCTAATATTCTTGTTGAGATTTTGATTACTAAAGTGACGGAGTCACTGAACGAAAGCTCTTATGTAAAACATATTAAAAAGAAACATCGCTTCATAAAACCTTGGATGACACCTAGTATACTGCGTTGTATTTGGAATAGAAATAAGATGCAAAAGAAGCTAAGAAGTAACCAAGATTGTGAAATAATGAAAATTGCTTTTAAAAGATACCGTACCCATTGCAATAATTTAATAAAAAAGGCAAAACGAAAATATGATAGTGAACAATTAATGTCATCAACTAAAAATCCTAAAAAACTTTGGGACACAATTAGAGCTATAACTCCCTTAAAATCCTCTAAAATAAATAACAATTATCTTTTGAGCATAAAGCCTTCGCCGACTGATTCCGTCAATTATGTTAATAATTACTTTTCAAATATTGGAAAAAAGCTAGCAGATAACATTCTTTTAAATTTTACTCAAGGAAATAACCTTTCATTTCCTATAAGATCTACGTCGTTCTCTTTTGTAATGCTTGATACAGGTATTAAAGACATATACTCCATTATTTTGAATTTAAAATCGGACAGTTCACCTGGATGGGATAATATTCCCACGGCATTTTTAAAATCAGCCAGACATTTGCTTACCCCAATACTTTATCACCTAGCAAACTTATGTTTTAAGCTAGGAACCTTTTCTACTCTCTTAAAACAACCGATAATTACACCAGTATATAAAGGAGGTGATAAAAGTCATGCTAACAACTACAGATCTATTTCAGTTTTGCCATCTATTGCCAAAATTGTAGAAAAGCTATTAAACTCAAGACTGCTTAATTACATAGAAAAATTTAATTTAATTTCTGATGCACAGTATGGTTTTCGACGTAAAAGAAGTACTGAAGACGCCATTGTAGCTCTAACTTCTCATATTTCTGAACTTCTCGATAAAGGCAACAAATGCTTAACTGTCTTTTTAGACCTAAAAAAGGCCTTTGATACGGTTTCAGTTCCTATACTCTTGCAGAAACTTGAAAATATTGGCATTAGAGGAACTTCACTATTATTATTTCAAGATTACCTAAGCAATAGGAAGCAGAGAATAAAAAATAGAGACCACACAAGCAGCGACTGTTCTGTAAGTTTTGGGGTTCCCCAAGGAAGCGTTTTGGGGCCATCATTATTTTTAACATACATGAACGACTTGCTAAGTACGACTATTAAGAATGGTCAAATTTTTGCTTACGCAGACGATACCGCAATTGTTTTCTCAGGTACCTCCTGGAATGATGTAAAGCAACTAACGGAAATAGGACTTGCAAAAATATCTTTCTGGCTTAAATCTAACTTCCTCACACTTAATTTAGACAAAACAAATTACATTTGTTTCACTATAAATAAGAGAACTCAACCTTGTAACAATTTTGAAGTACAATTGCACAACTGCCAATATAATAATACTGCCCTATGTAAGTATGTCCCATCGACTCTGAGTAGAGTTTCGTCTACCAAATATCTTGGTATAATACTTGATCAACGATTATCATGGCATCCACATATAGACTTCACCAGTACGAGAATTCGGAAACTTATTTGGATTTTCAAAAATTTAAGGCACGTATTAAGTAAAACACTACTACTACAAATATATGTAGCTTTAGCACAATCAGTATTGGGATATTGCATCTCTGTATGGGGAGGTGCCTCCAAAACAAAATTCCTTCAAGTTGAAAGAGCACAAAGATCGTTGCTGAAAGTTATGCTTTTTAAATGTTTTAGATTTTCTACTGAGAACTTATACACTTGCAGTCTAGTACTGTCTGTACGAAAGCTATACATTCTACATTGTGCTTTGAGAGTCCATAGAACTGTTGCCCTGTCAACTAACTTAGAAAAACCTAAAAAAAGAAGAAATACCATAGCATATATTCCTCTGATGAAAACTAGGTTTGGTAACAGCCAGTTTGCAAAACACTCGAAGTATTTATATAACGCAATAAACCAAAAATTAAACATAAATTCTTTAAATCTTTTTGAATATAAAACTGTATTGACAACTTGGCTACAAAGTTTAAATTATGACACTACAGAATCCTTAATGCAACGGTGAACACACACACACACACACACACACAGGCAGACAGACAGACCCATACACACACACAGACACACTTATCACCCATGCACAGGCTTTCTCTTTCTATTTTTCATTTTTTTTTTTTTTTTTTTTTTTTTTGTTTATTTTCAATTTTTATGTTAGTTTTAAACTTAGCTGTAAGTGTATTTTGTTTTTTGTTTATTTTCGTTACTACAATTAACGTATAATGTGTTATTGAAGACCTGGACCGCCTGTTACAAGTACTGGTATCATACTAGTAACTTACTAGGATGGTCTTCATTACTTCCTACCTAGTTAAACAATATGTGAAACTGAAAATAGTAGGTATATATTCTTTTCTTTTTTCTTACCTTAACTCTTTCTCCCGTACATAGCTGGATAGGAAAAGAGAATAAATATAAGAGCTTAGTGTTAAAGCAGCAGCAGCCTGTCGTGGCGCAGCGGCACAAGCGTGTGACTGTAACCGATAGGTTCTGGGTTCTATCCCCAGACGAGGAAATGAAGTATTTAATGTTTTTAATTTAAAAAAATAATGTTGCATTTCTTTGCTCTGGTAATAAGGCAAAGCGCGTTATTGAGTTCCGCCACTGAACACGCAATGCCTCAAAGTGGGGAACTGAAGTGGAACGGAGTGTCTTAACACAAGGTTACCCACAAGGGTTCCCTCTGCCTATTCTGCCTCGTGCGGGATACAGCGTGAAGCGAAAAAAAAGAGAAGAAAAAATCAAGTGTTAAAGCACTCCATTTCCCTCTTCCGGGGGTATTCTTGAGTTGTTCTGTTCTAGAGCAAGAACTATATAGCCTATAGCTTTCCTCTATAAAATTAAAATATAATATAGAAAAAACAAACTCTTTTTAATTGTTTATACTGTATTATAAACATCTTTCTGAAAAAGCATCTTTGTTGCTTTATAAGCAAGCAAGGTAAGCGGGTAAGTAGGAACATTAAATTCATATTCTGTTCCCCATGTACTGCCCAATTTTTGAGACGTAACTTGTTGATTGGCGAAACTTAACTGCGCTTTATCTTATTATTAAAGTTCGTGATATAAAAACTATGTATTCCTTCTAGTGGGATTCGAACCCGCACCAGTCAGGTGCTGTACCATTTTTAACCAATGACACAAAAAAGGGAATTTCTTTTATTTTGCTTCTCGTGTATGTCCCTGGCACAGTAGATAATGAATTAATATGGTAAGCTACGATTTACGAAAATTTGGCATATTGGAATATTGATTTTCATGGATTAGATTGAGATGTTTTGGGTCAGTCATTTAAATATATCATACTAATTGCCAATTAACAGATGACTGACCAAACCAATTATGTAAAGTCTAGGCTAAGAATCTTTCGTTAGTTTACACAATTATAAAACTATTTAATAGTAAACTAATGGTTTTTTAAACATTTATTTTGTAATTGATTGCGTTCTGAAAGAGTTATTACTGATTTTTTTCTATTAGACACGCTATAGTATTCACAGTTTCGTGTGTCGAAATATTTGATTTTTTAATTGAAATATGTTATATCAGTTCAGAATTAATTAAATCGTTTTGTGTTTTTGAATAATTAATATGCAGATCGGCCAATTACTTCATTTCGCGCCTTTCTCAAACGTATCGGTTTTTATGGATGTTATAAAATATATTTATGTGTATAAAGATTTAATTCAAAACATTAATTATGCAAGTGCTTTAAAATTCAGAAATATTGATTTTTTTAGCTTTACGTAGAAGAGAAGGCAGAGGGAACTTGGAAGCTTAGTGCTGAGACACTTCGTTCTTTACTTCGAGCCGAATTCTTGAGACATTGCTGGTGGAATGGTGGAACTCAACACCACATCTTACCTTATCCTTATCAGAGCGAGGATATAAAAATATTATAGATTTCAAATCCATAAATATGTATTCAGGAGATAATTTTTTTATTATCAAATAATGATAATGAAAATTAAAAAAGCGCGACGCTGTTTATCACTACCATTCAATAATAAAATCACTAATTTTAACAAAAAAATACTGTTTTAGTACGTGTAAAAAAGTCAACGTAGCGTAATTTGAACCCGTGCCGCTTGCAAAACCGCCAAATGCTTCAACATCAACTAAGCCAAACGATCTCATCTAGCTATATCGAAAATCACTCTAAATATTTTAAACATTCTGACGGAATTTGGCGAGACGTTTGGTTTTGTTTCTGACGGAATTTAAAATGCCTTGACTCCAATTGCTCTACCACTCCTTTATGCTACACATAGCATGTGCAGTAAAAAGGTTGAAGATGTGAAATACAATACGTATATACATAAACAAGTCTAGATCACCTACAAACAAGACAGGCACACCGCAGGTAGATAATAAAAAATAATGAAAAAATAACATTATACACATATCGCATAAATATGAGGACGTTGACATTCGTCATAAATCGTATCGAAAACATAAAAACTTAATTAAAATCTTCGCTAGGAGCAAAAAAGACGTTATTTATTATGTTTTATTACTATATGGTCCCGATATTGGTTGAGAAAAAAGGTGTTAAGATATTCCGTTGTACATTTTTCGCTATTGGGCAGCGTTCAATTCCGCCATTTAACGCTGCCCAATAGCGAAAAATGGACAAATGGACACTTCTCTAATGAGCCTTGAAAGTTCCACCCACATGTTTCTTTTGAATAACTTTTTTTTTGATTATTTAACTAATCGAAGCGGGTAGTTGGCTGTCTAATGGAGTAGATATAGACTAAAATATTGATTTTATAGTCTATTACTTTGTATATTCTTTTTTCTTATTCTTTTTATTTAAATTAGATAATTTTATCAAGTGGCAGACCTTACAGTGGAACATAAGAAACTGAGATGTTTCACGGGTTTTCTAAATTTTGTTAACAAGTACCAATAAGTAAACTAGGTTCCCTTGAAAAAAAAACATGTAAAGATCCCAAATTTTTAAAATAACAAATAATAAAGTTAACACGCAACGTCAACTTTAAAAAAAAGCTTAAAGCGAATATTATTATGACAGCTATGAAATAATAAATCTTATTTTACGATCGCACTTGTGATATTTGAGAGGTCTTGTGTTTCTTTCGCTTTTGTTCTTTGGCGACATTCTACCTGAAATGACAATAAAAAGTAAACAAAGCTGTGTGTTTTTGAATTAATTACTTTTTGTGTATCATATTTAGTAAAAACTTTTTTTATATACAAACATATATTTTTTTAAGTATTTGAAAAAGGTACTGAGGCCGCGATGGCGTGGGTTAGGGTTCGAGTTACAATCAATTAATTATCGTTTATTAATATTTATATATATATATATATATATATATATATATATATATATATATATATATATATATATATATATATATATATATATATATATATATATATATATATATATATATATATATATATATATATATATATATATATATATATATATATAATATATATATATATATATATATATATATATATATATTATATATATATATATATATATATATATATATATATATATATATATATATATATATATATATATATATATATATATATATATTGTTATTACCAGGTTCCTTTTGAAAGTAAAAACTTTTTCCTTTTTTTACTTTCGTGGAACTTTTACATTTCTTACCCTTCAATAAAGGGTTAAGAAATCCGTCCTTGCCATTTAAAATAAAAATATAAGAAGATGATATAATAACAGTAGAATTAACATCTTACGTTAATCTGTAACACACCAACATACAATATTCGTTAAAAATATCTCTTTGCTTCGCGTTCTGTCTCTACGTCACTTTAAAAATAACAAAAAAAAATACTGTTCTTTCATTAAAATGAGCTTTTAATGTAATCGAAAACCAATAAAATCGTTAACATTTCTGTCTATAGTTGAAAGAATGTGTTCAGTGAGCAACTTGAGTGACTAGTGCCATTTCGATACTAACACATTATAAGAGTAAAGCTGATATTAAACAGCTAATTGATTGTTTTTTTCTTATTAGAAATTAATTTGATATATTTAATTACTCTTAAGGTACTGCTTAAAAATGGCAACATTTTCTTTTAGAAAATTGACAGGATCGGCAGAGGAAACTTGGGAACCTTGTGTTAAAACATTCCGTTCCACTTCCGTTTCCCACATGCATTAATATTTGTTAGGTTTAATTCCCACCGAAATCATCTCATCAACGTGGCGTTAAGTTCCGCCATTCAACATGAAATCTCTACTGAATTCGTAATATCCGCATTGGAAAGGGAACGGAAGTGGATAGGAAACGGAAAGTATTATCTTAACGCTAGGTTACAAATTCCCTGCGCCTAAGTAGCTTTATATGTTGAGATCAGACTATCGTGCCATAAGAGAGTCAAGATCGCGTAAAATATTTCACTAAACAATTGTAAATTTTAATACTTTTATTGCAAACTCTAGATACATCAGGTCTAGATACATCAGGTCTAGTCTCATCTAGATAGATCAGACAAAGATATAAACACATTTTTTTAGCTTCACACTGTATACCGCGAATAGCAGGGTAGGCAGCACGAATCTCTAATTTTCGTTCTCTAATCTCCGCCTAAATTGTCGACGTTCTCGGTACGTAAACGAGGAAATTAAGATTTTGAATATTTTACTTTCTCAACTAGGAATCGAACCCCGACAACCGTCGTTTTTTCTATTCATAGAACTCCAGACATTATTTTTCTACGTAAATTTAATATCTAGAATGGCGCTGTGAGCCAAGCGCAACGTATGGCTGTAGACACAGAAACGGTTACAATTAATATGACTTCCTTTCCACACTGTGATAGAGCTTTTGAGCTTAAACCCCGAAACGTAGTTAAGTTCCGCCTGTTGGCACGCAATATCTTAAAAATAATTAAAAAGCTGACAATCGACGTTGCTTAACACTAGATATTGAGACATTTTCTCCTCTGTTTATACTGAGACACTCCACATAACTTCTCTTGCACTCACATATATTAAAGCGATACAAATTAATTTAAGTACAGTAGGTACTCAAACAAGTTCCTACACGAATACTTGAACTAAATAATGTCGCTATTATAAAGTATAATTAGCCTTGACATATACAATTTAAAAAATGGTACCTAAACAGATAGATATAAGAACTTCTTCCGCCATTTATAAATAGATTGTAAATGAAATTTGCATAATTCATTGTATTAAGTAACAGTATTACGAGGCTGACGTGACGCGGTGACACGAAGGTAAGACTGTACGTTCACGCAATGGTAGTAAGTTCAATGCAATTTAGGGAGAATTTTTGGGAGAAAATATTTAGTATTCTGATTTTCTGTGATGATGACACGCAGTCCTGCCACTTGACACGCAATGACCTTGGCAGAAAGTTGAGAATGGCACATCCTATTATTTGAAAATTAGCTTCCCTCTGCCTACTTTGCTATGTACAAGATACAGTGTGAAGCTAACAAATATTTAAATATAAGATACTAATAATAATTCCAGTACCGCCACTCATCGTGCAAAGCTCATGTACTTGGCTTGAAGTGGCGGATGTTTTACTAATGCGAAACAAACGCTTCGTAACTAAACACTAGGTTCCCAAGTTCCTTCTGCCTTTTCCTGTGTTATAGATTTAACATCACAATATATATATATATATATATATATATATATATATATATATATATATATATATATATATATATATATATATATATATATATATATATATATTTTGGTGGGTAGTCGTTAAAGTGTGAACACGCGTTTTTTTTTACTCTCGGCAATATATTGTTAATTTATTTAATATTAGATAATAATATAATTAAGTGATGTGTTAAAAAAAAACATCCCATCCACCAGTAAAACTATCCTTTTAAATAAAGCACAGTTTATTTACACAAAATATACCCAAACAACAGGATAATCTTTCATAATTTCATACTTTCACTATATTATGGAGTCAATGAAGCAAACTATTAGTGACCTGAGTGAGCTTTTTAACAAAAGAATGGCCGAGTTTGAAAATAATCTTCAAAGTCCTTCTGTCTCATCAGTGAGTCCGGCATCTAACATAGCGGCACAATTTACTGAATTTAAAACCTTTGTTATGTCTGCATTAGACAGCCTTCACAAACAACTCATTTTAATGACTAGTAAATTTGATGCTCTTGAAATGAAATCCAGAAAGAAGATTATCCTAATGCACGGAATTCCTGAGAAGAAGAATGAGCATGTCTCCTCGACGGCTGTCAAGGTCATTTCTGAACATCTGAATATGCCTGAGTTTAATGCTACTCTTATGAGCCGGTGCCATCGCTTTGGTTATAGTAATAATAACAAGCCAAGGCCTATTTTAATAAAACTTCAAGATCTTACATTAAAAAACAAAATATGGTTTGCTAAAACTAGCTTGAAAAATACTGGCATAACCATGTCAGAGTTTCTAACTAAAGAAAGGCATGAGGCATTTCTCCTGGCTCGTCAAAGATTTGGAATTGGGAATTGCTGGACCAAGGGGGGTCATATAGTTATTATTGGCAGTGATAAATCCCGTTATCGTGTCACATCAGTGGCTGCAGTAAATGCATTACAAATATCTTGCTCTCAAGTCATTCCGTCTGTCACCAGCCCCCTGCTGATCAGCCAAATCCAGGCTATAAGGAAACCAAGGCCTCGCAAATTAGATCTAAACGTATAGTGAAAAAGTAATTATTATTTATATTTTTTGTGAGTACCTAACTTTCAATCCATAAAAGTAAATATTACTTTGAGTTTTACCTAAATATTATTTTGAAACTATTGACTTATTGTGGTGCTGGTCAATCTTTATTACTTTAATTCTCTGTTAATATATAGAATAAGTAATAACTTATTATTTTACTTTCTTATTTCTGTTTGGGATAATTTGATTTAATGTAAGTATTTAATTAAAAACACAATTTTATTAATGTCTATGTTAAGCTATTTATTAATTAATTTAATTCTTGTTTGGTTTGACAAGAATATTATCAAAAGTTTAATAAATAATATCATACTGTATTGATATTTTATGATATTGTTACAGAAATACATATGTATTATTCATTTATTTATATAGAGAATTTATTTATTAGATTTTTCTGTGCCTTGTAACACTTATACATAGTGTGTAGTGTATTTATAGTGTTTATTCTTTTTTTTTTGTTTTTTAAATGATAAGCTTGCATTTTGTGTTAAAAATAATATTCATATGTGCTAACAGTTAATACATAAATAATTAAGAAGCACTATTTTATTGGTTATTTATTTATATTGTTAAAGGAATAGTAATGTATTGTTTACTTACTCATATATTATAGAATCTATTTATTAGTTTTTCTCTGCTTTTTAATATTTTAGCAATTAGGCACTCTGCATTGTGTTTTGATTTTTTTTTGTTGTTTTTACTATGTATAGTTTTTATTTTATATTTAATAGGGTATGTGAATTTATTAACTGTTATTATATAAATAACGAAGAGGCACTATTTTATTGTTTATGCTAATTTTGACTGTAGTTGTGGGTTGTAAGAATTTTGCCTTTAGTTATTATTATTATCTTTTTTTTTTTTCTCTTTATGCTTTATCATTTTTAATATTTTACTGTGCTGTTGTAAGCAACATTCAATGCAATCTCTTTTATTTACTGATGGTTAAGGATGAATAATATTATATATAGTAGTATTAGTGCTTAGTGGTCATTGTATTTATTATTTATATTATTATATTTTTACTTTAATATTATATTATTATATTATTATTTTATTTAAGTATCATATAAGTCTTATCTTAATACTTACTACAGTATTTGTTATGTATGATAGTAACTTTTGTAATTTAAGTGATGATTCTTTTTATTCTCTATCATCTTCCACTGATAGCAGTTTTCACAGTACTTCAGTACCTATTTCGACTTTACTTAAAGACACGTTTTCAAAATCCGTGAAAAATTTCAATGTTGTCCACATTAATGCCCAGAGCATTCCTGCTCACTATCCTGACCTTTTAACTTCTTTTGACATTGATAACGTACATGCAATTTTAATTTCTGAAACATTCCTTAAAACTTGCCTACCTTCCGCTTTCTTTTCCATACCTAACTTCCACCTTATACGGAACGACCGTACTGGTAAGGGCGGTGGTGGCGTAGCCATTTACATTCGCAACCACATACCTTTTACAATTATCACTGAATCTCCATCGCAGTACTCCGAAGCTGCCGAATATATTTTTATTGAAATTATGTTCAGTCGATCTAAATTGTTACTTGGTGTTTTCTATAGTCCTTCTCTACACATCAATTATTTTCATACTTTTGAAACTATATTAGAAAAGCACGCACCCAATGCTGATCATACTATAATTCTTGGTGATTTTAATACATGTATTATAAAAATGACTCGCGTACAAAACAGCTTTTAAACATTATAAATAGCACTAATTTAAAATTACTTCCATCAAATCCGACACATTTCTTCCCTAATTGTGTCCCGTCCCAACTAGATCTTATAATTGTTTCCTCGGTTGATGATGTAAAGCTACATGGGCAAATGTCTGCCGAAGCCTTCTCCTACCACGATTTGATGTATTTGTCTTATGATGTTCGGCCTCCTAGGGTAAAACCGTCTGTGGTTATGCGACGCAATTTTAAAAATTTTAAGCATGATAAGTTCATGTGCGATCTTAACAAAATCAACTGGGATCCTATTTTCAGGGCACCAACTATTAATGAAAAAACAGACATACTTAGCTCAATTTTAACTGAACTCTATGACAGACATGCTCCTTTTCGGCCAATAAAGTTAAAACACCTACCTGCGCCATGGATTACGCAAGATATAAGATTGTTAATGACTAAAAGAAATTCGGCTAAATCTAGATATAAAAAAAATCCTACTGACCAAAATCTTATAAAGTATAAAGTCTTGCGTAATCGATGTAACAGAGTTTGTCGAGATGCTCAACGAAATTATATAGACTCAAATTTAAACAATTTAAATTCACGCAAGTCTTGGAAGTTTCTGGAGTCACTGGGTATCGGCCGCCAACGTCAGGATATTATTGGGAACATTGATGTTGATGCCTTAAATATGCATTTTGCATCAATTGTACCCTTGGATGATACAGTTAAGGCAAATACATTAAATCTTATCCGTTCCTTACCGCCCTCCCAAAACGACTCCATTCCGTTTCGATTTAACTACACCTATCCAAGTTAAAAAAAATATTTTAGCGATTAAATCGGATGCTGTTGGTGACGATGGCATCAATCGTAAATTGTTAATTGTATCATTGAAAGTGCTAGCGCCGATAATCTCACATATTTTTAACTTTCCCTTTCAACTAACTCCTTTCCTAGTGCGTGGCGAATAGCTCGCATTGTTCCTATACCGAAGTCTAAAAATCCAAAATCCTTTTCTCAATATCATCCTATCTCAATTCTTTCCTTTCTGTCAAAGGTCTTGGAACGTATTGTCTCTCAACAAATGAATCGATACCTTTCAGAAAACCATATTTTGTCTGAGTTCCAATCTGGATTTAGAAGTGGACATAGCACCGTCACTTGTTTAATTAAAATGTGTGACGATATACGGTACAATATGGAAATTCAAAATCTGACTATTATTGCATTGCTCGATTTCAGTAACGCTTTTAATACCGTTGATATCGATCTATTGATTGCAGTCTTAAATCGATAAATATCTCCTCTGAAACTACTGAGTGGTTTAGAAACTATCTATCTAACCGGCGACAATACGTACAAGCCAATGATAAATATTCTTTTTTTTGCTCCCTAACTGCAGGCGTTCCCCAAGGCGGTGTCCTTTCCCCACTTTTGTTCTCTATTTTCATTAACTCTATATCCCAATCCTTATCCTCATCCTTCCATCTGTATGCTGATGACTTACAGATTTACCTAGCCACACCACTAAGTGATGTGGGAGAAGCCATACGTAAATTTAATGAAGATTTAAAGAATATCTGTAGGTGGAGTAAGTCTCATGGCCTCACCATTAATCCTGGCAAGTCCCAATTATGTTTTATAGGCAGTACTAAGCAGCTAAAAAAAATTGATATTGATAGCCTGCCTCCTATACAGCTTGATGGCGTTAAGTTAGATATCAGTACATCTATCAAGAACCTTGGGATTATTTTAGACAACTCACTATCTTGGTCTGCACAGATTGCGGAGGTCAGTCGACGATTATTTGCTAGTATTGGATCCCTTAAACGATATAAACATTTCCTACCAGTTAAAACCAAAACCACTCTAGCTCACTCTCTACTGCTACCGATTTTAGATTTTGCTGACGCATGTTACCCGGGTTTATCGGAGGAACAATTGAACAAACTAGAGCGGTTTCAAAATCTGTGCATACGATTTATTTATGGACTTCGTAAATTCGACCATGTTTCTGATTATAGACATCAACTTGGATGGCTTCCTATTCGACGTCGCCGTAACTTCCATATGCTCACTCTCCTCTATTCGATCCTTTATAATCCTTACACCCCTTTATATTTAAAAGATCGTTTTTCTTTCCTTGGTTCGGATTCCCTCATTCGCTTCGAACTTAGATCCCGAAACGATAATCTACTTAAAATACCTTCTTGTCGTACACAGTTCTATTCCAACTCCTTTACTGTGAAATCTGCAATTCTTTGGAATGAGCTTCCAACTGATATACGACATTCCAAATCTCTTGATATTTTTAAAAATCATCTAAAAGAATACTTTTTGAAGTTAGAACAATAATTTATTTTATGAATATATAAGTATATATGTATGTTGTGTATGTATATTGCGTTTGTATTGTGTATGTATACTGTATATTTGCATTTATGTTGTATTTAACTATATATAATAGTAGTATATGTAGTATATGATATTTTATTTGTAGTTCATTGTTATTATATTATTTTATTAATTGCACTTTAATGTTATTCCCACTATCATGTTGAAATTAATCCTTCATTTACCAAAGGTTGTCTGTAAGAGATTGCTTGAAGCAATAAGACCGCCTTTGCATACTTCTTGTACATTAATTTAATTTTTATTTTTTGTATTTGCTATTTTGTGTGCAATAAAGTATAAATAAATAAATATATATATATATATATATATATATATATATATATATATATATATATATATATATATATATATATATATATATATATATATATATATATATATATATATATATATATATATATATATATACATATATATATATATACATATATATATATATACATATATATATATATATATATATATATATATATATATATATATATATATTTAAAAAATATTGAATAGTAGAATATTCGCCGAATTGAAAAGTAAAAAAGGATTGCCCCTAATACTACATTACCTCTTCCTATACTTCTGGGCGAAACGTGAACTAAAATAGTTATTTTTCTATATTAATAAAATTACGAACTATGTATGTATATAACTCACACTAATCAACATTTAACATATATTTTAATTTGTTCTTGTGTAATACGTTCATACGAACGACCGTTGCGGCACAGCGGTATAGCGCCTGACTGTTCAATTTTCATTGGTGCGATAATGAAATGAACATTTATTGTCCAAAAACTAAAGAATAACGTCACCAGATACAATGAATACATTTATTAATTATACTCACTCACTCAGCTTCACGCTGTATCCCGCATAAGGCAGGATAGGCAGCTTGGGAACCTAGTGTTAAGACACTCCATTCCACTTCCACTTCAGTTCCCCAATTTCCGTTGAATTTGAGGCATTGCGTGTTGAGTGGCAAAACTCAACGCTGCGCTTTGCCTTGTAACCAGAGCGAAGAAATGAAACCCTTAAATATTAAATTTGAAAATATTAAATATTTCATTTCCGCGAGTAGGGATCACTCAACAGGGGGAACTCACAACCTGTCGTTTACAGTAACACGCTTGTGCCGCTGCGCCACGACAGGCCTTAAAAAAACTTATTAATCTTTAATTAATAGTTTCAATCCTTATAACTGAGCAAATGCGTTCACAGTAGTTTCATAGTAATTTAGTTTGTGTTGATGTTAAGTTAACATAACGGAATGTACCATAAAAAGACGTCCCACGATTGCTCGAGTGAGAGTGTTCTGCGACCCAGTTTCTAGTAAGCAAGTTTATTTAAAGGTCTACTTCAAATTATTTCAACTATACGAAAGTAGCACTTGCTTTAATAGCCTTTTAAATTATGTTTGCGCTACTGTTAGTGCAGTGACAATGTTTCATTGTAACGGTGGCAGGAGATTCAATGCCAAGTTAGGGCAAATAAAAAGTTTCATTACTTGAAATACAAAGTACGACGTTAAGCTCTACTAAATATATTTCATAACCATTTTTAAAGTGTCAATCCACGCTTAGGAAACAAAAATATTTATTTCAAACCGTATAAAAATTTGAATGTAGCAAAATTTAATTGATGTTTAATTTTAATTGAAAATATTTTTTTTCTTTTGCAAGCACTTTTAAAACGTTGGATAAACATAAAATTACTATCGGCTCGGAAGGGAATTCTGAAACAAGGAGGCGGCTTTTTTCAATATTAAGTTTATTCATTCATTCATTCGTTCATTCAGTTATTTTTTGTCTTTATTTTTCAATTTTTAAAAACATATTAATCTACAAACATTTGGTCCGTACCACTTTTCTTCATATCATTATTATTGATGTTTTATTTTTTAATATATATTTTTTGTATTTACTTTAAAGCCAATTCTAAATTATATATTGCTTATTTTTATACATATTTTGTTCTATTTCAAAACCTACTTTTACACATATATATTTATCAATTGACTAATCAGCTTCAAGCTTCCCGCGCACAGTGGTATAAGTTAGAGAAGGAACATCGCAAAGTAACGTCAAGACACTTCTTCGACACGTTTTGCCTTATTACAAAAAGAAATATTGAATATTTAAATATATCATTTCGTTGAACGGTAATCGAACCTACAACCTGGACTGGCGTTATCATTATTGTTTTACTTTATAAATAAAAAAATAAAATAATTACTTTTACAGGTGCTGTTGGTGTTCTCTCTTGCTGAGGTTTCTTCCCGACCTTCAAATAATGAGTAAGTGTATATAAGATTATATTTGTATAGTTAATTCTTATTTGTAAATATATTATTCAACGGGAAAACGACTAATTAATAAAAAAAATAATTAGGCGGAGACCATAACATTCCGGTTTTTTTTCACCTTCACGCCTTATCACGCACATGGCAGGGTAGGCAGAGAGAACTTGGGAACCTAGTTTTAAGATAGTCAATGGCGTCAATTATTAATATTTCCTTTTCTTCACTATATATTTCACTAACATAGTGAATAGTCACATAGTGAATAGTGAATCTATAATAATTTCTTTACACGGATCATTTAATTTAATCGATATTTGTACATATTTCAAATTACATACGCTTTTATATTAAAAATGGTGTGCACCAAACTAACAACTAAATTAGGAAGAAAGGAGCTTCTCTCAACACTCTTTCTCAGTCCAGGCTAATGGTTCAGGTATGCTGTTCATTGTATTTTGTGCTAATATCACTGCTTTTTTATTATGTACACGCTAATAATAAAATGCTTGTTCATTATAAAATAAATAAAAGAAATAATTTTATTAATTTATATTTCAGGTCGCCTTTAACTCAGGAAGATGAAATCAAAGCAGAAAAAGCCGTTGTAGATAAAAAAGATGGATCTATTTTCTATCAATCAGATACTGATATTAGAATTGACAAAGATGATGCTTCTGATATCGTTGAAAAGATCAAAACAATTAACAACGATTTGCGAAAGCGGCCTGTTGACCAATTGAATTTTAATAAACTTATAAAAGAAAATAGCGATGGCTTGGATAAAGAAAGTTTGGAAAAGATCTTACAGATACTGGCTTTAGCACAAAGAAAACCAAATAACATTGATTTGCTTGATTCGTCATACAGCAGTAATCCATATTCTCGCAATCTGAAGATTTCTCCGAACATGATCTTGCCTACCTCGATGGTACCTGTCATACCTTATCCATATATTATGAATGTACCAGTTGTTCCAATGATTTCTAACGAATTATTTGATAGTAATAACGACTTGGCGATGAACAATGTTAAATCTGTGATGTCAAATGATGCTTTCCAGACAAGACAACAACAAACATCGTTTCTTGGATTGCCGTCATTTCCTCAGTTCTCGTTAGGAAACTTTCAATTTGGTCAGCGGCCGTTTGCTTCTTTATTTCCTGTTTTAATTAAAAATCCAGTAGTAGCTTTGAGTCAAGGAGGTGGTTGGGATAATTTTATTGAGTACGGTCAAACTGCGGATGTGTGTAGTAGAAAACAAAAATCTTTTGACTCTGATATACAAATAAAAGAGAATATAGAAAATACAGAATATAATATGAACATCGAAGATGCCAGTAATAAAAAAATTATCCCTTCCAAATCTAGAGTATCTCGGGCGGTCAAAAAACGCACTGTGGATAATGAAGCACCTGAACAGAAAGTTGATAATAAAACCGATGGTAAAACAGGAAAAAAATTATATACGACCAAACCAACAAGTATACGGAAATCTACTAGAAAGCCTGTAACTGTAGAGGAGAATGACGATACAAAAAACACTGATCCAGAAGGGGATTTACGATTCCCATTTGGTGGTTTCCCGTGGTTTTTTAACAAAAAACCAGACATTCCTAGTCCCGGATTTCTAATTAATAAGCTTAAAGTGCGCAAAGGAGGAGTAGCGATTGCTGGCCCTGGTGGAATCGCAACAGCAGGAAGAGGTGGCACAGCCATTGTTGGTCCCGGTGGACTGGCCTATACCAAACCAGGCGGATTAGCCATTGCTGGTCCTCATGCACGTGTGGTCGCACTTTCACCTTACACAGACTTAAATAGTCTTGTACAACGCTTACCTCAACCAAACGAATATTACTTACAAAGATCATTACCTATAACCGAAGGAAAAGTAGTAGCAACAGGCCCTGTTATTTATTACCACCCCACCAAAGAAACACCATCCCCGATCCAAACTTAAAATCGTATAACATATTAACTAATTTATTTTCCATTAGATTTATCGAGCTTATTAAGAAGAGCCTCTGGGACCGTCAGGAAGACAAAGGTGAAGTGTACAATTATGACGGAGACAATTTTGTAGAACATCTTTCTCAAGATCCCGTGTATGTTATACATGTTAACCCAAAAGCTTTAGCTGTCAGTGGTTTGAAAGGAGTGTCTATATCTAACCCAGTATCAAAAGTTGTGCTAAGAAAAGGAGAAGTTGCGTCGATAGTATACAACCCCCTGGCTACCGCAGTCGCTGGTCCTGGTGGAATAGCTCACGCAGAGTCTGAACTAAACGTATACGAATATGATATGAGCTAAATATTTGAAAATATTGACCTCTTCTTTAAATCGGAAAATAATTTCGAATTTCTTTTGAAAATATTTTTCGAAGACGTTTCTCATGTTTTGTTTAATGTAATTATTAATAAATGTATTAATGAAATGAAATTGTCGTTGTTTTTTTTATACAAATTTAAAATAAAAACCTATTTAAAGTTATCATTTTTATATTTTCATACCTTCAAAAGTAATTAGTTAGGTTCTTTAAACTTTTGATTAACCTGTTGCTTTATAAAATTAGTTTTCGATATTCACTTAAAGTTTATTTCATTAATATTTTTTTTTGGTATCGGCTCTATAATTAAATCATTCTTTCGATTTTTTTGCATAAAAAATTACAAATTGTTATTATATTACCTTATATAAATTATTTAGCCTGTCGTGGCGTAGGAGCACAAGCGTGTGACTGTAAAGGTGATATATTATGGGTTCGATCCCCGTTCGACGAAATTAAATATTAATATTTCCAAATTACAAAAATATTTGATGTTTTCATTTCTTCGCTCTGGTAACAAGGTCAATAATTTGGGTAAAGGTGAGGAACGGAACGAAGTATCTTAACACTCGGTTAGAATTATTTTCAACTCGGAATTGACTCATAGGCAGTACTCGCATACTATTGCCGTGCAATACATTTTTGCCGTGTGATTCCGGCTTAGAATAGGATCACCCTGGTACTGATGGTGTCGTAAGAGGCGACTAAAGTGCGTGTGGTAGAGTCACGTTGCCAGTAATGGCAACACGCATGGGCAGACTCGACCGGATTATTACCACCCCCGGCATTTAATACCGGCGTTAAGTAGTGGCTTTTGTCACTGCGTTTCGCATTAGGTAATGCCGGGCCCCGGTGCCCTTCCACCTTAAAAGACAGCAACGCTCCTGTAGCTCCTCTGGAGTTACACGGGGCCGTGGACGACGGTGATCATTTAACATCAGATGACTCGTACGCTTGTTTGCCGTCTTTTACATTTAATAAAAAAAAAAACTATACCACAATAAAAATATATCTATAATAATAGAATATCATTTTAAAAACAAAGTTTAGGAATCGTCCCTATCTGTTACTATTTTTGATATGAATACAGAATAAAAATTAAAAATATTATTTTTACCAAACAATGTGTAGTAACAATATATCTGAAATTTAAAAATATAATTAATTTTTTTTATATTATTGATAAATTACTGTATCCTCATTTTTTACTTTGGAAAGTGCAATATGCTCTATAAAGCATTTAATTAAATAAGTTAATATATATATATATATATATATATATATATATATATATATATATATATATATTATATATAATATATATATATATATATATATATATATATATATATATATATATATATATATATATATATATATATATATATTGAGTACATAATGTATTATACAGGACGTTAATTATTTAATATAAATATTCTTAACTAGATACGAATATAATTATAAATTTGTAACCAAGTACTGCCTGTATATGGAAGATACATAGATATATTGAAAAATCTAACAGGTAACATTTATAGGGCCCAAAGTAGTGGTTTTTGTTTCTTTTTGGTCTGTACGTCTGTTGGTTTGCACGCGTTAATCTCAGAAACGGTATATCAGCTTTTCACTATTATGTTTAGCAACTTCCTTCCCTCAACATTCAGTGTTTGTTTTATTTCAATCAGTTAATTAATAAGCAAGTTACGTCAAAGTAAATTATTAAGTACCACAAAATTGCTATAAAATGTTCATTCATTTAGCTGAAATTTTAGTTGTCAATGAATAGATATTGTCTTAAAAGTGATCATTTTATTAGGACAAGAAAGTTTAAATTAGTAAATGAAATAAAATAATTCAAGAGAGTGAAGCCACAGTCGGGTTGATTGTTTAAAATATTTTATCTTTAACTTTTTTTACTCACTTTTTACAGCGCTGCTATTCAATACATACCTTTCTACGGCGGAGCTAAAGGCCAATACTTAGAAGTTAAAAAAGATACAAAAGGATCGATCCTTAGTGAAAAAGTAGTAGCAGAAGAGAGTATTAGTAGTGAAAATATAGTGAAAAACAGTGACGAAAGCCTCCTATCCAAAGTGCTGGCAGCGAATTTGCAAAGTTTAAGATCACTTTCAAATAATCTTCTAAAATTACACAATGTTGGAAGAAAAACTGGACGTTTAGGGAACCAAGAAAAGGCTAGATTTAAAAGCCAAATTTTCTCACTGGGTGAAGCTGCGTCAAATACGATAAAACTTATAGATGAAATAGGTGAGGATGTCGATGTGCTATTCAAGAAAAACGCTACGCTTGTCAGAAAATATGAAGATAACTATGACGATGATGTAAGTAGTGATTTTAACAAACACACACATATTTAAAGTAGTATCCTACATCAAACAATGTAGTGTCATTTGAAACTGCGTCATTTGAAAACCATTGTACGCCTATTCTTAGACGTATTAGATAGGACATAAGAGACATATAAAAAAACGATGTTTTGGGCAGGCACGATTGCTTGCTAAAAAAAAGCTGCTTTAAAAGTTTGCTTAAGCAAACGCAGGTCCTTTTATAAATTATGTATTGGGTATGTAAAATGTAACCTCACTTTAATATAATTTTCAGGTTGGTGAAGAAGGCATCAGTATTGACTCTCCCACAGACTCCGGTGAATCAATTATCGACGGCAAAGTGATTGCCGAAGCAAAACCTGTCGGTAAGTTTGCATAAACATTTAATAATAAATTATCACCAAATTTTATTAATTACAATATAATAATTGTATGATTCGGACGGTTGTGGATTTAATTTCTAATTGGAAAAATTAAGAAAATATATATTTGCATTTTCTCGCTCTGATGACGAGGCAAAGCGTGGCGTTGAGTACCGTAGCACTCAATAAGTAATGCCTTGAGAATCCGGCGAAAAGCGAGAGTCGTATTGTTTTTGCTTACCCTTCTTAAATATATATTTATTTTTATCTCGACGCTGGATCACGCAAGCTGGGTACCCAGAGGGAACATTGGAACTTAGTTCCCATGTTAGTTAGTTTAGTGTTAAGACACTCCGTACATTGCGTTTTGAGCTGCGGAACTCAACGTCGCGCGTTGCCTTGACACCAGAGTGACAAAATGATACTATTATATATTTCATTTCATTCATTTCTTATCTCAATGCGCTACGACATGCCACTTTTTCTTTGCTTCATTACTTTTATATATTATTTAAGTCTGGCACATATATATTACATTTCATACTCTCTTCACAGGCTTAGCAGTCATTGGTGACAGTGGACTTGCAGCATCCCGTCCCATGGCGACGGCTGTTGCTGCTTCTGGCATTGCCATCGCTCGACCCATAGGTACCGCCATCGCCGGTATCGACCCCACTCTACTCGGCATCGACTTCAATGTTAACCAGAAAGAAAGGAAATTTAGGTACAACGGACAAGTGTTTTAAATTGTAGAGTGTATTTGATTATTGTAGTATTTTATATGTTTGAATGAAACTATTTTTAATAGACATATTGTGTACTAACGACTTGACCTTCGCCCGTTTGAATTCCACTATTTTACTTACTAATTTCGATTGCTTTTTTTGTTCTTATAACATTATAACTTTAATAACAATATATATTCATTAAAAACTAAAATTTGAGCCAAATAAATAAAATGTTTGTAGCAATTTTGATGAACTAAATATTTTAAATGAACGTAACTTTTTATTTTTTAACTGATTTTAAAATAAACATTAAAATTGTATTATACATACGATATATTAATTAAAAACGGTTTCATTTTTCGTTGAATCAGTACCCAGTATCTGTTACTGCACTATATGTGACAGAGATGAAACATGATAATAATCATTTCATCAATCATTATAAATAAAGAAATAAACTAAAACAACAGAATGTTAATTTGACAGTATCTTTTAAATTTCATTCTGTATGTTGGTATTGAATAATATTAAAATTGTCTAACAAATTGATTACCAAATTTTAAAGATGTCTCAATTAATTGAAATAATGTAAAAATTGTATGTAATGATGTGAATAGACTACTACACTAATCGGTACACTCAGTGTATACATCGAGTGTATTTGCCTACTATCTTCACTGTGACAATAAGTGTCGCGTCAGCCGCTTTGTGACCAAATTGTGTCCGACACTTGAAATACACCGCACAGTGAACAATAAAAAAAATAAAAATAAAAAATAAAAAACCTTTTATTTCATGCAAAAGATACATATAGTTTAAAGGAAGTAAAGAAATCTGGTAATAATGACATTATTAACACGTATTACTGTTATTTTTAGAAAAAAATATTAGTTATAGAAAAAAAAATGTTAGAATGCACGAACCCCTCCTCATGAGAGGGTGAAGGCCTCCTCTGAAGAAGAACCGTGAACAATAAACGCATTAAAATATCCCCTTTTTGTGTAAACTGCCTAAGGTGATGACACAAACATGCCCAAGCTTCAAGTGTCCAAACACTTTTTCCATCCAAATCCACACATTAATGTCTGACATTCACATTGACATTTCTGACGTAGTCTATTCTTACTATAAATAAAATATACTAACTAATATGATATGTAAATAATATATATATTTATATATATATATATATATATATATATATATATATATATATATATATATATATATATATATATATATATATATATATATATATATATATATATATATATTTAAAATATACAAAATATATGTTCTTATAAATTAGAAGATAAGCTATATTTTTGTACAAATTAATGAAAAAAAATTGTGATAATTTAAATATGAAAAGATATATTTTAACATTTTATAATTGAAATAAATTTGATCCTAAAATGTATTTTTAATTAAACATCCTTATCACGTTACTGTTAAGGGTATCTAATATTGATTATATGATGTTCGTATATCAAAAAGTAGAAAGTAGAAATGTTGAGAAGTTTCGAAGTTTCGAGCACGCACACACCACGGTAGGCAGAAAAAGCACAGTGTTAAGATACTCTGTCCTTGTTTCATATATAGATACTTCCGGTCCAACATTTTTAAGAATTTGAGGCATTGCTATGATTTTTTTTTTTTAATTTATTAATTTCCTCGAGCGGAAGTTGAAACCGCAACCTGTCAACCATACAGTCACTTCGACTCCTGCGCCCTCAGAAATTATATTTTCAATCTCAAAACTCAAAAAATGTCTCTATTAGTTAAAATATCTAATACCGAAGCGTATGGATGAACTACTAAGGCGTTTATACATAATAATCCAATCCAACTAGAATGCAGTACTATGCGTCAGATAATATGTGCCACCTAATAAATACACCTACAGACAGACATATATGGATAATATATACCGATCTATATACGTGATAATAATAATATATAAAATAATATGCAAATAAATGATCTAAATATGATATAAATGAAGTAATTGCTTTGTTCGATGTATAATTAATAAGTTTATTTTTTACTTTATATTGAAGCCTGTCGTGGTGCAGCGGCACAAGCGTGTGTCTGTAACCGACCGGGTGTGGGTTTGATCCCCACTCGAGGAAATGAGATATTTAATATTTTCAATTTTAATATTTAATGTATTCATTTCTTCGCTCTGGTTCAAAGCAAAACGCGGCGTTGATTTCCGCCACTCAATACGCAATGCCTCAAATTCGGCGGAAAGTGGGGAACGGAAGTGGAACGGAGTGTCTTAGCACTAGGTTCCCAAGTTCCCTCTGCCTACCCTGCTATGTGCAGGATACAGCGTGAAGCTGAGTAGAGTGAGTAACTTGCTTTGTTCGATGTATAATTAATAAATTTATTTTTTACTTTATACTAATTAGCTGCGTTGAGCTACACAATTCAACACGTAATTCCTTGACAATTCAGCGGAAAATGGTGAATTGATGTGTCATAATAGGAAACAGAATGTATTAACATTAGGTTCCCAGGTTCCCTTCTGCCTAGTACCAGTAAAAAACCAATAAGGAAGCCTAATAAAAAGACAGTTATTCGTCACAATATTTTTTTAATTATCTAAATTGTAAAGTATGTAAGACATACCGCTCCCCACTTTTAATCAAATTTTCATTAGAAAAACCCATAAAAATGAGACATTAGCAAGTATACAGTAAATTTAATGATTCATTCAACAAGTATATTCCACTCAGTCAATTTTTGGTGAAAAGAATTGTGAGTTAGCTTATGATTCAAGAAATTACGTTTTTGTAATATAAAATAGGCTGTTGTAGGGCAGCGGCACAAGCGTGTAACTGTAAATCACAGGTTGTGGGTTCGATTCCCACTCGAGGAAATGATTTTTTTTATCTTTTCAATATTTACTGTTTTCATTTCTTCGCTCTGGTAACAAGGCAAAGCGAAGCGTTAAACTCCGCCACTCAACACGCAATGCCTCAATTTCAGCGTAAAGTGAGGAATGAAAGTGGATGGATGTGGACGTGTCCTAACACTACATTCCCAAGTTCCCTCTGCCTAGCCTATCACGTAAAAGCGGGATAAAGCGTGAACTATAAAAAAAAACTGACAATCATACAAAGAGTGAAAGGAAATTTGGGGAATGCCGTTAAGGAAATTTCCTTTTGTGTCATCATACTTAGATAGAATATTTAAACAGCTGTCTGTAATCGCGACGGATATATGTTCGTTTTCAACACGGGGTTTTGACATATTTTTGATGCTCTAGAGCATGAAACTCCCAAGAGCAACACAAAAAAGTCCTACAAAAGTCCTTTTCTATACACCCCGTATAACTTTGGAAATAACAAAAAAGCACATCAATGGTATCATTTTAATCAGGTTCCTGCATACTAAATTTAAAAATATAATTTCATTTCCTCGAGTGAGAATCGAATCCACAACCGTTTCCAACCACACGATCGTACCCTTATGCCACAACAGGCCCAAAAAAAGATTTTTTTACAATTATTATATATCGATGTTTGTTCAAAATTTTATTCAACCGCAAGAGTATGTTGATATAATTATAGGAACAAAAACACACGTTTAACGCGTAGAAGCTAAATGTGTAGAAAACAGCACTAGTATGATGAATTCATTAATTTGTATGCCACGTGCCTAAATTATCTCGGAAAATACGTATTCAGAAACATATTATGTTATGTAGGTACCTACAATAATTAGTGCACATACAATTTAACAAATAAATACCTCGCTTCTCTTATCATTTAAATGACTGCATCAGCTTTACGCTGTATCCCGTACATGGCAGGTTCGGAAGGAACTTGGGAACCTCCTTCCCCTGAGTTTCCCACTTTCCGCCGAATTTGAGGCATTGCGTGGCGAAACTCAGCGCCGCGCTTTGCCTTGTTACCAGAGTGAAAAATTTAAAACATTATATTTAATTAGAAAATATTAAATATTTCACTACTTCGAGTGGGGATAGAACCTATATCCAGTCGTTCAATCTCGCCACGACAGTTCTGCATGAATTGTTTGTAATAAACTACCTAGGTAATCACAAAAGAACAGGAAAATAAACGTTGTTTTGATATAAAATTTACATAAAAAGCTTTATTTATACTTCAGTAAAACCAGACGAATTCATTTTAACGTTTATACGTCTTAATGAGTAACCAAGTTCAAGGAAAGCATAAGCAAATAATGATTTGTTTCCAAGTAAAGATAAGAGGAGACGTTTTGCAGTCAGCCGTCGATGACACCATCGTGGTGCAATGGTAGATTGTATTATTGGCAACGCAATGGACGTGGGTTCGATTCCCTCTTGGGGAAACAATTGTTTTTAGTAGTATGTCTGTCTGTATGTCGTTGATGTATTTTTAAAGCCACTATAGCATTAATGTGAAAGACATAGTCTTTAATCAATCGGATTCACGAAGTATCCCGCACATGGCAGGGTAGGCAGAGGCACCTTGAACCCACTTTCGGCTGAATTATAAGCTTTGCGTGTTAAGTGGCGGAACTCAACGCCGCGTTTTGCCTTGTACCAGAGCGAGGAAATGGAAATGAAAATATTTAAATTGAAAATATTAAATATTCCAGTTCCTCGAGTGGGGATCGAACCCACAACCTGTCGGTAGCGCTTTGCTGCAGCTTGTGCTGCTGCGCCATGACAAGCCTCATAAGTCTTTAAATATATTAAAAAAGAAAATAATTCATTTCCCCAAGAGGTAGTCATACTCGCAACCATCGCGAGATTTTCTTCTATTATTTTGTATTACAAGTAAGAGAAATATCTTATGTTTTACATAAACAATCATAAATTTGCCGGAAGAAGTAATTACAATATTTGGCGCGTCTCCATATGAGTAATAAGTCTCGTAAATAATCAATTGACGGAGCACGGGATCTAATCGACAGATTTATTGCTTTGTTTATATCTAAGATTTACTTAATGTGTATATATTAATGTATATTAATCGCGGCGTTGAGTTCCGCCACTCAACACGCCATGCCTCAAATTCTTCGGAAAGTGGGGAACGGTGGTGGAACCGAGTGTCTTACCACTAGGTTCCCAAGTTCCCTCTGCCTACCCTGTCACGTGCAGGATACAGCGTAAAGCTGAGATAGTATATATCAAATATAGTACTCAGCTTCACGCTGTATCCCGCACATGGCAGGATAAGCAGAGGAAACTTGGGAACCTAGTGTTAAGACACTCCATTCCGTTGTCCACTTCCCGCTTTTTGTGTTTTGCGTGTTGAGTTCTTCCCGCAATTTATGTTTTGCGTGTTGAGTTTCGGAACTGAAGCGAAAAAATGAGTATATTAAATATTTAAAATGAAAATATTAAATATTTCTTTTACATTACATATGGCGCAGAGAAATATTAAATATTTCTCTGCGCCATCAAATAAATTAAAATTATTTCAACCATCGCTATAGGGTTATTATAACGAATGCAGGAAAAGTGTATGCCGCTTCATATATAAGTATGTAGCGGTGTAACAAACTTAGGCATATCCAAAGCGGTGTTCGCGCGAGTGATTCCTGTTTAGTGATTACAATGGCGGTTGTTCTTGTAAGTTTTTTTTTTTTTTTTTTTTTTTGAAAAATATATATAAAAAATATTTTACGTTCTGATGGTATATGGTTACTAGATAAGTTTGTCATTTTTTATGTGTGTGTGTGTGTGTGTGTGTGTGTGTGTGTGTGTGTATGTGTGTGTATGTGTGTGTGCGTGTATGATGATCACTTAGAGAATATAAAAAAATATTGATGACGTGTATGATGATCACTTAGAGAATATATAAAAAACAATGTTTTTTTTTTAATATATTTTAGGTAGAATCAACTTTTTTTTTTGTTTTATACCACAAATAAAGAGAAAAGACAATTTCTTTTACATTATAAATAATGATATTGGTATTGACAGTTGTTAATGTTGTTTTTGTCCATATTTAATAATTATTTTAAAAAATATATTTTAACTAAAAAAAAACTCAAAAGAACAGGCAAAAAGCATAAATTGAAACTAGAGCATCCATTTTGGTCAGTCAATGAACAATACCATCGCGTCAACTTCAATTGTTATCATTTGAATTGTTAAAAAGGCGTTACTTGGAGGTTATTTAATTCTACCTAAATACATTAAATAAATCTTTAAATTTTCGAAACAGTCGTAGCGTGGTACGCGACGGTCGCAGCTTCGATTCCCACTCGTGACATGGAGTCATTTTCACCTCATATACCAACATTTGGAAAAGGAGCTATACGTTATATTATAAAAAAATATTTTTTGGGCTAACCCTCGTATGTAATTTAAACTTTCTACTATCTTTCTCTAAAATAAAATTAAATGTTTTTTTTTATCTTTCCGTCATCTCTCTCTGTAAGAAGCTGGAACTAAGTTAGCTTCACGCTGTATCCCGCACATGGCATAGTAGGCAAAGGAAACTTGGTAACCTAATGTTAAGACACTCTTTCCCTTTCCCACTAAATAAGTTCAGATATATATTTTTTTTCAGCTTCACGCTGTATCCCGCACTAGGCAGGGTAGGCAGAGGGAACGAAAGTGAAACTTAGTGTTATGACACTCCGTTCCACTTCCGTTCCCCACTTTCCGCCGAATTTGAGGCATTGCGTGTTGAGTGGCGGAACTCAACGCCGCACTTTGCCCTATTACCAGAGCGAAGAAATGAAACATTAAATATTTAAATTGAAAATATTAAATATTTCATTTCCTCGACTGGGGATCGAACCCAGAACCTGTCGGTTACAGTCACACTCTTGTGCCGCTGCGCCACGACAGGCCTCGGCAATTTTTTTTTCAATACAACAATTTCATAGACATTATATTTTCGGTGGCGGAATAGAATTAACAACCTTCAAAAAGCCTACAATATCTACTAAGCTACAAAAGCGTCACGTCGAATCCAATTTTCCATTACAAAATCATCTGAGACAGGCCCTTTTCTAACGTTAAATTTACTTAAGGCCACTGTACGCTCCGAATATCAATTCTTATAGTGTATCAGATAATGCAGTGACGGTTTTAAATGGGCATCTGTTACGAAATGTGTATTGAAGGAATGAGGATATTTATACGTTCAAACGCCGGCTTGGCAGCTTGGCGTTAATGATATGTAATATAATTTATAGAAATTATATGTTTTTAAGTGTTTCAACATAATATTTAAAGTTAAATAAATTGAGAGGTCCGTATTGGCGCAGAGGATAAATATTCAGTATTTTCAATGAAATATTTAATATTTTTATTTCTTCGCTTTGGTAACAGGGTAAAGCGCGACGTTGAGTTGCGCACCGCAATGCTTCAAATTCGACGAAAAGTGGGGAATGAAACGGAGAGTCTTATCACTAGGTTCAAAAGTTCCTTCTGCTTATTCTACCATGCGCGGGATACAACGTGAAGCTGAAAAAAAATTGAACAGATCTAGCTATGTAAGCGCAACAGTTGTAGGTCTCAAGAGAATGAAATAATTCATATCGTTCTGGCAAAGAGTCAATGCGCTGCTTTAAATTTCACCACTTCGTACTTCCACACGTCTTAAAAGCATTTCTTTCACTCATACAACGTCGATATGAAAATACTATACAGAAGATACTTACTTCACTTAGAACGCTTAGAATAGAATTACCCTGGTACTGGTGGTGTCGTAAGAGGCGACTAAAGTACGTGTGGGAGAGTCACGTTGTCAGTAATACCAACACGCATGGGCAGACTCGACCGGATTGTTACCACCCCCGGCATTTAAAACCGGCGTTAAGTAGTGGCTTCGGCCACTGCGTTTCGCATTGGGTAATGCCGGGCCCCGGTGCCCATCCACCTTTAAGACGGCGGTGATCACTTACCATTAGGTGACCCGTACGCTCGTTTGCCCTGTCTTATCTATAAAAAACAAATGAAATATTTAATATTTTCATATCGTTCTGGTATCGAGTCCATGAGCTGCCTTTAATTAATATAAATTTTACTACTCAACATGGAAGTTCTAGAAAATTAGGCGGAGTAGGGGACGGAATTTCTTATGGGAATATTCTTAACACTACGTCTTCCTTTGTTTAACTTTCATCACTCAGTATTATTCACCACTTTCCGCCAAATTTGACACATTACGTGTTAAGTAGCGAAAGTCAACGCCGCGCTTCGCCTTACCAGTGGGAGGAAATGGCAATATTTAATTTCCTCAAATCGGGATCGAATCCACTACAGGCATTTATATACGATATATATATATATATATATATATATATATATATATATATATATATATATATATATATATATATATATATATATATATTGCGTTTGAATTTACAACCACATAGCCTTCATAATTTGTCCGGAAACATACCACAGCTTACACGCATTGTCATACGCTAATTCCACATTTACGCAAGAGAACAATACCGTGACAAAGTGTAAAGTATTCCTTCAATTACATTCACCGTGTTACACTGTACTGTCCCACCCCTTACGCAATCATAATTACAGTCTGGTTAGTACGAAATCTTTGTACTTATATATTACTTTAGAAATACTGAACGAGCGTGTATTAAGCTATGTTTGAACGTGGAGGCCTGTCGTGGCATAGCGGCATAAGTGTAAATAAATATATAAACAACTGTAAACGATAGGTTGTGGGTTCGATTCCAACTTGAGGAAATGAAATATTTAATATTTTCTATTTAAATGTTGAATGTTTTCATTTCTTCGCTCTGGTACAAGGCAAAACGTGGCGTTGAGTTTCGCCACTCAACACGCAATGCCTCAAATTCGGCAGAAAGTGGGGAACGAAAGTGGAACAGAATATCTTTACACTAGGTTCCCAAGTTCCCTCTGCCTACCCTGCCATGTACGGGATACAGTGTGAAGCTGAGTGAGTGACTTGAACGCAGAAAGTTTAACATTTTGTTTTTTTATAAGTGATAATTACTTGATTCACACTTCTTTCCGCACTAGGGTGGGTAAAACTTCAGTTAGGTTGATGGGAAGATACAACCAACAAACCGATAAAAAGGAGGCAAACTATAGTTTGCAGACGCAGATTTTTGTCTATGACAAATTTTCAGTTTTTATATTTTTTCTTCTTTTGTACTGTAGTAACCCATTTCGTTACCTTACCTTAAAAAATATGATGATGACAATAACGAAGTGTAAATACTCGTAAATATTCTTATGATTATGCTGACAAAGAAGCTCGATATTTCTTTGCTGCCGGAGACCGTAGTAGTATTGATAGTAATTTCTGCTTGATGAACCTCCACACGATCTCTAATAATTGGTCTAAAGTAGGTACTTTTTCATTTTTGGAACATAAGCATAGATGTTTTAATCGAATTTCAAGATATTTTTTTTTTCAGCTTCACGCTTTATCCCGCACTTGGCAGTGTAGGCAGAGGGAACGGAAGTGAAACCTAGTGTTATGACACTCCGTTCCACTTCCGTTCCGCACTTTCCGCCGAATTTGAGGCATTGCGTGTTGAATGGCGGAACTCAACGCCGCGCTTTGCCACATTACCGGAGCGAAAGAATGAAACATTAAATATTTAAATTGAAAATATTAAATATTTCATTTCCTCGACTGGGGATCGAACCCAGAACCTGTCGGTTACAGTCACACTCTTGTGCCGCTGCGCCACGACAGGCCTCAATTTCAAGAAATTAGAGGTAAATTAACCTTAACTTAACTTAGCTTCACGCTATATCCCTAGCGGAGTGGGCAGAGAGAATGGAGCGCCAAACGCTACGGTAAATTAATAATACTTATTTGATACCAACAGAAAGGGAACAAAACGAGAATGTTTCTCAAATGATTTGGAGTATTTTTTTATAAAATTTTGAGAAAATATCATTACTGTCCTCAAATGTTGATCACTCGATGAATAAAACTAAAATGTTACACAATTAAAGTTTCATACCATAATATTTAAGATAAAGAAAATTGTATAGACCTCTTTTATCACCTTTCTCTGCTTAAATATCTATCTACCATTCATAGTTTATAATAAGATCTAAAATTTCAACCAATTTTGTAAATGGTATTATAATGATATTTATTTATTTTTATTTTTTTGCATGGAGGGCCGTCGTGTCGATGGCCCTGGGCATAAGCGTATGACTGTAAACGCAGGTTATGACTTCGATCCTCATTCGAAAAAATGAACTGTTGAATATTTTCAAATAAAATATTTCATGTTTTCATTTCTTAGTTCTGGTAACAAGGCGTGGCGCAGCGTTGATTTTCGTTACTCAACGCGCAATGCCCTAAATTCGGCGGAAATTAGGGAATGAAACAGGAGTGTCTTAACACAAGGATTCTAAATTCCTCTGCCTATTCTGTCATGGGCAGGATAAAGCGTGAAGCTGAAAAGAAAAACTGATGATGGAGTTATGTCCTAAATACAAAATTTAAAAACGTATAAAAATTTGAACGCAGCATGATGTGAACCCGCACGTCTTGGAAACCGTCCAAGTGATCCGACCAACTAAGCCATTCGTTCTTACCAAGCTACGTCGAAATTCTTATAAGCTATAGTAAGTATATGAATTTCGACGTAGCTTGAATCCGCGCCTCTTGGACACCGTACAATTTTCCAAGAGGGCCGGGTTCAAATCCTGCTTCGTTCAAATTCTTATATATTTTTAAATTTTGCACTTTTCTTTCCTAAGTGTGGAATAACGCTTTAAAAATAGCAACCGTATGACCTGAATAGTGAAATATGATGAATCTTCAAAGGTTACTTTTAATAAACTGGAGGATTGTATAATGTACTATAGATGCTAAGCACATTCTTTAGAACGTTCAGAGTTTAATGCAGAAAAATGTGTTTTTTTATTTTTTTTTTTCTTATTTACTCATTACATCTAAAGTAGATGTAAATTTCCATAATATTTTTATATTATTATATTCTAAGATCACATATTCAGGTTGAATGGCCTGCTTTATGTCGTAAGCCTTTGTCTCGCGGTACGCCGGTAGAGGTCAAAGAATCCTTAAATAGCAAAACCGTTACACATTTGTTTGTTTTAAAATTCCTTACGTGAAATTTAGTAAAAATACACGAGAATTTCTTTGGAAATATTATGTATATTATATATGTGATTGTTGCCCCTTGTATAAGTTATATTGTTGTAAAGTTTCACTTCAATCTGTTTAGTCTTTTTTGCGTGAAATTGTAATATAGAGATATATTTGTGGCCTGTCGTAGCGCAGTGGCACAAGGGTGTGACTGTAACCGATAGGTTGTGGGTTCGATTCCCACTCGAAGAAGTGAAATATTTAATGTTTTCAATTTAAATATTTAACATTTTCATTTCTTCGCTCTGAGTTGAGTTACACGCAATGCCTCAAATTCGGCGGAAAGTGGAAAACGAAAGTGGAACGGAGTGTCTTAACACTAGGTTCCCAAGTTCCCTCTGTCTACCCTGCCATGTGCGGGATATAGCTTAAAGCTGAGTAGAGATGTATTTAATATTTAATTTGAAATAAATTCAAAAGTAATATAAGCTTTCTTTGGCTTCACATTGGGCACATAGCAGGGTAAGCACAGGGTACTCGGTAACCTTGTGTACAGAGATGAAAGTATGAGATAATACATTTCTATTAAGATACTCCCGTTTCCCAGTTCCGCCGAATTCTTGAGACGGTTAAACTTGAATATTTTATTTCCAAGTATAGTAATTACATCCATCACGTTTCGCGTTAACAGGTTGTGTAGCACGTTTGTGCCTTTGCGCTTTGCTTTGTGCTTTTACATTTAGATATAGATTAATAATCAAATTTATGAGACTGTTTATAAAAACAATTATATATGTTAACAATGAATTGAATGTATTTCAGCTTCACGCTGTATCCCACACTTGGCAGGGTAGTAGAGGGAACTTGGGAACCTAGTGTTAAGACACTCCGTTTCACTTCCGTTTCCCACTTTCCGCCGAATTTGAGGTATTGCGTGTTCAGTGGCGGAACTGAACGCCGCACTTTGCCTTATTACCAGAGCAAAGAAATGAAATTGAATAAAATAAATAGTAATATAATAAAATTTTCAACGCTCTAAATTTGAAAGCCTTACTTATAAAACTTTAATTTAAATCAGTAAATAAATGAATTGTAAAAATATTTTAAGATCATCTTCTCACACTCAGTGTATATCCGACTTTATTTCATACATATCAATCTTTATTCGCGGTAACCAACTATTATGTCACATATTTACGAGGCACTGGCACGCAAGTGGGCGAAGGTTGCAACACACCGTACATACATATGTGTTTCACTTGAAGAAGTTCCTTCAGAAATTATGTTCCTCGGGAAAAACGATATAAGAGCAATTATTAACAAAGTTGATTTTAAAAGAGTGATTGTGTTTTTATGTTGAATATTAATTAATACATCTTTTAAGTTTTAGCTCTTAAAATATTAATATAGCTAAAAAGCAAGTTAAAAATTATTAAATTAAACATTCACTTTTGAAAAACGCAATACATATATATATATATATATATATATATATATATATATATATATATATATATATATATATATATATATATATATATATATATATATATATATATATATATATATATATATATGTGTGTAATTAATTAGCGGGAAATTTTTACTTTTGTAATTAAAATAAATAGCTTATCAAGATATTGATATTACCAACTTTACTTCATATTGACTTACACCTCTTTCGTCATCGACGCGAAAGTACTGTTTCTAGCATTATGAGTCATATGAATAGTCGGATGTTACTAACTGTAGATCTCCCATAATGAAGGGTATTTTTCTATAAATAAACGTTCAAGCTAAGGTTAGTTAATTTGTACATATATCAACGTGGACAAACATTTTAAAGTCGGCAATTGCTTATTTTTATTGATTTTGCAGAAAATATGTACGCAAATTTAAAATTTCTAAGATGGAAATATAATTCTTCTTTACAATTATGCTGCATCCCGCAATTTGTAGAATACGGTATATTTTGTAACCGGAACCTTTCATATAAGAAAAAACAAAACGATCATTCACGCTTTTCCGGAAAAGGAAACGGGAACCTTGTACAATAAAGTGTCCGGTGGGAGGGAAGTGTCGTAAAAAGACACTTCCTTTCCCAACTTGTCACATTACCACTTTTAACATTGTTTGGTTAATGCCGGAATCTAACGTCGATTTATTAATTAATTAATAGTTACCTTCCAGTTTTTGTGTGTGTGGTAGAGTCACGTTGCCAGCAATGGCGACACGCATGGGCAGACTCAACCGGATTGTTACCATCAGGTGACCCGTACGCTCGTTTGCCGTCTCTCCCATAAAAAAAAAATTAAAATGTGTCATGTAATGTGTATACCATACATAATTCTTAGTTATTGTCATTTGAACATTTAGGTGAAATTGTCGCCTACAGCTGTTACGTCGCTCACATTTTATTTAATTAAATATAAAATGGATCACATTCTTTTAACAATATCTAATAAATCAAGTTTTTTCTAAATTTTAGTCAAATAATTGTAAGAATATTATATTTTTTTGGATTAATTAAACCACTTTAACCACATCGTAAATCGGAATATTTACTTCATAAAAAGGCCACAGAAGAAAACAAAAGTCACGGTACTTCTAGTAAATACAATGACCAGTAAAAATGAGTTGTTGTATAAAAGGAAGCGTGGTACGAACAAAAAGAATGTGATGATTAACGAACAAGTTTTCCTTCCGCACCATTGTGGAGGATATGTAATGTATGAAAACAAAGCATTTTACTATATACATACATAGTATTTATTAATTTTGTCTTCGGAAATCCCAGAGGCCTGTCGTGGCGCAGGGGCACAAGCGTGTGACTGTAAACGCGATAGGTCGTGCGTTCGAGAATGAAAGAAGATATTTCAAAATATAACTCAAAGAAATTAAATATTTTCAAATAAAATATTTAATGTTTTCATTTCTTCGCTCTGGTTATAAGGCATAGAGCGGCGTTGAGTTCCGACAAACGGACAAGAACAACGGAACAGAGTGTCGGAACATAAGGTTCCCAAGTTCCCTCTGCTTACCATGTCATGTGCGGGATACAACGTAATGATATTTTTTTGTCAAACCCCAAAATGATAATAGGATATATTTACATTGAGTAGGTGATAAGCGAATCAACACGCTATGCATTGAAAATTCGCCCTGCATAGCTTTACGCGATATCCCTAGCGGGATAGGCAGAGGTAATGGAGCGCCAAACGCTACGGTCTCGGCATACCTCTTTCGCCTCGTCCACTGTCATAAACCTCTTCATACATGCCCTCCGGGGGGGTCCCCATGCTTTTTACGTGACTTTCCTCCAGTATCCTCGATACTGTGTTTTCGAAGGTCAACAGAAGTCTCCCTCTCCTTCTCTTACCAACAAGATAAAACATGGCGTTAAGTTACAAAAAGTAGAGTACGAAGTGTTATAATTATGATCATTTCATATTTAATATAAAATGATCATAAATACTACTAACTATATACATATATCTTTTTTCTTTTATATTATATCTTTTTTCTTTTTCATCACTACTGTAAGTAACAATTACATAAATACTGCTTGAAATATAATTAATTGTTTGTTAATCGATTCTTCATACGTATGTAGATTATTAACATTGACATGCCTCGTCAATGTAAACACACGTGTGGGTGTTGCTATACAATATAAACAATTTATTTCCGATTTAAATATTTTATAAAAAAAAATTAAAAGCGTATAATAATTTGACGTAGCAGGAATTGAACACCTAAGTGTGGAAAGACTTAAAAAAAAATAGTAAAGATTTTAGAGTTGCCGTTTGATTCCGGCTTAGAATAGGATCACCCTGGGACTGATGGTGTCGTAAGAGGCGACTAAAGTACGTGTGTTGTCAGCAATGGCAACACGCATGGGCAGACTCAACCGGATTGTTACCACCCCTGGCAATTGAAACTGGCGTTAAGTAGTGGCGACTGCGTTTCGCATTGTGTAATGCCGGGCCCCGGTGCCCGTCCACCTTATAGACCGGCAACGCTCCTGTAGCTCCTCTGGAGCTCTGAAGCTGTGGAGTTTTGCTTTACATTTCAAACATTATCAGGTGAAAAAAATTTCGTTCAATTATCAAATAAGATGTCTAAGATAGAATACTCAGCTTCACGCTGTACCCCGCACATGGAACCCACAACCTGTCATTTACAGTCACACGTTTGTATCGTTGCGCCACGACAGGCCTGAAAACACTAGATACCCAAGTTCCCTCTGTCCATCTTGCCATGTGCGAAATACAGCGAAGTTAAGAATGATTGATTAAACCCTTTATATTTTGCATAATGTCATCCTAATATGACATAATTAGTCATTAAGCTGTCATTGATCATGATCTAACCCACTATAAGGTAATCCACTGTTGCATACATTTTAGCCAATCAAGAATTTATTTATGTAATACTGTGTCATAGGAAACAGGTGTTTTTCTAATGCTTACTTACCTTTTTTATAGGTCTCAGTTCAAATTCATTCATCATGTCGGGTCATATTAAAATATGATTACTTCCCTAGAATAATAGGCACATTACACGCAATGGCTCAAATTCAAAAGAAAGTGGGGAACGGAAGTGTCTTGATTTGATTATATATATATATATATATATATATATATATATATATATATATATATATATATATATATATATATATATATATATATATATATATATATATATATATATATATATATATATATATATATATATATATATATATATATATATATATATATATATATATATATATATATATATATATATATATATATATATATATATCCCAAGTTCCCACCATGTTATGTGCGGCTTACAGCGTGAAACTAAAAAAAAATCTCAGCTAATCTCTAACAGACCCCTTACAAAATCACGTAAAGATTGCGTAAAGGTATTCTTATATAAGTTTTAAAGTGTTCGACAAAAACCAATTCTTTAATATTATCATTATATACTTTGATTGAGATGTTAAGACACTCGGTTCCGTTTCCGCAATATCTGACATTCAGCTGAAGGTGGGGCTTCAGCTGAATGTCAGATGTCGCGTATTGAGTGGCGGAACTTAACGCCGCACTTTACCTTATTAGAGCGAAGGAAATATAACATTAAATGTTTAAATTGAAAATTATTTCACTTCGGCGAGAGGAGATCGAAGCCAAAACTTATCACGTTGACAGTCACACGTTTATGCCACTGCGCCACGACAGGCCTCAATTCGATGCGCTTTAATACAAAACCTTCAAATTTGAACTTCAGGTTGTATCAATTGAATATATAGAGATTTACAGATCAAAATTCGCAACAAGTACGTTCGTAATAGTTTTCCGTTAACCTCCCGGATGAAGGATATTGGAATACGTGAACGCTAAGCGTCAAATCATTTGGGACCAGCGCGCTATATTAATTAATCAGTTTAATTACATATATAATTAGTACCTTCGAAAGCGGGCATATTTAATTCGTGAGACCGCAGTGTGTGGGGAAGAATCCAGCCTCTTAAAACAGATTGTCTTGTAAATGAATATATTAAAAATGAAGCTGAAAGTAAGTTAAGGAGTGCCTTAATACTAGGTTCCCTCAGGTTCCTTTTCCTTCCCTACAGAGCTGACCTGATACATATTAAATAGAAACGTGAAGCTAAAAAAAGCAAAATTAAACCAACTTACTGTTTTTTGTCTACTTAATGATGTCTTGTTAATTATGTTCCTTCTTGTACAGTTCTTTAAAAAAAAATTGTATGAAAAATTTACATGCTCATATATAAATACTCTTCTCTTAACTTCACGCTTTTACCTGCACGTGGCAGGGTAGGTGGAGGGTACTTGGGAACCTAGTAGTAAGACATTCGCTTTGCCTTGTTACCAGAGCGAAGAAAAAGGTGTTAAATATGTAATTTGAAATATTAAATATTTTACTTCCTCGTGTGGCTCGAACTCAAGCTTTTCAAGCTAGTCGCTTTTCAGAACCTCACTTTTTTTTCCTGTCCGCTTCACGTAATATGCCCCAGTCATAACACGCTTTTGCCCCTGTGCCCCGACACACTACACTTATACTAAATTTTGTATTCATTAAATATATATTTCTTTTCAGTATTTCCTTGCTACTATATACGGCGTGCTTGCCGCTCCACCTTCAAGACTGTATCCTGGTCAAGTACAACAAATCAATCCGTAAGTTGAACCTCAGTTAAAATATCAAAAAATTTAGCCAAGTCTCATTAAGCTACTTGTTTCTCTACAAAATCTTGCCAAATAATAGTTATTAGGATCTTGCCAAATAATAATAATAATAAGGACTTATCTATGGGTAGCAGAGGCTTGTAAAAGTGTCCCTATAGAGACGGTAACAACATCATTAAGTTGTAACAATTATGGGTTAGTCGCCAAGTAAGTTTACTAAATAAATATATTTCCTTCTTAAGGTATTTACTTGATTTAAAGAGGTATTAGTGTCACAAATTTGACTTCCTTTTCTTATACTCGATAACTTTTGTTAAAGCGACAATTCCATTTCTCTAATCGTCTCTCTCCTCGCCTCTTGGGGTTTTCATATACGAGATACTCCAGAACTTTATTTTTAATATATAAAAAGAAGAACCTTAAATGAAATTTTCAAAGGTAGGACGTTAACATCTATTATTATAGATGCGTCAAATAATTTGGTAGAAACTGTAAAAGCCCAGCAAAGTTATTGCTTAGCTGGACTGTTACAGTTTCTCATAAGGGTCACAACGTACTTCAGGTCTTAGATTTTCCTACATTTGATAGTTTTCCTTTTATGTGGACATTAAATCCTATCCCTGAAATAAATTTCAGATCTCTAAGTCTATGTTGTTTTATTTTGAAGATCAATGAGACATCACACAGTCATGTGTGGATCAGTGTCGAAATAGGGGCAATTTGCTTTCGCATTACTTCGAATATACATTAACTTAGAAACTAAACATTTTGAGGTTCTTGTATATATCCTTATAGCTACAGCAATCTCGAACAATATAAATACGATCTAAATTGTCAACGATCTTGAAGCAAGTGGCATATTACTAAGCCATGTACGCCATAATATATTTACGTATATATCGTATAATGGAGAACGTAGTATTTTGACAATAGATTTCCTTTGCCATATCCACGTTTAGGAGAAACAGCGCCTGTCAAAATTTAATATTGTTTAAGTTTTATATTTAAACACATTTTTTATGTTATTTTTGGGTTGTAATGTAGGTAATATATTTTGTTATTTCAGATTAGATTATTATCTAGACGGTCCACACGTAGCAAACTACTATCAGCAGGAACAGAGACAAGGTACCATAAGCATGTAGTATAAATTACATAAAGATAGTTTGTCTGTCAGGCCTGTTGTGAATCAGGGATATGAGCGTGCGACTGCAAACGCAACAAGTTGTGGGTCCGATTACGAATCGAAGAAATTAAATATTTGTTTTTTTTTTTTCACTCTAGTAATAAGGGAAACGGAAAGGGAAGGAAAGGGAAAGGGTACGATCTTGAGTTATTCCAGTTTCAACAAAAATCTATGTAAATTTGCGGTGTTGAGTTCCGCCACTCAACACATTATTTCTTAATTCGGTAGAAAATGGAAAACGGAAGCGTCTTAAGACTAGGTTCCCAAGTTCCTTTTTGCTACTAATTTATTCATTAATTAATAACTATTGAGTTTCAGTTTCAAATAGCAAGCTGTCGCCAAATAATGCACCTGCACGTCTCGAAATAGTAGATCCTGACAGCGAAGTAGAGTTGATACCGGGAGCCCAGCAGCCGCAGCAGCCACCTCAGCAGGTATAATCTTTTTTCTTCTGTACGCTGTATCCCACACATTGCAGTGTAGACAGAAGATACTGGGGAACCTAGTGTTTAGACACTCAGTTCCGCTCCCCAATTACCGCCGAATTTCAGGCACAGCGTATTGAGTCGTGCTTTGCCTTGTTACCAGACCGAAAAAAAGAAACATATTTAATATTATATTTGAAAATATTAAATATTACATTCCCTCGCGTAGGTATCGAACCCACAACCTGTTGCGTTGACAGAAACACAGACATTGAAACAACTTAGCTTTAAATAGTCTTCATTCTTCTTCAGCTTCACGCTGTATCCCGCACGAGGCAGGGTAGGCAGAGTGAACCCGAGAACCTAGTGTTAAGACACTCCGTTCCACAATAGTTCCCCACTTTCCGCCGAATCTGAGGCATTGCGTGTGTTGTACCAGAACTAAGAAATGAAACATTAAATATTTAAATTGAAAATATTAAATATTTCATTTCCTCGACCGGGGATCGAACCCAGAACCTGTCGGTTACAGTCACAGTAGTAAATAAATATATAGCTTGTTTATACACTTGTAATGAGCACACACTCGATATTATTTATTAGTAGACAGTCCAAGATTCCATCTTCCATTTCCTTTCCATCTTCAGACCAACTCGATGATACCATATTGTTGTATTGTCATTTATTACATAGTTTGTTGTTCGATCATATAAATATTGAATCAAGCTATTATTAACAAAAAAAAATATTTAAAAATTAAAGAAAATTAGTTGAATTTCTGTAAATTAGAGAAGTTAAACAATTTCTAAATTTAATTTCCATTATTTTTCATTTAAATATTTATTGTTTTTTTTTCTTCGCTCTCGCAAAACGTGGCGTTGAGTTCCGCCACTCGACACGTAATGCCTCGAATTCAGCGGAGATGTGGAGAATGGAAATGGAACGAAGTGTTTTAACACTAGGTTCCCAAGTTCCCTCTGCCTTCCCTACCATGTGCGGAAAATACAGTGTGATCTGATCAAGCTAAATTTAATACCTACACAAAGTATCATGTTTATCTATTTATAATATCATTAGTAAATAAAATCCTGCGTATTCCAGAATCCCGTCGCCCCGAATATACCTGGCCTAATACCTGGACAGAGAGTGTTCATAGTTCACATGCCAGTACCCGGATATAGGTATTTTATTTTCGATTGCTAATTATTAATTATTTTACTTAACCTGTTTTTTATTTTATTTTTTTATATAAATAAATGGAGACCATCGCGGCGCAAATAATCGAACTCACACTTGCAACAAATTACAAGTGTGAGTTCGATTATTATGGAAAATAATGAGTTTTTCATAACCCCGAAACAGCGATGGTCATTGGTTGCGGCGTTATGTTACGCTATTCATCACGCCGTCTCAAAAATTAGACGTACGTATAGTGTCTGAATCCAACACTGTTGAACTGGCGACCTTGTTATGTAAGGATAGAGCTTTAGGGCAAATTAATGTTAAGAAGAAGCACCATGATATCTCGGAAATTTATGAGTATACGTTTTGTCACTTCCACTCTGTAACCTGCCACATGGCTAAGTAGGCAGAGAGAAACGTTTTGAGAATTTTTTATACGCTTTTTAAATTTAAGTTAAGTATTTTCTGTCCTAAGTGTGGAACACTTTAAAACATAGTAAAAATATTAAAATAAATAGTATTCTCTCTTGCCAAACGATAATTCTTACGAGTTGTCTTTGGGTAGCGGAAATTTGTAAAAATCTCCCTACAGAGATGCTAACAACATAAATAAGTTGTAACAAGCGTATAAGAATTTCGACGGAGCTCGGTGAGAACGAATGGCTTAGTTGGTCAGAGCGCTGGAACGGTTTTCCAGAGGCGCGGGTTCAAATTCTGCTTCGTTCAAAATTTTTATACGATTTTTAAATTTAAGTTTAGTAGAGAGAAACGTGTGAGAACACTCGGAGAACACTTTCCACATAATTTGAGGCATTGCGCGTTTAGTGGCGGAAATTAACGCTGCGCTTTGCTTTGCCAAAAATATTTCATTGCCTCAAGTAGGCGTAAAACCTACAACCTCTTACGTTTACAGTCATACGCTTGTGTCCCTTCGCCATTACAGGCCTCTCCTATTAATATTTTCTTATATTTATTATTTTTTTTATATGAAATTTTGATTTGTCACATATTATAGGCAGTCAGAGAACTTTCCGGATCTAAACATTTAAATAACTCAACGTTTTTAAAATAGCAAATATGTAATGCAATGTTTTTGCTCTTGAGAATTGGTGAGTAAATAATTAATAAACAACATCTTTTTCAGACCAGGGACTGTTAGTGGATACCAACCAGTATACGTAGTGGCTGCCGCTCCGCAACCTAACGCAGGAAATGCCTATCCTGGTAAGAAAAACAAAATAAAATAAAGCCTTGCCCGACGCAGGAGCACAAAACTTTGGTTATTAATGCGACAGGTTGTGGCTTCGATCCCCACTCGGGGAAGAATAAAAGAGGGGGCGGTAACGGAAGTGGAACGGAGTGTCTTAACACTAGGTTCCCGGGTTCCCTCTGCCTACCCTGCCTCGTGCGGGATACAGCGTGAAAAAAAAAATAAAAAAAATAATTTGTTTTTTTTTTTACTATGATAATAATGAGGCGATGAGTTTCACCACTCAATACGAAATATCTCAGATTCGGTGAAAAGTGGGGACCGGAAGTGCCTTATTGGGAATAGAGTGTCTAAGAAGACACAAGGTTCTCTGTGTCTAAGGCTATGCAGGATACTGAGTGAAACTGATAAATAAATCAAACAAAAGAAAATAAATATATCTACTCTTTCGCAAAGAAAAATATTATTTATTTATTAAAACGTATTAAAATTTTAATCTTGCGACGTTAAACTTTTCAAATGTTTTCTAAATAAATAGATAATAGATATTTAAATATATGTATACTTAAAATAAAATATAGAATCTCCAAAATATCGTGAAAACGTTAAAAAAACCCTACTCCTTTCCTCCAAAAACAGTGTACTTCAATTTTAACAAGCACTCACTAGATCCAGTTAAGAAAAGGAATAACCTCAACCATACTTACCTTTTTCAATGGAAATAAAAAATATATTTGTATTAAATTTTGAACAACTATCGAAGTTGTACTTTTTTTTCAGCTTCACGCTGTATCCCACACAGCTGCACGTAGGGAAGACAGAGTATAGACAGAGTATAGACAGAGTATAGACAGAGTATAGACAGAGTATAGACAGAGTATAGACAGAGTATAGACAGAGTATAGACAGAGTATAGACAGAGTATAGATAGAGTATAGACAGAGTATAGACAGAGTATAGACAGAGTATAGACAGAGTATAGACAGAGTAAAGACAGAGTGTAGACAGAGTGTAGACAGAGTATAGACAGAGTATAGATAGAGTATAGACAGAGTATAGACAGAGTACAGACAGAGTATAGACAGATTATAGACAGAGTATAGACAGAGTATAGACAGAGTATAGACAGAGTATAGACAGAGTATAGACAGAGTATAGACAGAGTATAGACAGAGTATAGACAGATATAGTGTTAAGACGCTTCATTCCGTTCCGCACTTTCCATCGAATTTGAGACATTGTGTGCTGAGTCGCGGCGCCTAACCGGTCTTAACCTAAGATTAACCTATGATTCATGTATTTATATTTCATTGTTCAGGTTACCAAAATCCCATACTCTTGGGGCCATCTGGACAAGTATCTCCCGCTCTTGGCTATCGTCCAGTTGGAGCGCAAGGAAGTCCTAACTACTTGATTGGACCTGCCAACAATCCTTATAATTTAGTTTATCAAGAACCTGTTGTTTATCAGTAAGTTTATATTGAAACTTTTACAATGTTATTTAGCTTTAGACGCTAGGGTAGGCAGAGGGAACTTGGGAACCTAGTGTTAAGAGACTCCGTTCCCATTAAAATACTTCTATTCTCCACTTTTTGCCGAATACTACTGGTATTTTAGTATTCAACGATTGCGCCACGACCAGCTTACGCTTAGCATTTAGAGTGTAAATTAAAGAGAATTAAACTAACCGTACCCACAGACTACTGCAAAGTGTTTAAAACGTCAGATTTCCACAAATGATACTAAATATACTCGATTAATCAGGTCAAAATAGATTCATTTATGCAGTTAGATTAGTGTTAAAGGCTACAGTGCCTTCGCATTTGCGACTCAAATATACCTTCACTGCTCAAGCTTTTCTTTTTACTGAAAGAAATTTCTGTTACTATTCTATTATCTTCGTTATTTTTACATTAATACCTATAAATACGTACTCTCATCTTATTTCTTATGGTACCAGACTTTCATTTTAACACGCCTACTAAGAATTTATGTTAAAATAATCATTAAAATATTGGATAAAAGATATATATATATATATTTACTATATTTTGAGGCCTGTCGTGGCGCAGCGGCACAAGAGTGTGACTGTAACCGACAGGTTCTGGGTTCGATCCCCAGTCGAAGAAATGAAATATTTAATATTTTCAATTTAAATATTTAATGTTTCATTTTCTTCGCTCTGGTAATAAGGCTAAGGGCGGCGTTGAGTTCCGCCACTCAACACGCAATGACTCAAATTCGGCGGAAAGTGAGGAACAGAAGTGGAACGGAGTGTCTTTACACTAGGTTCCCGGGTTCCCTTTGCCTACCCTGCCTCGTGCGGGATACAGCGTGAAGCTGAGTAGAGTAGAGTACTATATTTTAAAGTCTTATTCCACACTTAGGACAGAAAATACTAAACTTAAATTTAAAAAGCGTATAAAAATTTTGAACAAAGCAGGATTTGAACCCGCGCCTCTGGAAAACCGTTCCAGAGGCGCGAGTTCAAATTCTGCTTTGTTCAACATTTTTCTACGCTTTTTAAATTTAAGTTTAGTAAAAGATATATAATTAAAATACTTAATTATATACCCTAACGATAATTACATAAATGGAGGATAATGTAACACGTTGTGGGTTCGATTCCCACTCGAGGAAATGAAATATTTATTTGGTTTTTATTTTCCTATCACTAGTAAAGCGCGGCGGTTGATTTAATATCCCCACAATTCGATGGAAAAAGGGGAAAGAGAGTAAAGAGTAACATAATATAAGGTTCCCAGGTTCCTTCTCCGCTAAAAAAAAACTACGTACATAAAGAAAATGTTCTATTTCAGGCCAGAGCAAAGGGAACAAAGTAATGCACAGCAAGAAGCTCTTCGTTTGACACAACTTGTGTCTCTGCAAGCGCAACAATCTCAACCGGCTAACGAAGCCAAGCAAAACGATAGTATGTAAAAAAAAAAAAAAAAAATCAATAACAAATTTTAGTTGAAATTATAATTTTAATATTTAAAAGTTATACAAAAACATTGGGATTCCCAAACATTTCATTCGACTTTTACTTAGAAGATTAATTAAACAGTGTTCTAGTATTTTTTTTTCCTTAATTAGAGAATCGTAGAAATTTTTAGAAAGTAATACAATTTTTTTTATGAAAATGCATAAAATATTTGCATATATCAATGTTGATTATGCAATGTAAATATATGTATATCACCAAATAGACCTTTCTGGAGAATAAAAGGAGTTTGGCTGTGTACGTGGTAGTTTTGAGTTCGAATCCAGATCAAATTAAGGCTGCAGTTTCTGCTTAGTGGCAGATGTCACGCCACGCTTCGCCTTCTTACCAGAGCGGGGAATTTAAAATAATTCATTAACCTGAATCGCAATCGAACCGACTACCCTTACTAGCTACAGTCCTAAGGTGTATCGCTACACGTTCACTTACAAATATTATTACTTTTGCTTCACATTGTATCGCCTACATAACAGAAGATAGCAGAGGGGAGGCATGGAAACCTAGGAATCCAGTGTTAAGACACTCATTCACTCATCTTCACGCTCTATCCCGCACATACCATTGTAGGCAGAGGAAACTTGGGAACCTAGTGCTAAGCAACTCCATTCCAAATCAGTTCCACACTTTCTGCCGATTTTGAGGCATTATTTGTTGCGTGGTAGAACTCAATGCCGCGTTTTGCCTTGTACCAGAGCGAAGAAATGAAAACATTAAATATTTAAAATGAAAATTTTAAATATTTGCCGCTTCGCCACGACAGGCGTTCCTGTTAAGGTAGTTTCGTTTCCACTTTCTGCTCAATTCTCAAAAAGGCAGAAATTAACTCCGCGTTTTGCCTCATTACCAAAGTGAAATAATGAAAATATCTTATATATAATTTCCTCGAGTGGGGGGAATAGAGCCCACAAGATGTCACGTTTACACAAACGTGCGTCCATGCCTGATTAAACTGAACTGGCCTTAGCAAATTATCTTAATGAACATTTTATTCACAGAACAAACTAATGCGGAATCGCAAAACGCGAGACAAGTGTCTTTAGAAACCAAAGAACAAACACAAAATGTCCGTCCATCACAGACACAGCGAAAAGCTTAAATAATATATATACAAAAATTTATAACTGTCTATCGTACAATTTACATAATTTTTATATTTTGCAAAATTAATCTATAATTAACTATATTACGATGTTAAATGTGAAAAGAAATGTGATTATATACTTACTTGTATTGTATTTTCGTACCTGACTGTGTTTTTATAAATATTAAATAAATGTAAATAAAAGTATTTGATTTTCATTTATAGGTACTAACTTTGAGGCCTGTCGAGGCACAAGGCGAAGAAATAAAATATTTGTAATTTTCATTTCTCCGCTCTAATGACAAGGCAAAGCGCATCGTTGAGTTCCGATTCTCAACAAAAAATGTCTCAAATTCAACGGAAAGTGTGGAACAGAACGAAGTTTTATAACATAAGGTTCCCAAGTTCCCTACCCTAAAATATGCAGTATAGGGTGTAAAGCTAAAAAAAAAATAGATATAAAATTAGTAAAGCTTTCCAAATGCAATATATATTAACACTGTTTAGGTAAACACAAATGCTAGCCCGTTACGACCCAGATTTTAGAGAAAGCCGTCCCGGCCCTATCGTTCTATATCTTATTTGTACTATACTTCAAATTAATACATAGTAATTGACGGGCAGCAAAGTGCTTTATGCTCGTAGTTTAATTATGTACTGGGGTACTGTCATTTCCGTTGGAGGCTCATACAAATCTTTTAGATTTGTAGAATAGTATAAACAAAATAAATAAGTAATACAATATTATAAGAATAGTATTGTTAAAACGCCGGTCGCGACTTCGATTCCGGAAGGGAGAAATAAATTATTTTCACCCTTTCGCTCTGGCAAGAAGGTTTTGGAAATTAAGCAGAAAGTGAAGAAGAATATGTCTTCAATAGGACATTTTCTTGAAACATGGCTAAAACGCTTTCCCTTTAATATATTTTAAATTTAGAAAAAGTTCATCAAAATCGTCACAGACAAACATACAAATACACAGACACGTTAGACTTATAACATTCCTTTACATAAGTGTTTATAGTGACGTGCAGTAATATAATTATATATATATATATATATATATATATATATATATATATATATATATATATATATATATATATATATATAAAGTGCAGTAATATAATTATTATGCTTTATGTTTAGACAAAACAGTTTAGTCCATTATTATTATGTTAAGTTTGAAGAATCTGAGGAAGATCCTTCAAACATAACATAATATTTATGGACTAAAAAGAAGGAAATAAAGAGAAAAAACAACCAGCAAATAAATTACGATGGAAATATAAAATTTTATAAAATAAACAGTCGTGCAATAGTAAATATGACAGTTTGTGGGTTCGAACCGACCCGCAACGAAATAAAACATTTAATATTCTCATTTCTTCGCTCTGCTATTAAGGTGAAAAGCGGCGTTGAGTTCCGCCACTCCAACATTAATATCATAAATTCGGCGAAAAGTGGAGAGCTTAATAGTGTTTTGTCTCTACATTCTCCAGTTTTCCCTTATTAAATGCGAAAACGGCGTGAAAATAATCTAAAATAAGCCGTAAATATATAATACAAACAAGTGCATATTTCCAATGATCCTCTACCATATATAATATATATTTTACTGTTAATCTAGTAACAACTATCGCTTCGTAAATGGTATGTAACGGGTGCCTTTCCTGGGACAGGTGATCAAACTCGACGAAGACGGTTTCCAAGTTAAGTGCTTACGGAAAGCTATAACTTCTCCTTAGTCTATAAATATATTATTTATCTATCTATATATATAATAAATCTGTAATTGATCTCTGTCTGTACATCGAAGATATATTTAGAAAAATTCTATAGAAGATATTTTTGTATTTATTAGAGGCTAGAATAATATTTTTTAATTGTTTTGTCAGTGCGTTTGCACACACTTATCTCAGAAACGGCTAACCACATTTAAGAACAATTTTCATCATTTAATATTTTAAATCAGTTAGTAAATAAAAAAGTTACAACGATTCAAGATATTTTTATTCATTTACATTTATTAATTAATTTTCAGTACGGAGATATTGTCTTAGATGGAATTATAACAAGTGAATAATTAAGATTTGAAGCCTGTCGTGGCGCAGCGGCATAAGAGTGTGACTGTAACCAACAGGTTGTGGGTTCGATCCCCACTCTAGACAATGAAATATTTAATATTTTCAATTCTTCGCTCTGGTACAAGGCAAAACGCGGTGTTGAGTTCCGCCACTCAACACGCAAAGCTTTAAATTTGGCGGAAAGAGGGGAACGGAAGTGAAACGGAGTGTCTTAGGTTCCCAAGTTCCCTCTGCCTACACTGCCATGTGCGGGATACAGTGTGAAGCTGAGTAGTAAATAATTAAGAATAGTGAATAAAAACGTGTAATTTAATATAAAATATAATTACTTGTAATATAATTTATAAGTAATATAAAGTTGTCGTCGTTTAACGCTAAAGTCTAACTAAAAACACAGCGGTTATAGTACGAGTCACATTCTTCTTTATTTTCTCATAGAACAACAAAGCGCGGCGTTTAGTTCCACCTACACGCAATATCTCGAATAAGCGGCGATCAATCAGTTCTCTCAAAAGTTAAAAAAAATTACAATATATGTTTAAAAAATCTAAATAAAATCAAACTAGACGATTAGAAGATATTGCCATCCCCATCGATTTTTGAATTCAGTTTTAATAATGCTAATGAGTGACAGACCAGTATTATATAGTTAGTCATTCCTGTATCTTTTTAGTCGATCTTTTTAAGAGGAAAGCAGAGAAATTAGTCACTACTCTTTCGTTTCCTTATATAACATTTATATTATACGTATTTCTAAAAACGAACAACATAAATCAAATTTCACTTTATTCTAAAACAACTATTTCTTAACAATTAAAACTATCTCTTTAATAATCGCAAAATTTACATATAATTTATGAACTTTCTTCAGACGAAAACAATTTGTAAAATAATCCGCCGTTCACTTCCAATTAGTAAACAATGCGAAATCCCAGTAACCGCATTTCGTTTTAAAACCTGCACTGACCTTCATACTGCATCATTACGCGAACATCAATCAGCGTGATTGATAGCTGTAAATATAACTCCGAATGTAAATTCAATTTACAATAATGAGCTTTAACTGAACCGCAAAAGAGCTTTTTCAATAAAACCTGTAACAAAGCTTTTATTTGCCACAAATAAAGTAACCAGCCACATTAGATCCTCCTAATACATTGTAGAATCTCTCGTATACACCCAAACATTATATACACCGGACTGCAAGGTATCAAAGTAAATTGGGATGCGATAATGACTCACTCAAATGATGGCTTTCCAAACGAAAGGTGTTGAGACCGCTGCAATTACGTACCGAGAGGCGGTTATGATCTTTTTGCTTAAGACCCGTTATCTTAGTTTAGATGCGCGGCAAAAACGCACAGAGCGCAGTGTAAAGTCTTATTCTGTAGAACTCGGACGTTAGTTCAAGGATGTGTCGAATCCTAGTTGTTCTGGTGGCTATAGCCTGTTTGGTCCAAGTGAGCCCTAAGCCAGTAAGAAGAACTCTCAATTTTAACATGTTCGTGCTGAAACCACAACCTGGGTCACCAGATCGAACGATTCTGGCTACAGATGGTGTATCAAGATTTGGACCTCTCTTAGAGTATATCGTTCAAAGAGTCCAAGGCATGATGTCTGTACGATTGCCTCCAGAAGCGGTCCCTGAAGACGATAAGATAAAGATAACTAATTTTGATACGTCAGAGAATGAAGTGGATGGTGTTCAAGAGTCCAAAATGCCTGGAGTAGTTGTGCGTCCGTCACGCACTAAGCCTGGCACCTATGAAGTGGAAATCGACGTGGTGGTGGACGATGGACAACCCAACAAAATCAATTGAGCGCTCAAGCATTTTAGGTGAAAAAATGGTGATATTTCCAATTTTCGCATTTACTGTGTATATTATTTTGATAGCATTTATTTATTCTTGCCATAATGTCGAGTTTAATAAATTATTTTTTTGTCGTGTTATTTATTTTATTAATTATTCGCTTTTATTTCTATTTCTTTTGTGGTAGAATATAATTATTTTATTTAAAAAGCAATTGTAAGCTAAGTCACTATGTGAAAAATATGTTTTTTTTTTTTAATTTAGATCAAAACAAAGTTGTGTAAAAGAAAAAAAAATATAGAAATTCCATTCAATACAGAAAATTAATAATTTACTAAAATATATATTTTTATTTACTAAATTAATTATTTATAGCAACATTTATTTCTTAAATAAAAAGTCATATAAAAGCGCGTAATAACTATGGTTCATAAATATTTACAAATGACTGTAAAAACATGAGTGAAAGTAAAAATTACACACAATCGTAAATTAATAATATTGATTTCTTTTCGTGTTTATTAAAACATACTCTGTACAAGTAACTAAGAGACTACTTAAATAAGTATCTTTTGGCTTCACGCTGCAGCCACATGGTACAGTAGGCAAAGGGAAATTGGTTAGCCCACTTTGTCCCTTTCCCCATTTTTTACAGAATTTGAGGTATTGCGTGTGAGCACCGTAACTTAACGCCGCACTTTCCCTTCATGTACCAGAGCGAACAAAATTAATATATTAAAAATAAACAAACTAATGTTTATAGTCGTCCACTTGTGCCCATCCGCCATGATAAGCCTCAAAAAAAAATAATGTAAATAAAAATAAATTTTATGTAATTTTTTATATATGTATATGTTAATAACTTCTACTCTACTCAGCTTCACGCTGTATCTCGCACATGGCAAAGCAGGCAGAGGGAACTTAGGAACCTAGTGTTAAGACACTCCCTTCCACTTCCGTTTCCCAGTGTCCGCTGAATATGAGTCATTGCGAGTTGAGTGGCGGAACACAACGCCGCGTTTTGCCTTGAACCAGAGCGAAGAAATAAAAACATTAAATATTTAAATTGAAAATATTAAATATTTCATTCTTCGAGTGTGTATCGAACCCACAACCTGTCGGTTACAGTCACACGCTTGTGCCGCTGCGCCACGACAGGCCTCTGTTAATAACTTTTAGTATGAATACCCATTATATCTATTATTAATATATAGTTATTATTAACACGATTTTATTAGGTCAAGCTATAACTAAATAATTATGGAATGAACTAAGAAATTATATTACAAGCACTTCTATTTATTGTATCATCATGAAACTTGGCAATTACACATAGATTAGACGGTAATACTGTACCATCGAGCTGGTCCGATGATGGAAGTGGAAGATGGTTCATAAAACCTCAGACTACTTACTAGTAACTCACTCACTTACTCTGTTTTACGAAAATAGCTTACGCAACTTAATATCAAGAGTCAGCTTCACGCTGTATCCCGCACGTGGCAGGGTAGGCAGAAGGAACATGGGAACCTAGTGTTAAGACACTCCTTTCCGTTCCCCAGTTTCCGCTGTATTAAAGGTTGAGTGGTGGAACTTAACGTTGAGCTTCGTCTCGTCACCAGAGCGAAGAAATTAAACCGTGTATCAAAAGCAACGTTTTCAGTGGCGAAAAAATAATAGAATATTTACAATGCCCGAAATCCTCCCAAAAAAAAAATGTAGCCACGATCTTTTTTATATAACAAAATTCTTATCCATTAACACTTACGCCATACATTTTTTTTTTTATAATATTACTTCCGTTATATATCAATAAAACAGATAAAAAATATATACGCATACATAATACAAAATTTGTATACATAGATAATAAATACACAATATAACATAAAAATATAATAAATTATATATAATTCTCAATTACATCGTAAGCATTAACCGATGTCGGTTAACCCAAGTTAAGTAACTTCCTGGGTACATCGTGTAACGGGAATACCTTAACGGAAACTAGTTGCCAAGTAGTGTGGTGAACATAATCACAGGCTTGGTACATATGTATGTACATATACGTGTGTATCTGAGGTTAAATTGCAGGTAAGAGCGAAATATCTTCTGCTTTTTGCCGCAAAAATGATAAACCTTTTTTATGTAAAAAAAAATATATATGGACTATTTTTTATAGCTTCATGCTGTATCCCGCATTTAGCAGAGTAGGTAGAAGGAACCTTATACTCAAACACTCCGTTTTCACTAAAATGTTTTTTTGGAAACACGCTGTATCCCGCACATTGCTGGGTAAACAGAGGGAACTCGGGAATTTAGTGTTAAGGTACTTCCGCCAAATACTGGAAACATTTCGTGTGAAGTTGTGCAATTCAAAGCTAGATATTTTCCTCGTTACCCGTTACCTAATGAAATCGAATCGACAACCTATCGTAATTACAGTCGCAATCTTGTACCCCTACGCCACGACGGGCCCCAATTAATTCAATTTGACTTTTATTTGATATTTTTATTACTGCACTTATTGTTAAGATACTCCATGACTTACACAGAGCCAAAACATTACATTTTAAATGGCGGAAAACAACATTAAACTTGAAGTCATATAATTTTAAGTACATTTAATACTCTGAGTGAAGACACTTACAACTCAGAACAGTTAGACAATTGCATGCCGAATATTTAACGCTCTTACATACATAAATACATATAACTTTTTTAAATTTCAACTTGTAATAGTTCATCTTTTAGTGACGCTGTTGCACACAGCAGTGTGAGCAGAGGAACTTGGGAACCTAGTGTTAAGTACCCAACACCCCACTTCCCTTCATTACCTGTGAAAATATTAAATATTTCATTTCCCCTAGCAGGGATCGAACCCACGACCTATCTAGTTTACAGATGCACAATTGGCATTATTAATAGTTGATACTTTAGAAATATATACTTACTATTGTTTTTGCTTTACACTTTATACTTAACAAGGCAATCAAAGACTTCTTTCAGTCTTTATTTAATTTCTTCGAAGAGTGAAATAAGGTATAGCGCTTTAATGATGCTATTTATTTATTTATTAAGCTTTCAAACGATAACTACTGAAACGATTATTTTAAAATATTGTATATATTTTCAGAGCTATTAGAAAAAACACAGGAATACTTTTTATTTAGAAATTAATTATAATATTTTTAATGAAGAATTATTATAAAATGGTAGACATTATTTTAAAAAAAATGAAAAAAAAAAACCCCATGCAAAGCTTTTGAAATTTAGATTTGCTGTATATTAAATAAAAAATATATTAAAAAAAATCGTATCGTTTAAGTAGACGATAACGCGTTGTTCCTCTAGTTAAACGAAGTTCAAGCGCCTACAATTTTATAATAGCAACAGTAAAGATTGTTTTAGAGAGATATTGCTCAAAGTAATTCTAAGTGTGATTATTTAATAAAAAATGAAAATGAATGAATGAAATTAAAAATAACCAAGGACTATATTTAGTTATAAATATTTTTTTCCATCTGCTTATTATTAGAACAAGTGAACGAGGTAGACACGGCGTATACGAAATAGATATGGAAAGGCGCATTGCTGCCGGTAACAGAGTTAACGGTGCCTTAGTTGCATTGTTGAGAAAACGGAAACGTCAGCATAGCTGCGCGTATGCTCGTACACAATTGCAGTATTGGTTTTGACGCTGTTAAACGGCACGTTGGTATTACAGAAGAAGAATGTAAGAAAGATGATAACTGTGGAGATGCGATCTCTTCGTAGGATATGCGATGTCAGTTTAGCTTATCGCATACTCAATGTAGAGATACGAATGTTTGTTACTGGCGTGGATGTCACAGTGAAGAACGTGCTCAAGTGGTTTGGGTACCATGAATAAATGAATGAAAGAATGGCAAAAAGATTGATAAAGAAAAAGTAAGTGGTAAGAGAGTGAGATCTTTGAAGACACAGTAACTAAGATACTGGAGGGAGATCACGTTTTTTACGGAGAGTATGTATGAAGAGGTTGATGACAGTGGACAAGGCAAAAGAGGTATGCCGAGAACGTCGCGTATGACGATCAGGTCTCTCTATGGCTACCCGCTAGGGATAAAGCGTAAAACTTAGTATCTGCTTATTCGGGTATAATTGGGATAAAGTGTAAAGCATAAAAAGTAATAAAATTCACACTAAAATATTCACATTAAGCGATAAAATGATATAACATTTTTAGTTTTAGAACTACCTCTGAACGGAAAGGAGTTTCCACTCCTTTTGTCTCCTTGTTTCCACTCCGGAGTGTCTTATCACTAGGTTCACAAGTTTCCTCTGCCTACCCTGCTAAGTGCGGGATACAGTGTGAAGCTAAATAAGTAAATAAATATTTAATGTTTTCATTTCTTCGCTATGTTACAAGACGAAGCGCGGCGTTGAGTTCCGCCACTTAACATGCAATGCCTCAAAATCGGCGGAAAGTGGGGAATGGAAGAAAAGCGATGTGCCTTAACACTAGGTTCCCAAGTTCCCTCTGCCTACCCTGCTACGTAAAGGATACAGCGTGAAGCTGAGTTGTCCAATTATAATAAAACAAACAACATTTTAATAAAAAAAAGTTAATGATTAAATAAACGCACTCAAATAGATACATTTACAAACTACCGTCTGACAGACAGACAAGCGAAACAATACATAATATTCCTCTTGCGTATGAGGTTAATAAGTAAATATATTTTAAATGTAAATCAATAGAGTTTATGCGAAGAAATTATTTTTAGGCACACTTATAATTAATTAAAATAAAATGACAAGCAGGATAATTATAATATGGTCACTACACGAGCCATATGGGGAACCTGGGTATCAAGTGTTCCCATTGAGACACTTCTGCTCGCTACTTACAGTCGAAATATTGTGGTGTTACATGTTGAGTGACGGAACTCGCCACTCGCCTCATTTCCTCGAGTATGGAATCGAACCCACATCCCGGTGCCTTTGCAGTCGCTTGTGCCTCTGTGCGACTATAAGCATCATAATTATTATAATAAATATGTATTTTAAACAAATATACTATGTAATATATGCACGCCATACATAATTTCCATTGTTCGAAACCTTAGCCTACTAGCCTAGATTACTACACATAAATATTAAATCATACTTCATAAATAACTAACATGCAGATCGATTTTCATTTTAAATTTCACATCTATATTGTTGGATAATCAGTGGAAACTTGGGAACCTAGTGTTAAGACACTCCATTTCGTTACCCACTTTCCGCCGAATTTGTGTCATTGCGTATTGAGTGATGGAACTCAACGCTGTGCTTTGTCTTGTTACCAGAGCGAGGAAATGAAACAAACTATTAAATATTTCAATTCCTCGAGCCTGCGTCACGACAGGCCTCGTTCATTTACATTTAAAGATTATACTTAAGGAAGCTATAATCGTTATGGATGATCGATGATCACTAATTCGCTACAACGCTTACATTTCAAATATTATTAATAGTTTAATCGGATTAGATAGAAAAATTTCGCGGGTTCCGCTGCAGAAAATGTTATAGCAAAATAAATTAAAAAAAAAAACTTCTGATCGAAAATGTCATTTCCTATTATTACCAAACTGCTTACAGCTTAAATTAATTATGTAATTTTCATGAAACATAACCATAAAAACATAAACATAACCACTGGCTTCGATTTAAAAAAAAAACAGAAAAAATCAGATATACAGGCAAACAGACACGTTAAATTTATTCATCCATCCCCCATTTTGCGTCGGGGGTTAAAATTGTCGTTGACACGAAAAATATAATGATTAAAATCATTAATTAAGTATGCACAAATAAATAATATTAAGTATTTTTATTGAGGCCTGTCGTGGCGCAGCGGCGAAAGCTTGTCACTGAAACGACAAATTGTGGGTTAACAATAGGTTCCTAAGTTCCCTCTGCCTACCCTGCCATGTGCGGGATACAGCGTGAAGATAAAAAAAGAATAAAAAATAAGTATTTATACGTTACTAACCGCTATGAAAGTGGGGAACGGAGTGCCATAACACTAGGTTTCACTTCCGTTCCCTCTGCCTACCCTGCCTAGTGCGGGATACAGCGTGAAGCTGAAAAAAAAAAAGAAAAAAAAAAAAAAACTGCTATGTAACTGAAACAAAATCACGACATCTACAATAGAAAAAAAATTGGATAACTATATCAATATAATATGTATGATTTGAATATTTTTATAATTATATACAAATTATTGGATCAAGAGAACACAGGTTCAATAGAAAATATTATAAATTTTAAAATCGTGCTACAGAACCCTAAAAAAGAAAGTAAGTACCCACATAAGCAAGGTCACATGTCCTGTCACTGGGTCAGCAGTGACATCCATGCATAATGACAATGCTGCATACTCAACAATATGAGTACTCTTCCTGCCTTCAACACAAACACATCGATTGGAAAATCGTTTTAAAATAAATTAACACAAAAAGTTATATACAACGAAAGGTGTTAACGACTTGAGTGATAATAACGTAACTATTGTAGTCACGTAAACGACTGACTATAGGTTATTTTGGTAGTTTCGTGTAATTTTAAGTAGTTTTAAAAATGAATATGGCATTTTTTATAGTGTTGTGTGTACAAGTGTATTCGGTGGTTTCCGCACCTATACAGTTGCAGCTGTTCAATCCGTACCAAAGGATAATAATGCCTCAGCAGAATTTACAACAAATGTTGGCACTACAACCAATGCAATTCAACCCTCTCACGTCTATGGCAATGTAAGTTTTTTTATAGTATGTAGTTCTTTTTTTATGGTAGGAGGCCACAAGGGAGGCAGGGCAGAGGACACTTGGGAACCTAGAGTTAAGAATTACGTTCCGTTTTTCTATCTTTCCTCCGAATTTGTAGACTTTGTGTGTTGAGTGGCGGAACTGTATATCGTTGTGCGACTAAAGAATGTAGATTCAAGCCATTTGGTACGTACGTTAGGAATTTCCGCAATTAAAATTGATTTTTGTTTGCATTGAAAAAGCATGTCTAGATTTCTCTCCAATAGAGATGTTCTACAATATATATATATATATATATATATATATATATATATATATATATATATATATATATATATATATATATATATATATATATATGTATATATATATATATATATATATATATATATATATATATATATATATATATATATATATTTACGCTGCACATGGCAACCTAGTGTTAAGACACTCCGTTCTACTTTCATTCCCCACTTTCCTCCGAATGATGCATTGCGTGTTGAGTGGCAGAATTCAACGCCGCATTTTGTCTTATAACAAGAGCGAAAAAATGCAAATATTAAATCTGGGCTTCAAAACATTGCTTAAAAACAATCCGTAAGCCGTAATATGCAGTTCTTCATTGCAACGAAAATCCACATTCATTGACTCTTACTATTTGATATACAAACATACTAAATAGTAAAAAATATTTATTTCCTTTACAGGAACGATCAACAACAACCTATCTTAATATTTCTACCAGAAGACCAATCAATCATGAGTAGCGACATCGACAAAATAGACCATAACATGCAAAATAAATTAAAATCCAATGATCCGCAGAAATTAAAAGGTGATATGGATTCCGTTGTCGTTGAAGCAGAACCTCAGCCAGTTCTGGAAGACCAAAAAGCAATTTTGGTTTTACCAAACGGAAGATTTTCAATCGGCAACATTATATCATCAATCCCATTCTTACCAATAGAAATAAACGTTCCAGATACCATATCCTGGGCATATGATGGTATTGCCAGTGGGATATCAGGAATTATATCTATAATTGGTCAAAGATTACCTGGACCATTTAAAAGGCCGCCTACTGAAGCCACTATGCCGACTAATTTAAGAACAGTGATAAGCAATATTCAAATGAATAAAAGGCAAAGTATTTTAAGACCGATCGTTATGATGCCATTAGGTATACAAGGCTGATAGTATTTATGCAGGTGTAAACAATAAGTATCTATTATTGTTAAATGGGAGCAAATATTTGTTTTTTTTATTGTATTTTAAGTACATACAGGTATATTCAATAAAAAAATTATAACTTAAAAAGAAATAGCTATAATATGAGATTTTGTGGCTTAATATTGTATATTCTTGTTGAACTACTTATAAATGTTTTCCTTTTGTACTTAACTTACCTTACTATTGATACTTATGTAGTATACATATATTTGATCCTTAATTTATGTTTTTGTGATTTAAATTATGTTGGAATTGGTTTTTAATGGTAAAATACTTTGATTAAGAAGTAGAATATAAGTTGTATATAAGTTGTATTTCTTTATCAATATCTTTCGTAATTTTAATATCTCATAATTATCACACGATAAATATGTAGATGTTAAAATACTTTATACATATATTTTAATGTACGTATATCAAATCACTATGTTGCTTTTGTAAACACAGTTTGTCCCAATGTGAAATCGGTCAACTGTGACTGAATTTTGGAAAAAAATGTAGTTATAATGTCAACGAAATAAAAGAAGAAAGGTAAAATGCTAGAAATCAAAACACAAAGTTATTCAAATTTCTTTATTACATACAATTTTTTTACATAAAAATACTGGCATTTCATTTTTATATATTCTTGTAGTAAAGACTAGACCGGGTTCAAGAGTTTAACCATCAAAAATTTTACAAAATTTAATAATAAGATACGTATTTGCGGTTCATGTTTTGCTAATCACAAAAAAATGTATTTAAGATAAATGTGATTATAATTACTTAATGTCAATTAAATATTTAAGGACTCTGAGTGTGGCTGTCGTAAGTTACACTTTTAAACACCAGTCGACTTCTCCAATACAAATCAAAAACACATAAAGTTAAAATATTCAAAGTTTTTATTTTGAACAGAATTCCGAAGTACAATTTTGTACAGTACAAAGTACAAACTGAAGGCAGACTACGAATAGACAACTTAATCTACTTAACTAAAATGGCAACGGGTCGTAATATCGGTTAGAAATCGATTTTCCAATAAGGCAGCGTAGTAAAACGCACTAACTGCACTCGCTAGCGAGAGCGTAAAAACTTTCTAGTTCAGATGACAGTAAACGCATCAAAGAGTAGGGCAATGAGTCTTCCATCACAATTATAAGGTATTTCAGATGTCTTTGAGAAATATTTCTAAACGTTACTTAAACTAAGAAGACTAACTACGCTCGCTGGCGAGAGCGTAATAGACTTTCAACAAAACATTTAAAAAGTAGGGGGCATATTTACTTATGTCGCAATTATTTTGTATATCTTTAAGAAATACATGTAAATGTGACTTAAACTAAACGAGCTCAGTTCAGCTTAGTTCTTAAGTTCACTTTTAAGTACAATGCTGGATACGGGGTAATCGAACTGGTAGAAGAAACCACGTGGTGGGCCCTAGAAGAGATTAAAAAAAAATATTTTAAACATACATACAGAATAACATATCTGACTTTCCTTTTATTAGAGACAATGTTGTTTTGTTTTTACGCATAACAGAGTAGACAGAGGAAACCTGGGGATTCCAGTGTTAAGAGTACACATTTCAGCCGAATCCCATCAAGTATAGCAGGTTAAGCGACGGAATACAACGCCGCGCTTTGCCTCACTACCAGAGCGAGGAAATAAGAATGCTTATTTTTTTCATTACCAGAACCAGGATGTTTCCGTTTTTCATACTAAAGAGGCACGGGTTCGAGTCCACTTTTAATTCTTAAATGCTTAATTTATGTTTGCAAATATTATATATTTTATTTAACAAATTGATTTTTACATGTAAAATTTCTGATCCTATTTGGGAAAGAAATCCTCGGCGGTAAAAATCACTTGACATTCTTTTAGAAAGTGTAAAGTGACACAAAATAATAAAATTTATAAAACATAAGTGATTTCAATAACAATATTTTTTATGGGATTGTTAAGAACAAGTTATTTTGATACTTTACGAAAAATGGTTCTTTTTGTTTCTTTTAAATAAGACAGAATTTAACCAACCTGGTAAAGATTACTACTTCAAGAGGCCTAATCCAAACTGTTGTTAAGGTTTTTCGAATTTTTAATATACCTTATAAGTATGCAGGGGCTTTAAATTGTACATAAACCTTTTTTTAGTAAATATATTTTTGGACACTTTCATTTTATCTTTTACGAATTATTATGCATTTCGCAACTTTCCTCCGAATTTGAGGCATTACTCGTAGAGTGGCGGAATCCAACGCCAATTTTTTATCTCTTGCAACAGCAAAGTGTTTAATTTCCTCGAGTTGGGATCGAACTGACAACCTGACGCGTTTACGCTTGTACCTCCGTCCATTGTACTGTCTGTTGATAGAGGTCTACATGTTTTTTATAAATATAAGAAAAAAACTACACTTACAGTAGGTTCTGGTTCTTCAATCCTCTCAGGAGCTGGTGACGGGTACTGTTGACCTTGGTAATTTTGTCCACCGTAATAAGCCTTGGCCTCACGTGGTCCTTGACTGATTTGACTGACTTCGCTGGGAGCGGCGACGTATGCAGCTTGCTGCTCAGATGCTGCTGGTATCAACTCGGGGTGTCCGCTCCAGTAGCCATTACTGTTGACCAATATTAATAACTTTAAGTTTTTTTTAATTTCACATTGTATCCTGTATAGCTCACACAGCAGGTATGGAAGAGGGAACTTGGGAACCTAGTGTTTACAGTTGCACACTTGTGCCCTTACGTCCCAACAGGCATTAATTGTTTTATATTTTTTTGGTTCTTTTCAGCCTTACGTTGTACTCATGCCTGCCCTAGGCAGAGAAAAAACTTGGGAGCCTAGTATTAAGACACTCCTTTCAATTCCCCACTTTCCGTCGAATTTGAGGTATTGCGGGTTGAGTGGTGAAGAAGTGAAATAAATATTATATAAACATTTATTCATTTAAATATTAAATATTTCATTTTTTCAATTGGGGATCGAACCCACAACCATATACTGTCTTTCACTTATCACAGGCCTGATTTGTTTATAATATTTATTAACATTCTGATAAGCTTACGGTAATTCAGGTTGTTTGCGAGCGGCCTCGGCAGCCTCTCTCCATGCCTTCTCGTGAGCGAGACGAGCTTGTCTAACATCTTCTGCTTCTTCAACTTGTTTCAGTTCCACTTTGGGAATGTTGTCCTCTTGGTGGAAACCTTCGCTGTCTGCCCAGTATCGGACCTGTAGTGAAAGTATATTATTATGACAATGTTTTATATGAAATAATAGCTATTACTTGTGTATCGCCCTCGTCGTTAAATGAAAAATACAAATAATATTACAAATTCAAATCATATACTACATGTTACCGCAGCTACAAGAGATTTGAAGGATTTTTTTCTTTCCATCATGCTGTATTTCGATTATAGCAGAATGGGTAGAGGGAACCTGGGAACCTAGTGTTAATATACTCCTTATCGAAACTGAGGTAGTGCATGTTCCTTCGTCCAAAGACTTTTTAATTTTAATCATTAATTCCTGAGATTAGCGCATTCATCCAAATAACTCTTGACCTAAAAGAATATAAAATACCTTAATATCATTGTCTCCAGATTTATAAGTGTAAGATCCGACGACATCTCCAGAACGCACTCTGTTCTCAACTTTAGCAGACTCTGGCGTTTCGTAGCCGTATGCGTACGCGCCTAGACCGTCTTGGCCGTGGAACTGGTTTGCGTTGTATACCTTTAAATACATGGAAAAATATTATAGTGAAAAGAGAAAGAAAGGAACATAATCATATTTAAAAAACTGGATTCATTGTTAAAATTAACTTCAATAATATTTACGTTTATAAATTTCACACTCTATAATATATATATATATATATATATATATATATATATATATATATATATATATATATATATATATATATATATATATATACATATATATATATATATATATATACATATATATATATATATATATATATATATATATATATATATATATATATATATATATATATATATATATATATATATATATATATATATATATATATATATATATATATATTAGCAAGGCAGTTCAATTTGGGTTAGTAATGTTCTCCAATTTCGTTAAAATATGAACGTATATATATATATATATATATATATATATATATATATATATATATATATATATATATATATATATATATATATATGTATATATATATATATATATATATATATATATATATATATGTATATATATATATATATATATATATATGTATATATATATATATATATATATATATATAAATATATATATATATATATATATATATATATATATATATATATATATATATATATATATATATATATATATATATATATATATATATATATATATATATATATATATATATATATATATATATATATATATATATAATATATATATATATATATATATATATATATATATATATATATATATATATATATATATATATATATATATATATATATATATATATATATATATATATATATATATATATATATATATATATATATATATATATATTAGCAAGGCAGTTCAATTTGGGTTAGTAATGTTCTCCAATTTTCGTTAAAATATGAACGTTTTTTCACTAAAAACGGCACCTCTCAACACGCGGTGTATCAAAAATTGAACGGGCCTGACCTGAGCTAGGATATGAAGATAACTCATTCTCTCGATTGAATTATATCACTGACATTATCATCATCATTTAATGTGAAAGATTTCTATTCCATAAGCTACTTATTTTTTTTGTATTTAATATCAGTTTTTTTTTATTTTTATTTTAAATAATATTAATGAGGCCTGTCGTGGCGCAGCGGCACAAGAGTGTGACTGTAACCGACAGGTTCTGGGTTCGATCCCCAGTCGAGGAAATGGAATATTTAATATTTTCAATTTGAATATTTAATGTTTCATTTCTTCGCTCTGGTAATAAGGCAAAAGCGCGGCGTTGAGTTCCGCCACTCAACACGCAATGCCTCAAATTCGGCGGAAAGTGATGAACGGAAGTAAAACGGAGTGTCATAACACTAGGTTTCACTTCCTTTCCCTCTGCCTACCCTGCCTAGTGCGGGATACAGCGTGAAGCTCAAAAAAAAAATATTAATATTAACTAAATTGATTATACCTCTTCAACATAATCATCGGTGTTTTCGATCTCATGTCCGTTCTTCCAGTAGTGGCCGAGGGTGGGACCGGCCTCAGCTGTACGAAACCTGGGGTCATTGTACCTTACCTGTGTTTTAAAATATTATATTAGCTCATATTTATATATAATTTCTTTATTGATATGATTTGATTGCTGTCACACGGAAATTGAATCAATGTACAATAATTGTTTATTGAATATTTATATATTGGAAGGATACCAAGGCGCGGATTCAAATCCCGCTACGTTACGTTTTCTATATAAGTATAGATTTCTCCTAAGTTAGTTAGTAAATATGTATTTTTTCAGGTGGAAAAACTATTGCATTCCATACTTTCCGCCGAATTTAGAACATTGTATGTTACTCGTAAGTGAGGGAAATCAACGCCTGAGGGAAATCCTGTCTTGTTATGAAAACGCGGTTGTACGTTGGGTTCAATCGGAAGATATAAAATATTTAATATTATCATATCTTCGGTCTCGTAACGATGTGAAGCACGGTAATTCGAGTTCCTCCACTCAGCACGCATTTAATCCACCCCTTAAATACAACGGAAAGTGGGCAACGGAAATGTCTTGATGGGAAGAGAATGTCTCAGCACTAGGTTCCCAAGTTCCTTCTGTCTACCCTTCCTGCCAGCTGTGTGGAACTACGTGAAGTTGAAAAAAATATATATAACTACAATACGAACATATATTAACGTATAACAAACCAAAGGTAATATAGCTGTTCTTCCGGCAAGCTTGGGCTCGGAGTAGGGTGGGTTGTTAAGGTACTTCTGAGCTTCTTCCGGAGACAGGTCAATTTCAAAGATCTTGGGGTTTGGCGCAGCAGCCGCTAGCGCCGCCTGAAATGAAAAAATATGATTAGATTTTTTTTTATTAAAATACGAGTGTAGGCGCAGCTTCGCCTGCTTAAACTTGCTACAATATTTATACATAAATTATAGTCTGTGTTGTTCTGGTGTTTACGCTTTGCTTTTCAATTTGGCGGTAAGTGGGGAACGGAACGGAGGGGCTTAAGATTAGGTTTCAAAGTTCCCTCGGCCTACTCTGTCATGTGCGGGATACAGCGTGAAGCAGAATTTTTTTTTTATCAGAATTTTCTCTTATTTTGTGTAATTTTTTTTAAACAATTTCACATTTATAATAATAATATCGTATAGTTTTCTATTTATCAAACAAGAAACATCTTCATAACGATTGCTTTAAAGCGAGGAATGGAAATGTTTAGGAACAGAGTGTTATAGGTTCCCAAGTGCCCTCCGCCTACCCTACTATGTGAAGTATACGGCGTGAAGCTAACAACATTTCTCATTTACCAAATACATATTTAGCTTGTATCATCGATATAAACAACGTTACTTACGTTACGTAACTCAGTTATTTAAATAATATTATTTACCCACAATAATAATTATTTATAAATATTTTTCTTAACAATATTTACATAGATTAATGAATTTGTTTATTTAAAAGGTGTATTATAGAACATATCTAGTTTTATAGCTATTTGAGGTTAAAAAAATATATATTTATTTTAAATTCTTTCTCTTTACCTTAACCATGTATCGTTGATACGTTTACTGAACTGTATATAAAATTTATTGTAAAGGCCTGTGATGGCAAAGGAACATAAGCGCGACCGGATGTGGGTTCGACCCCCACTCGAGGAAATGATTTTTTTTATATTTTCAATTTAAATAATTAATATTCTCGTTTTTCACTCTGGTAAAGCGTAGAGTTCCGCCACTCAACACGCAAAGCCTCAAATTTGGCCGAAAGTGGGAATGGAACGGAGTGTGTTAACATTAGGTTCTCAAGTTCCCTCTGCCTATCCAGCTCCATGTGTCATGTGCGGGATACAGCGTGAAGCTAAGATATTATAAACGACAGTTAATTATTTATTTTAATAACATTGCCATAGTTGCCTGTCGTGGCGCAGCGGCACAAGCGTGTGACTGTAATCGATAGGTTCTGGGTTCGATCCCCAATCGAGGACATGAAATATGTAATATTTTCAATTAAAATATTTAATGTTTCATTTCTTCGCTCTGGTAATAAGGCAAAGCGCGGCGTTAAGTTCCGCCACTCAACACGCAATGCCTCAAATTCGGCGGAAAGTGAGAAACGGAAGTGGAACGGAGTGTCTTAAAACTAGGTTCCCAGGTTCCCTCTGCCTACCCTGCCTCGTGCGGGATACAGCGTGAAGCTAAGAAAGAAAGAAGGACCATAGTCGTATTTGTAATATATTATAATAATAAACCAGTTATAAATATCAATTTTTATTTTGTTCGAATAAGTTATAATGTAATCGTTAATATTCTTTATTACCACGATAAATATTAAATGTCAGAATTAATGACTTTCTATACATGGAAAGAACCTGCTTTAAATATACAATTTGACTAAACGTTAAATAAAATAAGATTTTTAAAACAAAAATGATTTAACAATAAAAACTTATTTAAAATGAATCTTAAAAATTTGAGGCAATAATAAAACCATAAATAACACTATCGCTTTTTACTTTTACATAATTTTTGTCTTTTTTATATATTTTATAAATATTTATGGCCTGTCGTGGCGCAGTGGCACAAGCGTGTGACTGTAACCGACTGGTTCTGGGTTCGATCCCCGGTCGAGGACATAAAATATTTAATATTTTCTATTTAAATATTTAAAGTTTCATTTCTTCGCTCTGGTAATAAGGCAAAGCGCGGCGTAGAGTGGAAGTGGAACGGAATGTCTTAACACTAGGTTCCCAGGTTCCCTCTGCCTACGCTGCCTCGTGCGGAATACAGCGTGAAGCTGATAAAAAAAGATATTTATATACTTAGGTGTTAATATATACAAGGTCGTCATGGCACAGCGGTAAAGGGTTTGCAAACGGTACGTTTGTGGGTTTGATTTCCGCGCGGGGGATTTATTTTAAATATTTGCACTCTATATGTCTATGTGTTTACCTCTGACACTCCAGCTGCTGAATAAAATAATTGGGGTTTTCATAATCGTAGGCCTTGTTCATTGCGGTGATTCCAAAAAACATCAGATTACCCGTGTAGAACAATCATTTTGTAAAGATGAGATTGTGACTTAGTGCGTGAGATGATATTTTTTTACTTTTTAAACTACAACTCTGTGACTGTAAATTCGAAAGGTTGTGGGTTCGATTCCCACTCGAGGAAATGGTATGTTTAAAATCTAATCTTTTATATAAGAAATAATTTATTCAACATAATAAAGGCATTGAAACTGTCGCAGCTCAAGGGCACAAGCGTGTGATTAACATCGTAAACTCAACAGGTCATGGATTCGATCCCCACTTTGAAATACATAGTAATATTTTATTTAATTTCTTCGCTCTGGTAAAGGCAGCTTCAGCTTCCTATGAGCTTTTGAGGAAGCTTTAAGCTTTTGAGTAATCTTTCCCAGTTTCCCTCTGCCTACTCTGCCATAGTCATCATTTATTTGTTCCGTGACGTATATGTGGATATTTTAAGCGTTTCTTACGTATTATTGTGATTCATTGTCAAATATATGTGAAGTGATCTAATACGACATTCAAGGTATTTATAGACAGAGTGAGGTGACAATCTAATTATTTCATAGGTATTTTGTAAATATAGCATATATTTATTTTCATTACTACGGTATAAAATTATTTCTGTATTTATTTATATAGAGGCCTATCGTGGCGCAGCAGCACAAGAGTGTGACTGTGACCGACAGGTTCTGGGTTCGATCCCCAGTCGAGGAAATGAAATATTTAATATTTTCAATTTAAATATTTAATGTTTTCATTTTCTTCGCTCTGGTACAAAAACGCGGCGCTGAATTTAACGTAGTTAGATATTTTAAATGAAACACTTTTGAACGGATTAATCGCGTCTATTGATTGTTAAGCAATCCGTGACCACGGACTACTGTAAAGTGTTCGAAATGTCGAGTTTCCAAGAATGCTTACCATCCAATATACGCTATTAATCCATTTAAAAGGGTTTCATTTAGAATGTGTAACAATCCCGAAAATCAAAGACGCAGTTAGATATGTTTAATGTTCATAGGCATGTTACCTTTCGGGAGATTTAAATATTTAAATTTTGTTGTACACTCATCATGTAATTTCCCGAGAATCAAGTGATCGTTGGAGAAGGGAAGGCGGTGTTGGAAGGCTTAGAAGGAAGTGGACGTTGCAATCAATTATTTATGAGTTTCCCTGACACTGCATACCTCTATCGCCTCGTACACTGTAATCGACCTCTTTATATATTATGCCCACCAGGGGTCCTCATGTTTTTAACGTGACCTTCCTCGACATCGATACTGCGTCTTCGAAGGTTAAAAAACAAAACATCTATCTATACAGATATATTGTCTCTGTCTGTGTCTGATTGTCATTCGATATAACTATGTTTTTGGTGTGTCTACGATACTATTTAAATAAAAAACTTTAAAATATTTTTTGAGTCTTTTTTTTTGTTTTTTCGGGCTTATTTCCGTGACAGATAAACATATTTTTATAGTATGCCGCACATGGCAACGTTGACAGACGACTCTTGAACCTTGTATTAGATACTCCGTTCCACTTCCTTTTCCCACTTTCTGTCGAAATTGAGGCATTGCGTGTTGATGGGCGAAACTCAACGCATTTTGCCTTGTTACCAGAGCAAAAAAATTCAAAACATTAAAAAAATAATTTGACTATATTACATATTTCATTTCCTCGACTGGGGATCTAATCTGGGAATTTCTTCGCTCTGGTATTAAGGCAAAGCGCGGCGTCCGCCACTCAACACGCAATGCCTCAAATTCGGCGGAAAGTGGGGAACGGAAGTGGAACGGAGTGTCTTTACACTAGGTTCCCGGGTTCCCTCTGCCTACCCTGCCTCGTGCGGGATACAGCGTGAAACTAAAAAAAATAATAATAAATAAATATTAAATATATACGAGACTTTGTTAAAATACATTTGTCAAAACTGTATTAAAAGCGATTTAACTGTTTCTGAGCTTAGCGTGCACAATCACACAAAAACCTCAATAATCATTATTTTGGGTTCTATATTGATAAGTACTCCCAGTAAAAGATTTTCTTACATATCTTCCATGTACAAACGGCGCGAGCGATGAGTTAAAATTTAATTATACGTAAAGAATGTGATTCACCATTTAATTATATACATATTAACATGTAAATATGTGTTCATATGTAGTAAGCAAGATCCGCATATAAAAATATCGGTGACACGAACCAATTTAGTTCGTGACCGGACGTCGGATGATCTTACGAAATTAGTTTAGTAAACTTTGCCTTGAAATGATTTTACAATATATATTTAACATATTTTTTATAGAATTTTTATTGGACTCAACCTTTAGTTTCTATACTCTCCAACAATTTTACGTTTTAAAATCCATAAAATCCATACAAGCAAAATTACAGATGAGTATAATAATTAAATAAGCAAATTCATACTGTATTTCCCAAGTTCCCTTCCCCTACTTACCCTGGAGTAAGTAGTGAGAACTTGGTATTTGTTTTGTTACATCACTACGTTCTTATTAAGACACTTCCGTTCCCAACATTCCACCGAATTTTGAATCGAATGAGCGCTAAGCGGCGGAACTCATCCAGAGTGAGGAAATAAACATATTAAACACACGCCTGTGCTTTTTTAGTAAATAAACAAGTTTTTAATATAAAATTGTATATTTTGTATATGAGGCCTCTGGAAATACCTTGATCTATGTTTTTATACAATTTTGTTTTTTTCATTACCGAATTAATTGCTATAAACTCAGTTTAATAATGTTTATATAATTACATGCGATACTATATGATACGTCTTTTTGTTAAACAATTTTTTACTTGACTATACATCTATATATAAACATAATATTTATTGTATAGTAGGTATTACAATATATTGTATTTCAAAAAAAAATAGCATCACGCTTTAACCCGCATATGACGGGGCAAGCAGAGGAAGCTTGAGAACCTAGTGCTATGAAACACTTCGTTCCGTTCCCCACTTACTGCCGAATTTGAGGCAGTGCATGTTGAGTGGCGGAACTCAACGCCGCGTTTATAAAATATTATATAATTAATTTAAAATATAAGATATTTAATTTCCTCCTGTGGAGATTGAATCCACGACGCGCTTGTTCGAATATAACTTATTTTAAATTTATTTTTTTTTATTTAAGCAATATCCCTGCCTTTAAATATACATATATTTTTAAGTGGATACTCTAGATACTTTTAACTGATCACTATCTGTACATGGAAGGTAAATTAAAAAAAATGTTCATAAATGAATGAGAGACCAAAACAGTTATTTTTATTTTTTTTTTCTGTCTGTCAGTTTCTCAGACTTAAATGCTGTTTTCACTATTATGATTTGGCAACCTTTCTTAAATATTTAGCGTTAATTTAATTTAAATACGGACACGAAGGAAAATCTTACGTCAGTTTAAAATATTTAATTCGATATAATTGCAACATTTTTTTTTTTATTTTTAACTGAAATTATATATTTCATTTTAATATATTTGTTTAACGTGATAATATTATCAGGACAAGAAAGATATTGAATTAAGTAAGTAAAATAGTCTTACTAGTTGTCGAATAACTATAAGCCCTGTGCATTTGTAACATAAAAATTATAAAGGTCACAGATTCAAATCCCATTAATAAGTTACTAGGTTTTTACAACAAAGTGTCAAGACACTTCATTCTCCGTTTTCCATCCAAATTTGAGTATAGTATTTTGAGTAGCGTAACTCAACGCCGAAAATTCGAACCAAGTATATTTACAGCGAAATTTAATGTTTCTATTCATATTCATTTACATAGGTACATATAAATATGGAAGAAACCACAGTAGTTTTATATTTAAATCAAATTTCCATTTGTTTGATACTTCATAGACATTAAAGCGTTTTGAACATGATTAATTTTTATATATTAATTATTCAAATCTGACGTGTATGTTTGGCAATGTTTTCCTTAAAATATATAAAAACAACCTTTTGTTTTTATATATATTTTAAAAAAACATCTTATGATGATACTGTGAGGCTTGTCGTGGCGCAGCGGCGCAAGCGTGTTTTTATTTCTTCGCTTCGCGGTAACATGGCAAAGCGCGGCATTGAGTTCCGCCACTCAACACGTAATGCCTTAAATTCGGCGGAAAGTGGGAAACTGAAGTGGAATGGAGTGTCTTAACACTAGGTTCCCAAGTTCCCTCTGCCTACCCTGCCAAGTGCGGGATACAGCGTGAAGCTGATCTTGATAATGTGCAAATTATTCAGGCCAGTCGTGGCGCAAGGGTAGAAGCGCGCGACTGTAGTGAACGCAACGGGTTGTGGATTTGACCCACACTCAAGGAAATGAAATATTTAATATTATATTTTTTTTATAATTATACTCTTTATAACATTGTATCTTTTATTGAGGCCTGTCGTGGCACAGCGGCACAAGCGTGTGACTGTAATCGAGCACCACAAATAAATTGGACTTGGCTGTTCTATACGTTAATAAGATAGAAAACATTTATAAAATAAAATTTTTAAGGTAAATCCAAAAAGACCTGCTAAATAAAAAAAAAGCGGACACATCAAATTCATTACTACGGGTCATAAATAAGTTTAATGTATCTTGAGACAACATTAAGAACATTAGTTGTTAAAATATGCAATTTACCTATTAATTAGTGGCCACTTAAAATTACTTGCAAGCGAATTCTTCAAAAACTGGTTTTGTATGAACATGTATGTATGTAACTTTTTATATATCAAGTAGTATTTTTTTTTATAATTTTAAATTAAAACTGACATCTATTTTGGTTAAAGATAAAAATAATAATGATGAAATTCGCAATATTATATACAGCATGGTCGTAGAATACCTAGACCGTGTTCGTTACACGTTTATTTTAATTTTCTGAATATTTAGTAAAATATGTACATTCATGCGGAGCGTGGTTTTTGTTTTATATAATAACCCTCCACTCGAGAAAATAATAAATAAATATTTTTACTGCCTTGGTATAGTAACGAGGCAAAAGCGCGGTGTTGAGTTCCGCCAGCTAACACACACGTAATGCCTTCAGAGTCCGCCGGAAAGTTGAACGGAGTATAACGGTGTGTATTACCACTAGGTTCCCAGGTTCCCTCTGCCAACTTTTACAGCTAAATATTTCTTAGGTTCCGTTGAATACATTCCGGCCACGCTAAACACATACATATGTATATATGTATTATGTATATTGGCAAAACGGGATTTAGCTTCAAGGACAAGGTCGAATTAATTATGAGCTCACTCATGTGTACGTTGTAGCCTGTAGGTCTTAAATAAATATGTAAATACGAGAAAAGTCTAGAGGCATCTTCCTTTTATGCAGGTATATATCTTTTTTTTTTTTTTTTTTTTTCAGCTTCACGCTGTATCCCGCACTAGGCAGGGTAGGCAGAGGGAAAGGAAGTGAAACCTAGTGTTATGACACTCCGTTTCACTTCCGTTCCCCACTTTCCGCCGAATTTGTGGCATTGCGTGTTGAGTGGCGGAACTCAACGCCGCGCTTTGCCTTATTACCAGAGCGAAGAAATGAAACATTAAATATTTAAATTGAAAATATTAAATATTTCATTTCCTCGACTGGGGATCGAACCCAGAACCTGTCGGTTACAGTCACACTCTTGTGCCGCTGCGCCACGACAGGCCTCAATGGGGGTATATATCGCACATATAATAAAAACATAAATTGGTCAAGTGCGAGACGGACTCGCTAACCGAGAGTTCCGTTACAAAGTCAAAATTGTAAGTCAACGGGATGTACACTTCTTTGTTGACTTACAATCGACAACTATAAAATAAGAGAGGAAAATAGTCCATACATTTTGATTATGCGTCGAATAAAGTGGACAAACTTAAATTTGCGAGTGTATCCAACCATATAATAAGAAATTAATTACAAATATAAGCTTTTTATGGAATTTTTCTATGAAATATTCATAAACTTTCACTTTCCAATTATCTTTATATATATTGTAACTTCTGTCTTCATGGCTAATTTTAGAATAAATAAATTCACAGAAAATTTACATTATTTATACAAAATGCAGCAAAACCGATGCAAGCTCGAATCTTTGAATTCGTTCGTCGCCTCAAACGACCGTAGGCTTAAATTTTATGTTATTTTTTGTTTATTATCTCTACACACTTTCAAATTAAATGATTTTGACTAACGGACAACATAGTGTTCCTTTAAGGTTCCGCTTGTACCATTTAATACCCTAAAAGATAAGAAAATAAGAGTACCTACCCTGGCGCAGTGTAAAAGCGTCTGGGTGATGGTAAGGTGGAGTGTCCTTACAATAAGTACAATTTGCCTATTTTATTTCAAATTATTCATAAAGAAAATAATGACATATCCTTAACGACCATTAATCAATGTATGTATGAGCTTTGAAGGTAACCAAAGAAATGACTGAACTGTATTTTTCTTTGGTTACCTTCAAAGCTCATACATACATTGATTAATGGTCGTTAAGGATATGTCATTATTTTCTTTATGAATAATTTGAAATAAAATAGGCAAATTGTACTTATTGTAAGGACACTCCACCTTACCATCACCCAGACGCTTTTACACTGCGCCAGGGTACTCTTATTTTCTTATCTTTTAGGGTATTAAATGGTACAAGCGGAACCTTAAAGGAACACTATGTTGTCCGTTAGTCAAAATCATTTAATTTGAAAGTGTGTAGAGATAATAAACAAAAAATAACATAATATTTAAGCCTACGGTCGTTTGAGGCGACGAACGAATCCAAAGATTCACATATATACAATATGACGGAACGTGTGATTGATATATACATGACAAAAAAAGATCAATTCAAGACAATTCACTGTTTTTATTGTAGAAATAATTATTATTTATTATTATTGGACTACGTATCCAACTGTGAGGTTGTCGTAGCGCAGTGCATTAGCGATAGTAGTGGGTTCGATGCCGACTCGAGGAAATGAAATATTTAATATTTTCATTCAAATTTTCAAAGAGCGAACTCTTTACAAGATAAAGTGCAAAATCAAGTACCGCTACTCAAGACGCCATGCGTCGAGAACTCAGCGAAACGGAAGTGACTTAATATGGAACCGAATATCTTAACACTAGACCAGATTCTTTCTTTCTACTCTGATATATGCAGAATACAGCGTGGAGTAATATAATAATTAATGAATAATGTTGCAAAAAAACATCATTCGAGCGAATGAATTGATTTAATTCTTCCATTTCTCTCTTTTTCTCTTTCCCACTTAAAGATAAAATGAGTTCCCCACAAGAAAAAAATGATTTGGCAAATTTCGGCTTTAAACGTGAAATACTTTTTGATTGTGATCTGGCAGTCTATGTTTTTTTTTTCGTAAGCATTTGCTTAGGAAAAAATATGACGGACGAAAAACTGATTTAATTTGTTTGTAATTACAAATAAATTAAATCAGTTTTTCGTCGTTTTTTTAGTCGAATAAAATGGACAAAGTTAAATTTGCGAGTGTATCCAACCATATAATAAGAAATTAAATTACAAATATAAGCTTTTTATGGATTTTTTCTATGAAATATTCATAAACTTTCACTTTACAATTATCTTTATATATATTGTAACTTCTGACTTCATGGCTAATTTTAGAATAAATAAATTCACGGAAAATTTACATTATTTATACAAAATGCAGCAAAACCGATGCAAGCTCGAATCATTGGATTCGTTCGTCGCCTCAAACGACCGTAGGCTTAAATTTTATGTTATTTTTTGTTTATTATCTCTACACACTTTCAAATTAAATAATTTCGACTAACGGACAACATAGTGTTCCTTTAAGGTTCCGCTTGTACCATTTAATACCCTAAAACATAAGAAAATAAGAGTACCCTGGCGCAGTGTAAAAGCGTCTGGGTGATGGTAAGGTGGAGTGTCCTTACAATAAGTACAATTTGCCTATTTTATTTCAAATTATTCATAAAGAAAATAATGACATATCCTTAACGACCATTAATCAATGTATGTATGAGCTTTGAAGGTAACCAAAGAAAAAAGCACATATATACAATATGACGGAACGTATGATTGATATATACATGACAAAAAAAGATCAATTGAAGACAATTCACTGTTTTTATTGTAGAAATAATTATAATTTATTATTATTGGACTACGTATCCAACTGTGAGGTTGTCGTGGCACAGGGCATTAGAGTTAGTTGTGGGTTCGATGCCGACTAAAGCGAATGAAATATTTAATATTTTCATTCTAAATTTCAAAGAGCGAAAACTCTTTCAACAAGATAAAGCGCAAAATTAAGTACCGCTACTCAAGACGCCATGCGTCGAGAATTCAACGAAACGGAAGTGACTTAATATGCAACCGAGTATCTTAACATTAGACTCCCAGATTCTTTCTTCTTACCCTGATATATGTAGAATACAGCGTGGAGTAATATAATAATTAATGAATAATGTTGCAAAAAAACCTCATTCGAGCGAATGAATTGATTTAATTCTTCCATTTCTCTCTTTTTCTCTTTCCCACTTAAAGATAAAATGAGTTCCCCACAAGAAAAAAATGATTTGGCAAATTTCGGCTTTAAACGTGAAATATTTTTGATTGTGATCTGGCAGTCTATGTTTTTTTTTTCGTAAGCATTTGCTTAGGAAAAAAATATGACGGACGAAAAACTGATTTAATTTGTTTGTAATTACAAACAAATTAAAACTGATTTTCGTCCGGTACCTTCACTAAGCCAATTAAGTTTAGCTTAAAAAAAAACGAGAAAATAGTGACTGTAAAATATTAAATGAACCCTACATAACTTTTTACATAACTATAATAGTAAAACATTGTAGCATGTGGTACAAAAATAATAATATAATATAAATAATAATCAGATATACAACGATTATAACATTTTACAATATCTAACTCAGTTTCCTGACCTTCAATATGACCCGGATCGGACGAAATTGATCCAACAAATTAATAAATCTATTAAAATTCATTACACATCATATTTTTTTACAAAAAAAGAAATAATGTAACTGATATACCATACATATACACATAAATTATATCATGGATTCGAACACAAGTACTGTATTGATACTGATTGTATGACTTATGATTAACGTTTTTATTTATTTTTTTTTAATTTATTATGTAAAACCTATGGCAAGGTGGGCGTAAACCTGAGAAATTAATGGTAAATTAATCTATTTAGCACGCACTGCTCAATTTTCGAAACGTTGCGTGTTGAGATAGAACTCAACGCTGCGGCTTGTCTTATTACTAGAGCAAGGAGATAAAAATAATTTATCCCGCGAATGGTTATTAAGCCAACTACCACCGCATAAAGTGTCAAAAGCTATGTCGCATAACCAATAACGTCCCATTGATGACAAAATGGCATGCAAAAGGGTTTTTTTAAAGGAAAAACGCTAAATTCTTTGTAAATTTTACAAAATACTTAAAGAATTAGACGGAGAGTGGAGAACGGAAGTTATTAAATAGGAACTAAGTGTCTTAACACTGTTCCCTCTGCCTACTCAGCTATGTAATGGATGTCCTGTGTCCATCCGTAAAACTATGCTACATACGTTAAGAACAAAATATGAAGGTACATACATGTATAGATATATACTTTATTATACAGCAGAAAGATACAACATAATTATACTCAGCGTAGGCAGAGAGAACTTGGGAACCTAGTGTCAAGACACTCTGTTCCACTTTCGGCCGAAATTGAGGCATTGCTGCCTTGTTACCAGAAAATATTAAATATTTAATTTGAGAATATTAAATATTTCATTTCTGCGAGTGGGGATCGAACCCACCACCTATCGTTCACACGTTTGTGCCACTGCGCCACGACAGGCCTAAATAGGCAACTATTATAAATTATAATATATGTATGATGTATCTGTAAGTAATAATATATTTCGGTCAGAGTTCAATTGTTTGATATCCGTTACGTGTAATGATCGATTAAAACAAGAGAAGAACAAAGAGTTAAGTTACCTCAGTCACATACAATGCCTTGAAAACCTGGCGTAAAGTGGAGAACAAAGTATTATAGTATTAGATTTTATCGTTGCCAACCCCTATCCCCGCTATAGAGGAAACGCGGAAAGCCTATATTAAAATTTGTATAGTTCTATAACTTCTCTTAAACAAAAAAATCGATATATTGCAAAATAGCCATAAGCCATCACATAAAAATATATTATATTGACATTGAAACAAATGATCATGAACTCTACGAGAAATCTCTTCCTCGCGAACAGATTTAACCGGTTTTAAGTTAAAATTATTACTTTGTCTATAATAAGCCGCCATGTTTAAATTGTAATAATAGCGTTCGAAAATAAACATGTTCTATTAATTTATTTAAATAAAAGTTTTAAAATATGACCTTAATAAAATAAATACAAGATGAATTGAATTTATTTAAAAAGATAAATATTTGTCACTGATTTATATAGTAAAATAAATTTTAACTTTTACAACGCAATTTTAATCTGTGTAAATAAAAAAATATATATGTTTAATTACGTACATACATGTTATGTCATATTTTAATATTCCCGCCATTTAAAAAAAAACTTGAAGTGGTTGTACGCTTATTTTTTTTTTATTAGTTTTATTTTTAATTAGTAATATTTTGATAAGAAAAAGTTGGCTATTTTACTAATATGTAAAGTAACTCTTTTTTAATGTGTTATGTTTATACATTCTTTTTGCATGTCGTTGGAACTTAAAAGATGAACATATATATGTATGTATAGCATTCTCTTTAAAAAAATCTATATTTGTACTACATATATACTTTTTTATATTTATATATTTCATTCTTTCAACTTTATATGTTGACAAAATTGCAAAATGTCATGAAACATCAAAATTATTGTGAATCTTAAGTTTATTTTTTAAATGTTAGAATATTAATTCCAAATATTAGTTAATGAGGACGACAACCAATCCTAATAGGCTAATAATTAACTCGTGAGTATTTATTTACATTTAAATTAATTAAATATGCTATGTGAGATAAAAGGTTTTCAATGAAGCTGAAATGATCAGATTTAGAAACAATTATTGGTGCAATTTAATGCTATATTTAAATTAATTAGAAAGCATTTGTAAATGAACATGTTAAATATTTTATTTTTTTTAAAGTATAGGAAGTACATATAAAATTTATAAGGATAAATAATAAACAGAAAGTTAACCTTCCACGTCAATTTAATATATTAAACTGTGACTGTGATTTAACAAGATTTAGATGTCTTCGTCTATATAATCATTCAATATTACCTTTATTATTAAAGTTTATTTAAAGTTTTAAATCGTTATTGGCTTCACCATCCAAGTATTGAGTCTTTTACTGTAACCTTTCTAAGACATAAGGGCATATATCGATTAAGAATACAATTTCAATTTAATTATAACTAAGGTATATATATATGAGTATGTAAATTACCTATGCACAACGATGTTTCTCCAATTGAAGTCAAAGCCACAAGCGTCGCGATTACTTTAGGATTTTGTTAAAAAATTAACGGGAAATGGAAAACAAACTATAACATTTTAAAAGTAGAGAAGGAAGTATTTCACCACAGAATTCTTTATACTGTGAAATAAAAAAAAAGACATTTTATTTTAAGCTGGAATTTCCTTTAGAACAAGTTTATAAATTCCAGACATTTTGCAAAAAAATCTCCATTAATTAAATATTTTTTAATGAATGCTAATGATAATGACATGACAGCTATGATGTGCTTGCATCTGAACAAAATAGGATAAGCTGTTTTTGTAGAAGATTGTTGCTTACGAAGCTTTTTGTTCCGAAGTAGGGTTTTACCTGTTGTTATTTAATTGGCGTTTTAGGGTTCCGTTACTAAAGGATAAAGCGGTGGGACCCTACAATTAAGAATCCGCTGTTGGTCTGTCAGTCTGTCACACGATTGTATCTCAGAAATTGTAATAGTTAGATACTGGAGAGCTTAAATTTTCACAAACAATGTATTTCTATTGCCGCTATGACCATAAGTTTATGCTTGTTTTCATATATAATGATACTATAAACTTAAACATCCGGTCAAGTGCGAGCCGGACAAAGCAAAATAATCAACAGGAAGTACAACTTAAAACAGACAACACTATATTTCGAGGAGTACGCGTTCATTTTGTCTAAAATCAACTCAGCTTCACGCTGTATCCCGCACATGGCAGGATAGGTAGAGGGAACTTGGGAACCTAGTGTTAAGACACTCCGTTCCCCACTTGTCTAAAATTAATTACAATTATAAGTTTACATTATTTTTTATCTGTATGTGTTTGTATGTGTATAATGGTTATTTTTATTTCTCTGCCATTTTTTTTTTATTTTTTACGTAATGATTAGTCTAGGACTATATAAAACAATATCCTATACATTTTGAGTAAGAGGCGTTAAACTCAATTTTGTCAAGTTTTTTGTTTAAAATGAACCACAAATAAAAAGTTTGTATAAATTTCTTATCGAAATCTCTTTGACATTTAGTCCTCAGTGGTTCTATCCAAATTTTATTTACTGTCATCGTTGTCCCCTATAGGTTTTGTTGACCCGACGTTTTTTTTTTACAAAATGCAACAAAAATAAAAATATGTGTTTACGTTAATTTAAAAGCTTGATTTTGTCTGTTTCCCCAAGGGGCCGTAGACCTAATATTTTTCATATTTAATTGTAGCTTGATACCTCTATGAGATAAATGATGAGAGCTACAGGAGCGTTGCCGTCTTTTAAGGTGGATGGGCACCGGGGCCCAGCATTACCTAATGCGAAACGAAGTGGCCAAAGCCACTACCTAACGCTTTGTGGGTTCAATTCCTACTCGAGGAAATGGTAACAAGGTAGACTCTGACTTTTCGCTCTGGTAACAAGATAGAGTGCGGCGTTGAACTCGGCAGAAAAAGTGGAACAGAACGAAATCTATTAGCACTAGGTTCCCAAGTTTCCTTAGTGGACCCTGTAGTGTGCGGGGTCTACAGCGTGAAGCTGAGTGATTGAGATACGAAACTCTATATTACGGTATCATCAATAATAAAATTTTATCTTTTTGAAAATATTTTTGACATAATTAATTCCTTGTTAATAACAATTAATTCTAAGATGCTTAACAATTTTAATTTCAAATTAAATATTTATATTTTATATGAGCAAAACAGGAAACGTACAAAAACGTTGATATTTAAAAATTTGTATAAAACTATTTATGAGGATGTTTACTACTATTATATATTTGCTATTTCAGTAGTGCGCAGTGGTCGTCGGTTCGATTTCCGAATCGCACTTGGGGGAATGAAATTGTTCACTTAATTTAAGTAATCGTAGTTTTCCATTTTTTTTGCTTTAAAATAGTTGAAAAATAATAAACTAAATTTTATCAGAATACCTGCCTACTCTGCATTAGACACTAGATCTTTATAATATTATTTTGACTTGATGAAATACCATTTCTATTGTTTTTATTGTTCAGAAACAGAAATTACTACATTTAATCCTATTCATTTGGCGGAAAGTAGGGAACGGAAGTGGAACGGAGTGTCTTAACACTAGGTTCCCGGGTTCCCTCTGCCTACCCTGCCTCGTGCGGGACACAGCGTGAAGATAATCCTGTCCATATCATCCCATAAAATATTTTAAATATAGTTTTTCACAAAAATATTTATAAAAAAACTAAATTAAACCATAAAACAATATTGCGCAGCAACAGATGATAAAAAATACGTATTATATAATAACCGTCACACCTAATTTATACTAATATATTTATGAAGCAATAAATGATCCGATTGCTTTTCTATAATCACCAAAAATACAATAAAATAAGTATAAGTAAGTAAAAAAGTACTTACGAAAATCGCGATGAAAGTCCCGACACGCAGCATTTTTCTTTACAATATGTATTTATATATTTATATTCGTAACACGAGAGTACTGAAGTCAAAATAACGTAGAATCACTTGAGCGCATCTTCTATATACAGCCTCCGATGACGTTATCACCCCCCTTTGCCCCCCGAAACCTGTTGGGTGCTCATCTCCACGATGTTTGACCTTTCCTCATATTCCATTGAAGAATTGGTTAGGATATATAAATAAATTGTATTTGTACAAGGCAATGTATGGACAAGCCGTTTTCTGAATTATTTGTATTTCATATTGACGTTTATTAATAATTTTCTGTTAGTACTGTTTGTTTTTTTAGTTGTTATATATATGCTGTGATTTTACAACCATGTTTATGTTCAATACTTAGTGGCCATAGTGTTAGATTGTTTGGTTTTAAGTTGTTTTTCATAGGAAATGGTCGCCGTAGCCTTAAATTTGGAGATAATCTGAAGGAGGCAGAAAGCTCAATTTCTTTACATGTTTTTAAATGGAATTTGGACTTATAAATTTTTTTTTTAATAAGACAGACCCTTATAGAAAAAAAATGTTTTTATATTGGTAAATGAAAATATAATTACTACCGGCTCAGAAGTCAGTTCTGTCCAGGAGGTACTCTTTTCAACATAAATGTTCCATATAATAGAAATTTTCCAATGATAGTTATCGTATGGTATATTAAATGATCTACTTATATCGAATAATTTTAATAATTATTGTCCCTTAGATAATCTAGGAGTTACTTAATTAACGTTGTTTTTGTTAACTCTAGCTTTGCCACGATGATGTAAATAATATTTTCAAAATACACTTAGACGCACAGTCTTACTAAAATAACTTACCTAATATGCCTAATCACAATATATTATAGGGTGTAAAAATTCTAGTTTTAAGGGTAGGGTCTTTTTAGGGTATATAAATTCTGAGAATTGCATATTAAGTTACGGAACTCAACGTCGTGATTTCTATCCTTACCATCGCGAGGAAATTTAAATAATTCATTTATCATAGTAGAAATCGAACGTACAACCGTAGTGCTTATAATCAGACACTGTCACTGCGCCACAACGCTGATATTCAATATAATATTGCACAAGTCGTAATTCTTGCAAAAGCTACAAAAGAATGATATGATTTGTTTGGGTATTATTAACATTTTTATATGATTAATAATAAAATTTGAGGCATATTGTGGCGCAAGTTTGTGACTGTAAACATGTCACATTGTGGGTTCGATACCCACTCGAGGAAAGGAGGATATTTAATATTATCATTTCCTCGCTTTGGTAAAAAGGCGAAGCGCGGCGTTATGTTCCGCCACTCAAATTCAAATTCAAATTCATTTTTTTTATTCAAAATAAGAAGTTACAACTTCGTTTTTTGAACGTCAAACAATTTACCACCAGTTCACAAAAGTTACTGCCTCAGACCTGAGAAGAACCGGCGAAAGAAACTCAGCGGGACATGTCCATTCTTCTTTTTTCCACTCAACTCACAATGCCTCAAATTCGGCAAAAATGTGAAACAAAACGGAGTGTCTTAACACTAGGTTCCAAGGTTCCCTCTGCTTACCTTGACATGCGTCACGAAAGTGTAAAGTTAAAAAAAAATAGAAAAATTCATGTCTTAGTTAACAGCTCAATTTTCAACCGATATAACTAATTTCATGAAAATGTTAAGCTGCTGCTGATAACTACTAATTCACTTACTGTACGGAAAAAAATGGTATTTTTTTTATTGCCTAGTACCTCCTAGTCTCCGCCTATTTCGGTAAATATATATACTAAATATTTAATATATAAAAATAATAAATTGAATTCTATACTGTATTGGTATAAAATTAATCTTTTATGAAAACAATATATATATATATCTGTTACATGATCTCTAATATTTTAAAAGAAACAACTCGCGCCTGTTTGTTTGCAGTTATTTTAGTGTACATATAAATTAAAATATTTATATTTGAATTTTAGCTTAAAATTTTACTTAGACTCCTCTCAATACATACAGACAGAACTGTTTGTCGCCTTTTTCACTATATGATTAGTTTTGTACATGTCATTGGCTTAATGAAAGCCATAAACCCTTGTCACTGCCTCATTCTACTACATTCTTGAGAAATTATTTCTTTACCTGCCTTTGCTTTTAATCATTTAGATTTTCGCTACTTAAAAGTTAACGCTTTGAATTATCCTTTGGTAGAATGCTGTTTATTAATATAAAGAGGTTTCCCAAGTACGTTCAGCGACTTACACGTTTTCTATAAAATATTTTTCCTTAGTGAAAACACTTAGAAAAAGGTTAAAAAAACGTCTTTTGTGTTAGACTTTAATACTGTACTCTCTTATATTATAACTGCATTTTCGTTAAATAAGTTAAAAAATATTTTTCCTCAACGTAGAATTGAACCTATATCTATCTTCTTATTAGACAGACCGTACCCGACAACGGCAAAATGGCGTCACATATATCAAGGTGTATAGTAATTATTATATATATAATAATATATTATGCATATAAAATAAATAACATTGTTTCTTATAGATACTTTACGGAATAGTTAAACACACGTTATAACAAAGTGTGAACATACAAAGTGTGAATGATGGATCGCTTCCGTTACTTCCCGATATCGTTTCCGTTATTTATGATGTATCTATGATTTAAATATTAGGTTTAATTTGAATGTCATATATCTATTGCAAGACCTTGCAACTGCAAGTTTTGAAGAATATATTAAAATTAGGAGGCCTGTCGTGGCGCAGCGGCACAAGCGTGTGACTGTAACCGACAGGTTGTGGGTTCGATCCCCAGTCGAGGAAATGAAATATTTAATATATTTAATTTGAATATTTAATGTTTCATTTTCTTCACTCTGGTAATAAGAAAGGCAAAGCGCGGCGTTAAGTTTCGCCACTCAACACGCAATGCCTCAAATTCGGCGGAAAGTGGGGAACGGAAGTGAAACGGAGTGTCTTAACACTAGGTTCCCGGGTTCCCTCTGCCTACCCTGTCTCGTGTGGGCTACAGCGTGAAGGTAAAAAAAAAATATTTGCTTCACTCTGTATCCTGCAAATCGTATGGTAGGAGGAAACTTGTGATTTTAGTGTTAAGTCACTCCGTTCCTATAAAGAGGCTTCCGTTTCCTAGTTTTCCCAGGATTTAAGTCATACAAAACGGATGGTGGAACTCTACTCCAGTACTTTGCCCCGTAACTGGAATAACGAAATTAAAATTGATCAAAATCTCGCTTACAGTCGAATTCTTGTACTTGTACACAGGCAATAAAATCTTATACATAAATTAATAACTTTTGTCAAGTATTCTCATCTCAGGTACTACATGCTCGAATTGTTTCGTATTGAATAGTCTGTTTATTGAGGAAAGCTATGTATATAATTGTGACAATGTTACGTGTGGCGTAATCAGGACGTAGTTTTTATAATTGAACCAGGGGATTGGGATTTGGAAAAAAAAATACAACTGAAAGCTAATTTGACTATATAATGAACAAAAATTTGAGTTTGTTTAAAAAATACACAGTAACTACTATATATGTTGAGTAGGAAAACAATTATACTTAGCAATGTAACAGAAAAACGTAAAAGTAAAGTGAAGTTTAAATATTTTCCATTTTTAGCCTTACTTTGTATTCCGCATATAATGGGATAGTCAGATGTAACCAAGCGTCATGCAGCACCGTATCGAGTGACGGAACTCAACACCGCGCTAAGAAAATGGAAAATAATTCCTTCCCTCGACCGGGAATAGAACCCATAATCACTATATTACATTCACACTCTGTGGCCACGACGTCCTCTTTTTTTGTAAGTCATTAGGTCGAAAAAAAATGTTGCTTACACCTCAATAACATTGTTATTTGTAATTTGTAAATATAATATAAATCTAGAGGCCTGTCGTGGCGCAGCGGCACAAGCGTGTGACTGTAACCGACAGGTTCTGGGTTCGATCCCCAGTCGAAGAAATGAAATATTTAATATTTTCAATTTAAATATTTAATGTTTCATTTCTTCGCTCTGGTAATAAGGCAAAGCGCAGCGTTGAGTTCCGCCACTCAACACGCAATGCCTCAAATTCGGCGGAAAGTGGGGAACGGAAGTGGAACGGAGTGTCATAACACTAGGTTTCACTTCCGTTCCCTCTGCCTACCCTGTCAAGTGCGGGATACAGCGTGAAGCTGAAAAAAAAAATCTAAGAGGAAAGTCGTTTTTGTAGCATTGTCTTTTGCTTATTAGTTTAATCATAAATGAGTTAATATATTTAAAATACCACTTAACATGAGTGACTAGCGTTTGCTAGCGGCTTCGCCCGTGTATTCGAATGAAGATAGTCTACTATTACTTCTCAGACTAACCATTAAGGGTTAGTTCACGCTATCCCTTAGTTCGTGATTTGTTCGTACTAACCCTTGGGTTGTGTACTGTTCGCACTAACCCTTAGGTTGTGTATTGTTCGCACTAACCCTTAGGTTGTGTATTGTTCGCACTAACCCTTAGGTTGTGTATTGTTCGCACTAACCCTTAGGTTGTGTATTGTTTGTACTAACCCTTAGGTTGTGTATTGTTCGCACTAACCCTTAGGTTGTGTACTGTTCGCACTAACCCTTAGGTTGTGTACTGTTCACACTAACCCTTAGGTTGTGTACTGTTCACACTAACCCTTAGGTTGTGTACTGTTCACACTAACCCTTAGGTTGTGTATTGTTCGCACTAACCATTAGGTTGTGTATTGTTTGTACTAACCCTTAGGTTGTGTATTGTTCGCACTAACCATTAGGTTGTGTATTGTTCGCACTAACCCTTAGGTTGTGTACTGTTCGCACTAACCCTTAGGTTGTGTATTGTTCGCACTAACCCTTAGGTTGTGTACTGTTCGCACTAACCCTTAGGTTGTGTATTGTTCGCACTAACCCTAAGGTTGTGTATTGTTCGCACTAACCCTTAAGTTGTGTTTTGTTTGCACTTTTGCACTGTTGATTTGTGCATTTGTGTAAATCTATATGCACAGTAGGTTATATCGATTAAAGCGATATAGAAATGAGATGTTATCTTTGTAACATGATGGTTATGGGTAGATATCATTTGATGATATCTAATCATTTGATATGATTAAATTTAATTGAAGTAAATACAACTACTTATTGTGATATAAAAATATCAATACACATACTGGAACCCCTCGCTTATAATATAGATTTTATTTACATAGATATATTTTTAAACAGTTTCCTCGTTCGTTCTTATAATATTTTCTTTTCTTTTATTTTTCTGCGTAATACCTAAAATATCACTATACTGATTCAAATGCGGTTTTTGAACATGGTTCTTTTCTTTTTCTGCAATTCGCAAATAAAGTAAATCAACGATAAAGGCATTTTAGGAAGGGCTTACTAAATGGGCTATTCTAGAAACCTTTGCCGTTCGCGACTTTAACTGCATTAAATTTGAATAATTTTACGAAAAATATTGGCCATTATATATTAATTTGTTATAAAAAACACACAATCACACCCCTGACGTTAAAGTTGTATACAAATCTGATCCTGATAACAAAGAATATGATTACAAAAAAAGTCCAATTTGCTATAGTCGTTCGGAAGTTACATTAACTATCACTGAATTTCATCGTAAGCTCAAATATCGCCCTCATCGTCTGGACAAGTAACGCTCAAACTACTGTGCTGTATCGTAGGAACATCATTTCTGGGTTTGTAACCCTAGAATGGTCTACCTACGGCAGTGTTTCCGTGTTGCATATCGAAACGACGTGGGTATCTTAATAAGCATAGGTCTCTTAAAGGCCGACAATGCAGCTGTCTCTCCTCTAGTGCTACCAGACCCTTACGCTCGTTTGCCTATAGAAAAAACATTTGGAATGAAAACAGAAAACATCTGAATACGCAGAAGCAGTTTCATTTTCGTCTGTCATACATTCCGTTCTTTATTTTCTGCCCGAACATAGAACCTTATTCTATTATACCAAATAGGATCATTTTAATAATTCTTTTTTTTCATTTCAGCTTCACGCTGTATCCCGCACTAGGCAGGGTAGGCAGAGGGAACGAAAGTGAAACCTAGTGGTATGACACTCCGTTCCACTTCCGTTCCCCACTTTCCGCCGAATTTGAGGCATTGCGTGTTGAGTGGCGGAACTCAACGCCGCGCTTTGCCTTATTACCAGAGCGAAGAAATGAAACATTAAATTTTTAAATTGAAAATATTAAATATTTCATTTCCTCGACTGGGGATCGAACCCAGAACCTGTCGGTTACAGTCACACTCTTGTGCCGCTGCGCCACGACAGGCCTCAAACTTGAGTCTTTTCATATAATGTGGCGGAACATAGAACCTTATTCTATTATACAAAATAGGATCATTTTAATAATTCTATTTAATGAATTCCTGATAGCCACTCAGCGTGAAGCATTTTTAAGTATAACAGTAAATGTAAACCGTAGGTAGTTTACATTATATAATATTATTGCGGAACGGTCTAATATAAATTGATACTCAGTCATAGAAGTCAACGCCGCGCTTTGCCTTATTACCAGATAGTGGAAATCTAAATACTTTATTTCTCCGAAACTAAACTCAGAGCGCTCGTTTACAGCCAAACATGAGATATATTTTTTCGTAGTCACTTCGTTTTGCTATTCTTGAGAATTGTATTAAACAATTAAAATTGTAACTATTCAATATAGAAAGGCCGGTGCCGGTGGTAATTTTATGTTCGTGACGATTCAAAAGTGGTTGCTAAAGCCTATTTGATTAAAGAATATTTTGAATTTGAATTTGAATGTGAGGCCAGTCGTGGCGGACGAGTGCAAGCGTGTGACTGTAAACGCGACTTGTGTGTGTGAACGAGATAGGTTATGGGTTCAATACCCACTCAAAGAAATGAAACAATTAATATTTTTAAATTAAATATTTAATGTTTTTATTTCTTCGCTTTACAAGGCAAATCGCAGCGTTAATTTCCACCGCACAACACGCAATGTCTCAAATTCGGCTGTAAGTGGAGAACCGAATGGAGTGTCTTAACACTAGGTTCCCAGGTTCCCACTGACTATCATGCTAGGTGCGGAATATACCGTGACAATATACCTTAATCTGGAAGTAGAAGTAACCTATGTTCAATGTAAACATCCGCCACGTGTAATATCATGATTATTTATTACACCATTACTATAATAAATAATTAAGATCACAATATCAATAATGAATGAATCACTGCGATCAGATAAAAAACGGAAAAAATATATTTTTAATGAGCAAGTGTGCTAATATTGTACGCAGTAACTTGAAACATTTAAGTCATTTATCATTAATATCTTGAGATGTAATATTCTACTAGTAAATCACTCAGTTTTCCAAATTTGGGCATGGACGATGTTATCGATCGACAGCGCGGCGTAGAGCTTCGTAAAAATTTGTCATATAGTAAGGAATGAAGTGCCTTAAGAGCCTTAGAAAAGAACAAAAAAGAAAGAAAGAAAAATAATGCCCTTTTGGAGAAAAAGGTAAAACTTTAAAGCTAATAATAATTTGGCAAAACTAAAATTAATATCGCGGATGTATCCTGACCTTCCACACCTAATGTGAATCACTTATGAATCATTTTGCGTAATATTTCATACATTGTATAAAAATTTTTCTTAGCTTCACGCTGTATCCCGCACGAGGCAGGGTAGGCAGAGGGAACCCGGGAACCTAGTGTTAAGACACTCCGTTCCACTTCCGTTCCCCACTTTCCGCCGAATTTGAGGCATTGCGTGTTGAGTGGCGGAACTCAACGCCGCGCTTTGCTATATAAAGTTTGGACTATATTATTACTACTATACTAAGAAAACTGATAATTATTCTTTACTTTACTTTTACATAAGTACTTGTGCTGCTGCTGCTGTGTAAATATTGCTTGTTGGCCATATGCGAGTTGGATCAAATAGACCAATTTCGGGATTGTAGGTGAACGAGAAACACAACTTGAGTTGACAAACTTAATTTTGCGGGCGCATACACTCCATTTGCTTTAAACGGACAACAAATATAAGTTTGTGATTTTTTTTTCTATTAAATATTGATTTTATTATTTCCATTCTACTGATTATGCGAGAATTTTATACAAAATGCAGAAAAAAGTATATATCAAAACTGGTATCTTTGATTATTTCTGTGCTCCGAGAGACTGTAGAACTGTATATTTGATATTAATTTTAGCTTGATATTGCCACGCGAGAAATGGCCTCGATCCACTGACAAAATTATATTAAAAATTTCAATTTCAAATTCATTAAAAGTTTTTTTTTTTTAATGGAAACCAAATTGACAATAATCACAAAGAGCACATATTGATGCTCGTACGGTGTCATATCAACCTTGAGAACACATCACACACTCTGCGTAATTTTTCATGTATTTCACACATAATATGACCAGTAGGGTTTTTATTTTAAGGAAAACATATATATTTGGACATTACTAAGAATAATGAAATGCCGAAATCTTATTCATCATAGGTACGCGTATATATATTTTCGTTTGACCCTGTGGAAACACCCGACCCGGTTGTGAGCTCAAAGGTCGCAAGTTCAATTTCCGTCATGACAAATATTTAAAAAATAATAGATATTGTTGATAATAGAAAATGTTTTGTTTTCATCTGGTTTGGAAAGATTTCCGTTATATTTACATAGACGGCTTACAGAAACTATTATATGCCCAGTTTTACTTGACTGTATTTACGAAAGAAAATTTTTGTCCTAAGTCCAATGCCTTGCTGTGACTCGTTACCATGGCCAGAAAATAATAATTAATATATCATTTCCTCGTATGGGTATCTAAACTACAACCTATGACGTTTACAAATCTCGTCTACTTATTGTTTTTTTTTTTCTTTTAGCTTCACGCTGTATCCCGCACGAGGCAGGGTAGGCAGAGGGATTTTATTACCAGAGCGAAAAAATAAAACATTAAATATTAAAATTGAAAACATTAAATATTTCATTTCCTTGACTGGGGATCGAACCGAGAACCTGTCGGTTATAGTCACACGCTTGTGCTGCTACGCCACGACAGGCCTCAAACCTCTAATTAATTGTGTAAATGAGATCTCTTAATCATCGTTTTTTGTTTACAATATATGGCACGTTTACGCCTTACTTAGCAAAATAAAGTTCAAACAAAATTTGCTTTAAATATTTTTAAAATAATCTTAAATTTCATTATACAGACAGAACCACCAAGAAATCTAATCTTTTTTTAAATGTAAGTGTAACGCAAGGAAGCTCATTTATTCATTTATACTTCGAGTTAGATAAATAGTTGTATGTAAAAATATTACTTAAGCTTTACTAATAGATACGTTTCAGTTAAAAAAGTGGTCATGTGCGAGTCGGTTTTCTCCACTGTGGATTTCAAACCAATTGCATGATATTAAGTTAAAGGGAATAATTACTTTATAAAGTTGAAAGTTTTTTTTTTAGCTTCACGCTGTATCCTGCACGAAGCAGGGAATAATATAATATTTTCAACTTAAATATTTAATGAAACATTAAATATTTAAGTTGAAAATATTACATATTTAATTACCTCGACTGGGGATCGAACCCAGAACCTGTCGGTTACAGTCACACGCTTATGCCGCTGCGCCACTACAGGCCTCAAAATTTAAATTTGCAATCCGTATCCATGTATTTTATCTGTAGAATGAATATATATTTTCATTTTCCAGGTTTTTGCCTGTATTTGTACTTAAAGGAAGTTCTCAATTATTACCATCATTCAGATCTTCGGGAAGATTTTCATTATTCGTCTAATTTCATATATAAATAATAAAAACGATACATAAATAATTAATGTACGTGTCTTTTTTTAGTTTACTTACGTTTTTTTTTTATGCTCCAAGGGACTGTAGACGTAAATATTTAATATTCATTTTCATTTTGATATCTCCACGCGTACTAGAGATAAATGTTCATGACAGATTTATCCTACAAAGTTTCTGTATTGACTAACGGAACCCTAAAATGAAATTTAAATATTTATTTTACAAACATCAAATTGAATTTATAATCCATTTCATGGTTGTGGATCGTCTAAATAAATAACAAGCTACATTGGCTATTGTTGCTAGATATATAAAGTATGTACTATGCAAACTATTTATTAAAAAATGTAAGAGGTTTATATATGGCATTGTATGTTGCTGTGACTTTGTCCGTTTCATGACGAATTTTCACTCTTTTAAACAATTTACTTACTTATTGTATCGTGGGTTTTTTGTTTACGTGGCTTTTTATTATATTGGCCCAAGCGTGTGAGTTAAACGCAACAGTGGGTTCAATTCCAACTCGAGATAATATTTATATATTTTCAATTTATTTTTTTTTATTTCTATAATCTGGAACAAGGCAAAGGGCGGCGTCGAAATTCACCGCTCTCCACGCAACGCCTCAATTTTGGCGGAAAGTGCGGAACGAAACGGAGAGTTTAAATACTAGATTCCTATATTCCTTAAGTCTACTCTGCCAAATGGGGGATATTATAGTTTTTTGATTGCCTCGAGAACTGCAAATTTCTTGCATTTCTTGCAAATGAACTGAACTGTGTCTTGCCTTGAGTCGTTCCCAGGTGGTAGAAAGTTTGCAAACGGTTTTTTATTGAAATTAATATTTTTTTGTATTATACTAGCTGACGTAGATCGAAAATGTGTTCTTTCATCTAAAATTTTTTTAATGTGTCCGCTGTAGTTTGAGGAAAAAAGATATATGTCTTGCTGGTTTAGTGCTAAATGTAACTCAATGCCACGGGTGGTGGTCCTTTTAGTAAAAAAATATAAAATATATTCAGAAACTTCTAAATTGGATTAAACCCTAAATTTACTCTTTTAAATTAATATGAATGACAGTGTTAATAAATTAAATTCATGAGATTTATGTATCTAAATAGTATATACTATATATAAATATTTTTATCTCGAATAATCTGTATCGATTTCGCCGTCGTTCGAGGAACGTCCGGTCGAAAATTGATGTAAATTTTATTCAATGAGCGAGGCTTAGGTATTGTGATTATCGGGTTACGCCACAAAAGTTCAAGGTAACTGGTAAGGTACGGACCCCGGACTTTATTTACGCTATATATATACATATATATATATATATATATATATATATATATATATATATATATATATATATATATATATATATATATATATATATATATATATATATATATATATATATATATATATATATATATATATATATATATATATATATATGTATATATATATATATATATATATATATATATATATATATATATATATATATATATATATATATATATATATATATATATATATGTATTTATATATATATATATATATATATATATATATATATATATATATATATATATATATATATATATATATATATATATATATATATATATATATATATATTCACCTACTTACAGAACAAGAATGTTTATTTAGATAACATATATAGTGGGAATTGAACCCACGCCTCTTGGAAACCGTCCAAGAGCTATTATCAATGAGCCATCTGTTCTTATCAAGCTACAAACAAATCTTAAAGTGTTGTTCATATTTATAAATAAAATTGTAATTATTTTGGACATAGTAACATGGGCAACGATCAATCTGTTCGTGCGACGCATTTTAACCGTCCCGAGGAAGAAACAGATCCGCTAGATGACGAAACTTCGGACCAACATCATATCAATATTTCAAATAAAATGGTTAGTTTTTTTTTTATAAAATGAACTTTTTCATAATTTTAACTTTGAGCAAACTAAATTTTTACTCGTCTTTTGTTAAAGTTGGTTTTTCCTTAATTAAGTTTAGATTTATACTTAGCAATAAAGCAGAAAGCTGTCGTGGTGTAAATCCGATGGTTGTGGGCTCGAATTTCGTTCGGCGCATTTTAATTATTTAATATTGATTGACATTTTCACACTCTGACAAGGCAGAGCACGGCGTTGAACTCCGTTAATCCTCGAAAAGTCGGAAAGTGGGAAGTCCTCGAAAAGTCGGAAAGTGGCAAATCGGAGTGTCTTAACACTAGGAGTAATTTCCCTGTATCTGTCTAGAAAAATAGAAAAATGTTCGTATGTTTATTGTTTGATATCGTTTCATTTTTGTTTTTATCAACATTTAATATATATATATATTTTATATATACATAAATATTCATTAATTTGTTCATTCATAGCCAAGTATATAAATAATATTTTAAAATACGTATTATAAAATAATTAACTACGTATATTGTTACATCATCTAAGAAAATTGAAATTTAAATAAAGTCGTATAATACGTTGTTACTTCTTATACTTGTAAATGAGTCACGATTATTGTGGTTTGATAGCTTTTAGTTATTATAATTGAAGTCAATAATTTAATGCGTATTTTTTTTATGTTTTCTAGAAGACACTGTATTTACGATGTGTTTGTAGTAAAAAAATGCATTAGGTTGACGTAATATAATTATTAAATATCTACTATTGTTTCTTCACTTAAAAATGGACGTTACAATAATTTTTGCTTGTTCAAGTTCTCCACTCAAGGAAGTTAAACATTTAGTATTTTCATTTCTTTTCTTCTGCCAACTGCGCACAATAAAGTTTCGCCATTCAACACACAATGCCTCATGAATTAGACAGAATCTGATCGGAAGTATCCTAATGAATAAAAAATACCTTTCAGCTTTATACTATATACAACAAATAGCAAGAAACTTGAAAATATAGTGTTAAGACACTCTATTCCCACTAAAACTTCCACTTCCCACTTTTTTCGTTGAGTGGCGAAACGCAACGCCACGCTATCTATATATACCTTGTTACCAGAACGAAGAAACATTCCAATAGTTTATTTCTCTACTTACTACATTTCTTACCTCTTTATATGATCAGATCGAAAGACTGGTAGAGGATGCTGCGTTAGTAGGCGATATAGACACGGGATCAACAAATTCAAGGGGCGATTACAATGAGAAGATATTTATTGAAAAGCTGCGGTCTATGGACGAGACTCATTCGGAATTGTCTGGGTAAAATTTATAAAAAAAAATAACATTTAGTAATAAAACTATATAGCTATATAGATATAAGAAACGCCTGAATGTGATAGTTGTGGATTCAGTTAGGAAATACTTGTTTTATATAGGTATTATAGTGAGGCATAGCGTGGCGATGAGTTCCGCCACTCAACGCGGAATACCTCATATTCGGCGGAAAGTAGGAAACGGAAGTGAATCGGAGTGTGTTAACACTAAGCTACCTCTGCCTACCCTTCAGTGTACGGGATACAACGTGAAGCTGAATATATAGGTATTTGTCTTTTTTTAGCTCGGGAGCCTAGGGTTAAGATACTCTGTTTTCGTAAAGACAGTCTCGTTTTCACTTTCCCCCGAATTTGAGGCGTTGTGTGTGGCGGAACTCAACGCCACGCCACGTCTCGTTACCAGAGCAATATTGTTAAAGTATTGAGGAAAACATAATAATATTAAAAAAAATTTTTTTTTTTTCTGCTAACGATGCCAAGTGCTGCGTTAAATTCTATCACTAAACATACATATGTAAGTCTCAAGATTTTGGCAGAAAATAGACAATGGAAGTGTCTTAATGGTAACGCTAACAGAGTGTTAGGACACTCATCTTTGTCTTAGGTTCCCAGGTTTCCTCTACTTATCCCACTACGGGATACAGCTTGAAGCTAGAAAAAATCATATACTTAAGTGTTTCCGCTTTTCAAGTAAAAAAACCCCCTGGATCGATAACAAAAAGACATATCGATACAACGATCGAATATTTAAAAAATCATTCAGCTTGCAGTCATTTCCTTATTAGCTACAAGTATAAAAGGAAAATGGTAGTTTCGTCGCATAAATAATGTACAAAACGATATTTCTGTGAGACACCGTCGTGTCGCCTGTACGAATATCATTATGTAGACTGATTGTATGGCTTTTAATTATAAATTTTTTTAGAGTTCATTGTATAATGTGGTAAATATATCACTCACTCACTCACTCACTCACTCACTCAGCTTCACGCTGTATCCCGCACGAGGCAGGGTAGGCAGAGGGAACCCGGGAACCTAGTGTTAAGACACTCCGTTCCACTTCTGTTCCCCACTTTCCTCTGAATTTGAGGCATTGCGTGTTGAGTGGCGGAACTCAACGCCGCGCTTTGCCTTATTACCAGAGCGAAGAAATGAAACATTAAATATTTAAATTGAAAATATTAAATATTTCATTTCCTCGACCGGGGATCGAACCCAGAACCTGTCGGTTACAGTCACACATTTGTGCCGCTGCGCCACGACAGGCCTTGGTAAATATATATAAAGTTTTATTTCCAAATCCATAGTTTTGTTAGTAAAATTCTTTGTAAACATCAAATTCGTATATAGATACTACAAATTCATCCAAATAAACGTATTTCATATTTTAATTTCGTTAGTAGTAGAGCAAAAATGTGATATTGCGTTCTGCCGCTCAATACGATTTGGTGGAAAGTGGGAAACGGAAGTATGTGAATGTCTTTAAACTAGGTTCCCATGTTCCCTACGTGCTGGACACGGTGTAAAGCTAAAAGAAACTTTAACATCACATTATTTAAAAAAAATGAATAATTTAACGTTTTTGCCAAATTTATCACTCGCCCACATATGTGATCTCACATGTACACATAATGTGTTTTGTTTATATACAAATAAATTGAAAAAAATGTTTTTTTAATAATAATATATCAAAAATATTTTAAGAATACTTGTTAGCTTCCTTTATAATAGCAGGAGAACAAAGGGAACCTAGTGTCAGATACTCCATTACCCACGCACCGCCTAATTTTCAAAAAAAAAATAATCACGGCGTTGAGTTACGGCCACTAAACTGAAAACGACGGCGAAGCACTAGTTCATACTATTTTTTTTCTTCTACGCGATGTGAAACAAAAAAAAATGTACGGAACATTCGAAAGCTAAATTCACTTTTATCTTGACCCTTTTTTATTAAATTATCATCTGAATAATGATCGCTCATTATTTTGTGTGTAAACGGAATGAAAGAACGTTTTCTCTATAATTTATACATATTTTATATGTTTTTCGAGTAAAAAGCTATATGTTCAAGAATGTTTTAATGTTGCCAGTATTAAATTGATTACTTTTTTAGTAATGAATTCTTGTCAAGTTCGATGGACTTGGTGTTATTTATATATATGTACATGTCGGTGTTGAATTCCTATTTTCTAGATACAACTTATAGTATAGTATAGTCGAGGCCTGTCGTGGCGCAGCGGCACAAGAGTGTGACTGTAACCGACAGGTTCTGGGTTCGATCCCCAGTCGAGGAAATGAAATATTTAATATTTTCAATTTAAATATTTAATGTTTCATTTCTACGCTCTGGTAATAAGGCAAAGCGCGGCGTTGAGTTCCGCCACTCAACACGCAATGCCTCAAATTCGGCGGAAAGTGGGGAACGGAAGTGGAACGGAGTGTCATAACACTAGGTTTCACTTTCGTTCCCTCTACCTACCCTGCCTAGTGAGTGAAGGATACAGCGTGAAGCTGAAAAAAAAAATCTTGAAATTCGATTAAAACCGCAACGTCGCCGTTTGCCTTTTTACCAGAGCGAAGAAATAAAAACAATATTTATTTGAAAAAAATAAATATTTAATTTCCTTGAGTGGAGATCGAAACGAGAATATGTCGCGTTCACAGTCACACGCTGCTCCTACGCCATTACAGGTACTAGTGCTGTCAATGATATCGCATTTGATCTGATATGTTATTGATTGATCTCTATTGCCTAAGCGATTTTATTATTATTTTCATATATAAGACGCGGCGTTAAACTCTGCCAGCCAGCACGCAATGTTTATAAAATTTAATATTTAGAAAAAGGACTGTCGTGGCGTAGCTGCACAAGCCTGTGACTGTAACCGACAGGTTGTGGGTTCGATCCCCAGTCAAGGAAATGAAATATTTAATATTTTCAATTTAAATATTTAATGTTTTCATTTTCTTCGCTCTGGTACAAGGCAAAAACGCGGCGCTGAATTCCGCCACCCAACACGCAATGCCTCAAATTCGGTTCAAACTGGGGAACAGAAGTGGCACGGAGGGTCTTAACACTAGGTTCCTAAGTTCCCTCTGCCCACCCTGCCATGTGCGGGATACAGCGTGAAGCTGAGTAAACATTTAGAAAAAGGTTATTATTTTTCGTGTCATTGATTTTGATTAAATAATGCGGTGGCAGTAAACGTAACTTGAACTTGTAATTTTAAACTGAAAAAAACATAAAATGTAAAGGCTAATGTGTTTCTAAGGATTTATGTGTACAGGCCATTGACCACTCGCAAAAACGACACATCCGATATCAAACACGAATGTTCTTTAAAGATTTATATCGATTTTTTTTCTTGTGCTCCATACAAATTTCTTGGAGACAATTTTTTTATGTTTTTTAAAAATGGTGTCTGGTTCTGTCAGTTTAATATATCTAGTATTTATTGAGTGCTTCGTAATTTATTATTAAAATATATTTATTTATATAAAAATATTCATTTGAGGCTCGTCGTGGCGCAGCGGCACAAGCGTGCGACTGTAACCGACAGGTTCTGGGTTCGATCCCCGGTCGAGAAAATGAAATTTTAATATTTTCAATTTAAATATTTAATGTTTCATTTCTTCTCCCAACACGCAATGCCTCAAATTCGGCATAAAGTGGGGAACGGAAGTGGAACGGAGTGTCTTAACACTAGGTTCCCGGGTTCCCGCTGCCTACCCTGGCTCGTGCGGGATACAGCATGAAGCTGAAAAAAATAAATAAAAATAACTGATAACGTCATGGCGTAGGAGTACAAGCGTGCGACTGTATGCGATAGGTCTTGGGTTCCCAAGGAAATTAAATATTTATCTTTTTCATATGTTTCACTCTCATAAATAGGCAGAGTGGCTTTTGAGTTTCGCCACTCAATTACCCGATGCTTTTACAATTCGGCGGAAAAATGGAGAATGGAAGCGTTTTAATTAAGCAAAAATTAACAAATAACGAGACCTGTCGTAGCGCAGCGGCCCAAGAGTGTGACTGTAACTGACTGTGGTTGTGGGTTCGATCACCACTCGAGGAAATGAAATTTTAATATTTTCAATTTAAATACTTAATGTTTTCGTTTCTTCGCTCTGGTACAGGGCAAACCGCGGCGTTGAGTTCCGCCACTCAACACGCAATGCCTCATATTCGGCGGAAACGTGGGGAACGTAAGTGGAACGGAGTGTCTTTACACTAGGTTCCCAAGTTCCCTCTGCCTACACTGCCATGTGCGGGATACAGCGTGAAGCTGAGTGAGTAAAAATTTTACAATAGGTTGGGAGCCTAGCCTAGCTTGCTCTGCCTACCGCAGTTTGGTATGATATGTGCGGGATATAGCGTCAAGCTAAAAGAATAAGTGTTTATAAAAGTATAATCTCGTCAATTCCATTAATATAGCAGCAGACACTTAAAATTTTAGTAATAAATCAATCAATGAGAACAAATTTTCAATACTTATACGTATCGATACGATTTTAAACACGTCTTAAATTGATCCGTACTTTCTTTACGTGATAAAGAAATGAAATAAGATGTTTTTTTATTATCTTTTTCAACTTGGTTTTGAAATATCATATTTTTAAAGTTTAACACTGTGGTTGTGGGTTCGATTCCTACGCGAGGAAATGAGATTTGATATTATCGTCTCGAGAATTTAAGAGCGTAAGAGCATATCTTAAAAATAGATACCCACTAGATTAAAGAATTTGGTAATTAATACTAGCATTAATTATAAAAAAAGAAATAGAAAAAAAATTAGAAATCCTTTGCCCAAAAAATCACTACATATCATATCATATGTATGGTAAAGCGCATAGCTACGAAATAAACAAGGTGTCCATGAAGAAAAAAACATTATGTACAAACAGACACACTACAAGTCAAACTTATACACCTCTTCTTGCGTCAGTGGTTAAAAGTGTAATATTTTACTAATATTGAGGCCTGTCGTGGCGCAGCGGCACAAGAGTGTGACTGTAACCGACAGGTTCTGGGTTCGATCCCCAGTTGAGGAAATGAAATATTTAATATTTTCAATTTAAATATTTAATGTTTCATTTCTTCGCTCTGGTAATAAGGCAAAGCGCGGCGTTGAGTTCCGCCACTCAACACGCAATGCCTCAAATTCGGCAGAAAGTGGGGAATGGAAGTGGAACGGAGTGTCATAACACTAGGTTTCACTTTCGTTCCCTCTGCCTACCCTGCCTAGTGCGGGATACAGCGTGAAGCTGAAAAAAAAATAATATTAAAAGTTTATAAAGCTTATTAAAGTTTATTGAGGCTTATTGTGGCGCAGCGGCACAAGCGTGTGTCTGTGACTGACATGTTCTGGGTTCGATCCCCACTTGAGTAAATCGAATTAATTAAGTATTTCACTTAATTAATTCGATATAAATATTTAATGTTTTTAGATAAAGGGATACAGCGTGAAGCTGAGAGTACAGACAGTGTCTATGTACATTGAAAACTAAAAAAAATTTCAACTAATTGAATTAAAAAATCTAAAATAATTTAGTGGAATATTTGAAATTGACTTATTTTTTATTTAAACAAAACAAACACTAAATGTTGAAGGTAAATTGTCAAATTATAATAGTGACAACTGCATTTAAATCTGGCCAGCCGTTCTGACATTAGCGTGCACACACGCACAGACAAACACATAAATTAAAAAAAATACTATTTTAAGTCCTACTACTTTAATAAACATCCCCTATATAATTTCTTTTTTATATATTCATTTTATGTGAAGAGTTCTTTGGTTAATGAATGTTTATTAGACTTTGACTTATAAGAATATTAAATAAATGAATAAATAAACACGTACATACAATTTTTTTAGATGTCTAAATGAAAATACTCAGCTTCACGCTGTATCCCGCACACGACAGAGTAGGCAGAGGGAACTTGGGAACCTAGTGTTAAGACACTTCATTCCATTTCCGCTCCCCACTTTCCGCCGATTATGCGGCATTGCGTGTTGAGTCGCGTAACTCAACGCCGCCTTGTACCAGAGCGAAGAAATGAAACATTAAATATTAAATATAAAATTTAATCAAGATAAAAGTAAGGGAAAATAACTCCATAGTTTAACGCCAGCGGAGTTGAACGCTCTAATGGCGCGGGTGGAGGTGAGGGCCGCTAACATCGCGCCCTCGGAGCCCGTCTGCGTCGAAGTGAAGAACAAGATCATAGACTGTTACAATATGAGCTTGCAAGACGATAATGATATTACTAAATGTTGGGGCACTATAGGTATATACATTTTTTTTTGGATGGGCAGAGGGAACTTGGGAACCTAGTGTTAAGTTCCGTTCTTCACTTTCCGTCGAGGCGTTGCGTATTGACTGGCGGAAGTCAACGCCGCGTTTTACTTTCTAGAGCGAAGAAATGTAAATTTTTAAATTGAAAATTTACAATATTTCATTCCCTCAACGAAATAAAAATGAAATTTTCACAGATAATTATTTCTATTGCCGCTATTATTATGAATCGTCAAAAACCGGGACTCAAACGCGGCTAAAAAATAATAAAAATATCATAAATTATAGCCTGTGTTATTTTGATGCTGCAGCTGCATTACTCAAGTCAAGTTTCAATTACGTCTGTTCACTAGTATTTTTTGCGTCAAAGTGCGGGGTTGAGCTCTGCTTATACTTAAGTGGAGAATGAGAGTGTCTTAAAGGAGACAGAGTGTTAGTTAGCCTGGGTTCCAAAGTTCCCCCTGCCTTTACTACTTTACCACGTGCGGGATACAGCGTGAAACTGGAAGGAGCTAAATAATAACGTTTACAGGTGAATTTTCAAGCTGCGTGCAAGAGGCGAGCACTAAAATGCTTCACGCTCGCAGCGAGAAGGACGCGCGAGACGACGCGAGACGGTCGCGGCACGTGGCGCGCGCGAGGAGGAACATCATGTAAATTATATATTTAACTATGATTTTTTGTTATAATATATTTATATATATATATATATATATATATATATATATATATATATATATATATATATATATATATATATATATATATATATATATATATATATATATATATATATATATATATATATATATATATATATATATATATATATATATATATATATATATATATATATATATATATATATATATATATATATGAAAATTATCATTTAAAATTCGTAATACAATACCATATAAAAAAACAATTTTTAAACAGCTAAATATATTTTGTCGAATATGCCTAAGAATATCCGATTGGATGATCTTTTAAATAGACTAAATTCAATCGAAATCGATCCATCCGTTTGGGAGTTACTATGTCACAGAATATATATGTATACACATATAAATCAATTGTAACAAACCATTGATGACATTATCGAAGTAATATATGACAATAAATAATATTTGCTTTATTCACTTACCTTTTAATTTTAAATAAAAAATATTTTAATTAATTCAACCAATATTTATAATAAATCTGTAACTGATCGCTGTCTGTACGTGGAAGATATACAATACAAACCAATATTTTTTTTATATATTTTGTAAAACGGCTGAGTTAGCTAAAATTTTAATATTCATTATGCAAATATCTCAAAAAAATATAATTTTATTAGAACAAGAAAGTAATTGATATTAGTAAATAAAATAGTGCGATTGACGAGGGCGAAGACGCGGGCATTTCTTCAATCTGGTAACGGGGCAAAGCTTGCCAGCGAGGTCCGCCACACAACACAAAACATATCAAATTTGGCACAATGCGAGTAGACCTTAACACAAGGTTCCCAAGTTCCTAAGGATACTTCCCAGCTATCATTATCGTATACATAGCCAAGAACTCGCCTTGGGTGTAAAAAAAGCTATACATATGTATATAGCTTCTTATCATAAAGGACATGTAAAAGGAAGAGAAAACAAAAATATATATAAGAATATTTCTTTTTAATACACATAATTAATAAACTTGTATATTACTGTTATAACATTTCAATTGGTGATGATTGCATGTTGTACTAAATTAAATATAATGCTTTAGCAGTAGTGATGTCACACTATAGCAGAGTAAGTAGAGGGAACCTGGGAACCTAGTGTTAGGATACTCAGTTTCCATTAGAATATTTCCCCAGGTACCGTTCACGTGTTATATAAAAAAATAATTTGAACATGCATTTTACAATATTTATAACAATATCATTCAAACCTGTAAAGCCAATCAATCGAATTTAGAGGAAAATGGTAAACAGTGTCTTAACACTAGGTTAAATTAGGTTCACAGGTTCCCATGTTCCCTCTACATACCGTACCATATTCAAAATACAGTAAAAATTAAAAAAAAAAATGACAAAACCAACCATAATCTGCAATATAATATTAGTTAAAAGTGACTTTTTTCTTAACATCATCCACATTTAACCTCTTGAATTGAATCTCCTTATCTTTTATCAAACTAACATTACTATCAACAACCACAGAGGTTGTATGTTGGTTTGTTGACGACGAGAGAGCTATTTTTCTCCTCAACTCTCTTATTTGTACCGCACTCGCTAGCTGTGAAGCGCCCCTTGATAACACTTCTGAACGTAACTGGTCGCATTGTGTTCTGAAAACAATAATAAAAATAAGGATTTAAAAAATTAATTCATCAGCTACAGTGCTACAGACTGACATACAGACAAATCAAATTTATAACTACCCTCTTTTTGCGTCAGGGGTGAAAACAATTAAAAAGAATGCATATTATATAGATGTTACCAGCAATGATTGATTTCAAAACAATTTTTAGTTAAAATTTAAATTACATTACAGGCATATTATGCATATGCTCATTTGAACATGCATAGGCATATTTTAATACTAAGCAGTGTGTATGTATCATATTATTGAACCTTTAAGAAGAAAGTATATTAAACAAGCAAAATTAATTTGATTTAACAATTTTACACTTACCATATATGGCAAGCCACTTAAAATTTTCAATATAATAAAAAAACCTGAGAAATAAAAGACATCCTCTAGCAATCTGATAAAGAGCAGCACCGTTGAGTTCCACTCAACAAACAATACATCAAGAATTCTGCCGAAAGTGTTGAGGCAGGGTCACATGCATGTGACTTTATTCCCGAGTTCCCATGCTGTAAATGGAGCAAACTGCTCTTTTTTGGCTTACAAATATAGACCTTATATCAGCATTGCTGAGTTGTCAGTAAATTAAAATCGTGAAAATAGATATGTCAATAAAATTAATAAAGTTTCTGACATTTTTTATTCATATTAGGTATAGTTTATTGCAAATTAAAAACAGATTAGCGGCGCTCGGCCATGATGGGTGAACACTATAATTGACAAATACTCAAGTTACTCAAGAAACGAAATAAGAATTTTTTTTTTTCCAATTTGATCTGCAATCAGTCGCAAGACTATAAGCAGATGTGTTGCTTAAGGTGGCGGTTAGGCGAAGAGACCAACGACTCTTCTGCCTTTTATAGCACATCCTTCCTTTTCAGCCTTCTAGTCGTAGTTAGGGGATTTAGGAGGTCATTAGCCAAAATGTTTGGATGAATGGAGAGCCGGAACGCGTATTTTATTTTGTATTTATCTATTTCAACAAATAAGAAAATTAAATATTTTATATTTTCATTTTTTTATTTTCATTTTTTCACTCCGGCCACAAAGCAAAGCGTTGAACTCCGCTATCCAAACTCCGCTGCCTGAAATTCGGCGGAAACTGATAAACGGAAAAGAGTGTCATAACACAAAGTTCCCAAGTTCCCTATACTTACCCTACTATGTTCGGTATACAGGATTAAGCTGTATACCACATAAAATATATATTAGTACATATAATTATAATCTACTTAACTCACTTCAAATGCTCCAGTACCCCGGGAAGCCAGCCCTGGGCGTTGATATCACAGTGCTTGTTAAACCACCTCGACAGTTCCCTCCTTTGTTTTTCACATACACTTTCCAGTTCCGTTATACGATCCTCGTAGCTCTCTGAAATGATATAAGTATATTTTTTTAGGTTCACAATATATCCCCTACAAAAGGTAGGGTAATGGGAACTTGGGAACTTAGTGTTAAGGCACTCTGTTTCTATTAACACTTCCACTCTCCACATTCTGTACAATTTAGGGCATTTCGTGCTGAAAACTTAAATAAATATGTTTTTTCTTAAAAAGTAATGTTTTTTCTTTACACTTAATCTTCAAGCTATATCCCACCTACTGCAAGTAAGCGAAGGGAACCTGGGAACCTTGTGTCAGACACAGACTATTCCCTTGAGGACATTTCTGTTACATGCTCCTGCATGCATTCTTTAGTCATTGCGTGTTAAGTAGAAGAACTTAACATTGCCTCATTACTATGACAATATAGCATATTTCAATACCACAAGTGGGAATTGAACCCACAACCTCGGTTTTAATGCTCAAGATGACCTCTCTCTAATTATTCAAATATTTACCAATAAGCTGTCTATCGTGATGTGCGGCTGCACCAGCCTGCTGTTCCCATACAGTTTGTTTCTCATGCAACAATGTATCTAATTCTGCTTGTTTGTTTGCCAAGTCTCTTCTTAGCTGAAAAAAATAATTCTTTTCTTAGTTTTATTAATATTTAAAAAAGAAATGTTTAAATATCTGTTGAATAGCTCCTCTTTTTGACAAATGATAATTTTTAGCAAGTCTATTTTTAACTTTAAAGTGAATATAACATAAAAAGAAAAAAAATACAACTGTCAATGTTGGTGCAGTAGTAAAGGTTTTGAGTGTAAAACTAGGGGGGTTTTCGATTTTAATACCCACTTATATTATATAATTTTCGTATCTCTTTGCTCTGGCATACTAAGCCCAATATGAATTTCACAATTCAAAAAACAATGTTCAGTAAAAAATTAATATATTAACATTAGTTTATACCTGCTATGCTTGAAATTACTTTAAAATTATACCAGAAATCTATATCAAAATAGTAAACAACATATAAATAAAAATATGCTCACTCTAGAGTTAGTTTGTTTCATTTGTATAAGATTCTTTGCCATTTCTTGTCTTTTGTCTTCCACTTCGGCAAATAAAGAATTTCCTTTGGTAGCTAAAACATTTGTAACATTATTGTCTTTATAGATGTATATAAAAGAATATTACTATTTCAAATATAAAGATATTAAATATAATTTTTATATAGAAAAATTATAGATTAAAAGTTGATTTTAAAAATATTTTCAGTAAATATGGGAATACTATTACTAAGTATAGTGCTTAAAGACCACATTCATTATTCACATTATAATAAACTTGTTAAAAATTAATTAATTTTTTTCACATGTTTATTAAATAAGTCAAGTAATTTCACAAATTTATACTTACCATGGGGTTCTAAATCCTGTGAGTTAACCTGATGTAACATTGCCCTAGCTTCTGCTAATTCAGCTATAGCAGCTGCTTCCCTTTCACCAGCCGCATTAATTTCCTCCTTTCTTATAACTGCTGCAGCTCTTAACTCCGTTATTTCTGTTTGTAGCTCCTCAGCTTTCATTTGCCAAGATCTAATAATACCTTCAGATTCTTTTAAAGTCACTTTTGCAGTCATGGCCTCTGAGGTAGCTGTTGATAATGCAGTTCTTATTTCATCAATCTCTGAAGTATCACGCTCAGGTGACTCGCGTGCAACAGTTACCTGTTCATCCTTTAAACGTTTATTTTCTAATTCTAGCTTTTTTATTTCATTTAAATGTTTTTCTGTTAACTCTGTGCGTTCTTGTCTTAACGCTGATATATCTTCTTGTAATGCTGTAATACGAGATGTTAGCTCCGCTCTTCGTTTCTTTTCATCCGCCTGATTACTTTCTAATTCAGCAGTTAAATGACTTTGAACATCTAAGGCAGTTTGGTAACTTCTTCTCAAATCGTGAAACTCTTGTTTAATTGCTTCATAATTACTGGACAAATTATCGTATTGTTTTCGCAATAAATGATATTTTTCAGATATATCACCCCCTGTTAATTCTTCAACTTCTGTTTTATTACTTATTGTTGAATAATCCATTTTTGAATATGTATAGACTTTTGTACAAGACAATAAACGAAGACCTAATTTATTTTACAACTCAACTCACGTAATATTTTATGTTAGAATTCAAATTTCAAAATAACGATTACAGATTATATAAGCATTAGTTTATAAACTATAGATGGTAGAAGAGTAAGGAAATAGGTATATCACAAAAAACAATATAATTGAAACTTTTATTTAAATTATTTCCTTTTTAAATCATTATTTAATTTAATTGTGGCGATTTACATATAAATATGATTTTTATTATAAATTTACTAATTTAAAAAGTTTTCTATTTTTCAGATGACACATCTTCAATCAAATATTTGCAAAAATGTACAATATAACAATGTTTTTTTACAAAATATTTTGTTTTAATATTTACCGTAGCATAGGTACTGATTAGTAAAAATATTTTATTATGCAAATTAGGAAATGGTTTTTATTTTTAAACGTGATAATAGTGACAGGATGTGATTATAGTTGAATTTGACAATTTGTCAATTAGTAAATAAAATTTGTGGGTGTATTTAGCTTTATAAATTATTGCGGAATTTGTTTAAAAATATAAGTAACAGAGTTATAAACAATGTCATCGCCTCCTCCCACTAAACCACCTCGAGGTGTGAAACAAGGAAAAGAAACGGTATTTATATTTATCTTTGATATATTTAAAATCTATTACAAAGTGAAATTTTATGTTATTATCTAATTAAACACTTTCTATGTACAGAGTGGTCTACTTATGTCTGTAATTCGAACTCTATCTGCGAGTGAAACAAATGAACAAAGAGAAAAAGAAAGAGCAAAGTTGGAGAAGGAGTATAAGAAGAGTGATGCCAGACTTGACGAGTTGGTTGCAATCCATGCACAGGAAATTACTGACGTTATGCAAGTTAGTGCTTATTTAAAGTACCGGCTAAGTATGAGTCTGACTTGCGTAAGAAAGGTTCCTTACCACTATTTATTAAAACAGCAAAAAAAAATAAAAAATATTTTACAGAGCGCATTTAATATGAATTTTATAATGTTTTTATTATTACAGTATCAAAAATATACAATCTGTGTAAATTTTAACTATCTAAATATAACAATTCATGAGATACATCCTTGTGATAGACAGGCAGGTAGATGGACAGTAGTCTTACTAATAAAAAAGATATCTTTTATATTTATGTGTCACAGCAGGTTACTTAAAGACTTGGGCAAGAAAATTTTATGTCAAAATACCTATGCTTCTCTTTACTAGAATTTGTAATGTTTCATGTATAGTGCAAGGACCACACTTTGTTACAACTACGGCAGATTTGTTAAAAATTAAGGCCCCCTAAACAAGACTGCACCTGCCTGTAGAAAATGGTTACAGGTTCAAATCCTACTCGGAGATATTTTTTTTTTTTTTTATATATTTTAATCTACAATCAGTTTTATAACTTTTAGCAGATGGTTTGAGAGGCAGTTGGCTTGTGAGTGTGTCCTCCAACGAGGGCAACTACTCTTATTTATATTCAATCAAATTAGAATGACAAAATATCCTTTTGCTTTAATCGCTTTTGATAAGAGCGTGTAGTTAGTCTGGCAGCCAGTTCATTAGGATGGTTTGTTAATCTTTTCTGATATGATGTGCAAGTAGCTAAGATTTCTTCCTTTACAGTTTTCATCTGTAGCTGAGTGTGGATCTCTGAATTTTTGACAAACCATGGAACGTTAGCTATAGTTCTGAGAATCGAATTTTGCATTCGCTGAATAATATTTAGGTTGGAGTTACTAGAACTACCCCATAGTTGGACACCATACATCCATACTGGCTTCAATATGGCCTTATAAATGAGCATTTTATTGTCAGTAGATAGCTTACTGTTGCGCCCCAATAGCCAGTATATATTTTTGAAGTGCACATTGAGTTCTTCTCTTTTAGTTTTAATATGTTGAAACCATGTTAATCTACGGTCCAGGTGGAGGCCTAAGTATCGCACGTTATCTTTATGTGGTAGCGTGGTGCCATCAAGTTTCACTGGTGGGCAGTTTTCTTTGCGTAGACTGAATGTGACTTGTACGGATTTCGTAGCACTTGATTTTATTCTCCATATTCGTAGCCATTTTGAAACTTCATTAAGACCTCTCTGAAGAACTACTGTTGCAACTTTTGGGTCTTTGTTGGAAGCCAGTACAGCAGTGTCGTCAGCAAGTGTGGCAGTAGTAACTCTATCAACTTCGGGGAAGTCAGCTGTGTAGAGTGTATAAAGGATAGGCCCTAATACGGAACCTTGTGGTACACCAGCCTTTATTTCATATAACTTCGAAGTAGCTTCTAGTCCTTTGACTTGAAATAATCGCTCGACTAGGTATGACTTTAGTAATTCTGTATAGCTGTGGGGAATGTGCGTCTTTATTTTATAATGAAGACCTTTGTGCCAGACTCTGTTAAAAGCTTGCTGAATATCAAGAAAAGCATAAGAGCAGTATTTCTTTTCTTCCAACGATTTCCTAATAGTGTCACTTACTCTGTGGACCTGCTCTATAGTTGAGTGGTGAGGTCTAAATCGAAATTGATGTGCCGGAATAGTGTTGCTCTCTTCAAGGATTGGTTGTATTCTATGAAGTAATATTTTTTCAAATACTTTTGATATAACTGACGGAAGTAGACTGATCGGTCTGTAGGAAGTGACTTCATTACTTGGTTTTCCTGCTTTATGGACCATAAGCACCTGAGATATTTTCCAGAGCTGTGGGTAATATTGCACTCTAAGTACTCCATTGTACGAGCTTGTGAGAAAAACCACTGCCTTTTTCGGAATCTGACTGAGTATTTCTTTTGTAATTAAGTCGAAACCAGGTTCTTTTTTGTTATCTAAGCTTTTTATGACAGCCCAGACCTCTCGGATTGTGACAGGACGTGGGGGAGGTGACATTTGATAGTCCTGTTCAAGTACAGCGTCTATAGCGACTTCAGTCTCAGCATCACCTGGGTCATTTGGGCTGAATCTTTTGATCAAGTGGTCAGCAAATAGGTCCACTTTTTGCTGTGGAGTTTTTGCCCAACCTCTATTCCATCGTAGAGGCAGTATAGCTACTGTTGGTCTGGTGAAATTTTTGGTGAACTTCCAGAGCGAGTAGTTGGAAAATGCTGCAGGAGAGAGAGTCTCAAGGCAATCTTTAAGGGTGTTATTATCCCAGTCACGGAGCAGGATTTTCAAGTTATTGCTAGACTTGTTTAACTTCATTTTATCCTCTCTCAGTCTAGATTGGTGGTCGGAGATATTAGTAAATTTTTTTTGCTCTGGTGTGATGGAACACTGTATTTGGTATAGTGTCTTGAATTTAAACAAAAGCAGAAAGTCAAAATGCTTATTGTACTAGCTATGAAGCTTAAAGCAGGAAAAACTCTCCAACACCTCAACACTGATACCAAATTTAAAATCATTATTCTTCTCCTATCAAAATTTTGTTGTGTATGTTGTACTTATAATAATTCTGTAACAGCTCTCTGTACTTGGCAATTATATTGAAAACATCTAAAATTTTTGTCTGTGCACTTGCACATTACACATTGCGCTTACTAATCTCAGAAACAACTCACCAGATTTAAATGCATTTGCACTATTACATTTTGGCAACTTTTTTTTTAATTGATTGGTAAAATATAAAAGTAATTTCATTTTAAATATAAGTTGAACAAATTGTTACAACATTTTTATTAATTTAGATGAAATGTTAAGTTTTCAATGTACATTTCAATGTACATTTTCAATGTACATATTGTTACAAGTGATAGTGAACTGGTAACTAGACAAAGCGCAGCATTCAAATCTGCTTATTAACACAACATCCACAATTAGGTAGTGTATGAGAAAGTGGCTTATAAAGCAACAATTTTAGAGAGAATACTAAATTCTTGGTCTCATTGCTGCTCTTTGGAAATACATGGTAATAATAAAAAATCCTTCCAGAAATTTGGTGCAGTCACCACTGCACTTGGGGCTTGGGGTCAACATTGTTCTGCCGCTGAAGCCAGGTTGGGGGCTTGTCGAGCGCTATTGAGGGTCAGACGAGATGATCTAAGAAGATTGTGGGCTGATGCCAGAACTCATCATCATGCTTTGAGGATGTTGACAGATATGTAAGTGTGGTATTTTTGTATATTAACTTGTATATAATTTGTATATTAACTTGTATTTACTTTTACTTTATAACATAATTGCTTGAAAAACGATATAGATGAGGTTTTTAATTTGAATAAAATTAATTGTAGTACTACTGTACTAAGTCGTTCCGGTGTTGAGTTCAGTCACTTAACACTCAATGCTATTAGAATTTTTTGGAAAGTGGGGAACAGAATACAGGCAGTCCTCTATCTACGTCGTTTTACTTTCAAGTTAGGTCGAACAATGTTTTGACACTGTTCCTCCTACATACGTCAACTATTTCGACTTCCGGCGTAGGAGAATTCACTTGTCGCGAAGTCAATGTCCTTGTCGAATGCCATATTTTTTTTTTTAAGAAAATTATCCAAACGTTGAGAGAAGTTTTAATGTTAATAACAAAATTTCTGCAGCCTCTCAGTGCTATCAAGACCTGTGTGCTAGCAAGAAGAAAGCAGCGAAGCAATCTAGAATTGATAGTTTCCTTAAGCCGAAAGTTTAATTTATTACTACTCTTTGCATATTTTGATTATTAAAGTTTTATTATTATTATTATTGAAATGAATAACACAAAAAATACATTTTTTTTTTTAGCTTCACGCTGTATCCCGCACGAGGCAGGGTAGGCAGAGGGAATCCGGGAACCTAGTGTTAAGAATGGAACGGAGTACCACTTCCGTTTCCCATTTTCCGCCGAATTTGAGGCATTGCGTGTTGAGTGGCGGAACTCAACGCCGCGCTTTGCCTTATTGCCTTATATACCTAAAATAACTATCAATTTATAAGTACGTACATAATAATTTTAAGAACTTTCTTTTGATAATAAAGTATTTATATCTTTTGTTCCTTTGAGTCTGTGAAGAACCCTTGAGTTTTACATGAAAACATATGAAAAAATATGTCTCGTCGTTTCGCTTTACGTCGTATATTTCGAGAACCTAACATTGCCATAAGTACGAGGACTGCCTGTAGTCTTGATGGAAATAGAAGACTTTCACAATAATAGGTTCCCAGGTTCCCTTTGTGTACCATAAAAAAAGTAATTAATTTTTATCGTAATTCCAGCGAAAGAGTAGTAGTGTCAGAGCGTGAGGCTCGAGAGCTTGCTGCTTCGGGGCGGGTGTTGGGGGCGGCACATGCCCTCCAGGCGGCGTTGTTGACCGCTCGCACTGAACTACCGCGCGTCCATGCTTTGTCTGTTACTATTACGCAATTGGAGGTGAGAAATGGATAATTTGTATGAGTATAATATGATTTAATGTTTTATCGGTAAAGAGGCAAAACGCGGCGTTGACTTCCACCACCCAATACGCAATGCCTCAAATTCGGCGGAAAGTGGGGTGTGGAGGTGAAACCGGTGGAGTGTCTTAACACTAGGTTCCCAAGTTCCCTCTGTTTATCCTGCCATGAGCGGGATTCAGCGTGAAGCTGAGAATAATGTTTAATTGCAAATTTTTGCTTGTACCAGAGCGAAGAAATAACATATGATTTATGAAACATGAAACATTAAATATTTAAATTAAAAATATTAAATATTTCATTTCCTCTCGTGTGTATCGAACCCACAACCTGTCGGTTACAGTCACACGCTTGTGCCGCCGCGCCACGACAGGTCTCATCTTATTATTGTATATTTTTAAATTTAATTAAATTTCAGTCAAAGAAGAAAGAACTCGTAGACATAATAGTCAACAGGATAAGTGAGGCGGTGTACAAAGATGACAGAGCACCGCTAAGTAGAAGGGTGTCGGCGAGACGACGCACCGCGTTGTTGCTTGCTGGTGAATATATTTCATATTTCTATGATATTAATATACAATTTAAGATTTGAAAAACTCTCGTCAACGCAGCGGCACTAGTGTGTGACTGTGACCAACAGGTTCTGGGTTCGATTCCCAGTCGAGGAAATGAAATATTTAATATTTTCAATTTAAATATTTAATGTTTTCATTTCTTGTCTCTGAAGCAAGGCAAAATGCGGCGTTGTCTTCCGCCACTCAACACACAATGCCTCATTCGGCGGAAAGTGGGGAACGGAAGTGAAACGGAGTGTCATAACACTAGGTTCCCATGTTCTCTCTGCCTACCATCAATCATCATTTGTTAATCATCAAATATAGATAAAATAATTTCATAAAAAGCACTCAAATCAGGTTAGTCAGTCAGTTATTTAGAAGCCACGTAAAGAGACACAAACAAACAGGTCAAACTTATACGATCTCATTTTGTGTTAGGAGTTTAAAAATGATGGATTACGGCCAATTTTATTAATTTGTCATTTTTTTTATATAACTATCAAAGAGTAAAGGAGTAACAGATGCGTTATAATTTTTAAAATATATATGAATTTTCTCCGTTCTCTAGAATTGACAAAGAGTGAAGAAGTGACAGACGCGTACCTGCAAGACATTACGCCCGAGTTCGAAGCCTCCCTCTCGGAGGAGGATAGAACGTTTGAAACTACCGTCATGATATCGTTGGAGGCTTTGGGTGTTTTGGAGCAATTGAAGGAGGCGACTGAGGTATGACTCGTTTTTAGTTTCAGAGAGGGCATAGGGAACCTGGGAACCTAGTGTTAAGACACTTCCGTTGCCAATTCCTGACGAATTGTGATGGTTTTGCATGTTAAATAGCGGAACTTAACGCCACGATTTGCCTTGTTACAAGAACGATCATTACGAATGCGATCGATTATTCACAATTTTTCAGGAACTTGGGAACCTAGTGATAAGACACTCCGTTCCTTTCGTCCTTTTTCGTCGAATTTTAAGCATTAGCATTGTTGAGGCGAACTTTGCTTTGTTACTAAAGCGAAGTAATTACATTATTAAATATTTCATTTCTTCGACTTAGGATCGAACCCAGAACCTGTCACCTTTACAGTCGCACGCTCGCGCTACTGCGCCACGTGTCATATAAACAAATATTATTTACAGAAATTCAAAGTTCAAATCCAAAATGAACTTCTAGAAGTAATAGACTCGGTCTCCCGCCGTATAATAAACGACGTCGACATAGAAGTAGATGGAGAAGAAGGCGAGGAAGACGCAGAAGTGGTGGAGGATAACGGGGAAGATGGAGAATCCGGCAGACCTCTCGCCAGGCTCGTTAGCTGCCTCGCTGAGGAGTTTAAGGCCTGCGGTATGAGAAATAAAAGGTACATTTTTAGCCGTGTGATTCCGGCTTAGAATAGGATTTACCTTTTCCATAAAAAAGTATATGTATATATATATATATATATATATATATATATATATATATATATATATATATATATATATATATATATATATATATATATATATATGTATATATATATATATATATATATATATATATATATATATATATATATATATATATATATATATATATATATGTATATATATATATATATATATATATATATATATATATATATATATACTACCTACCCTGCCATGTGCTACACGCACATTGAGCTGATTGGAAAAAATATATTTCATTCTTTAATTTAAAAATATGTGTAATCGCGTATTGAAAAAAATACACTTTTTATTGTGATGAGAATATATACTCTACTCTACTCAGTTTTACTATGGCAGGGTAGGCAAAGGGAACCTATGGAACCCAGTGTTAAGACACTCGATTCCACTTCCGTTCCCCACTCTCCGCTGAATGTGAAGCTTTACGTGTTGAGTGGAATTCAACGCCGCGAAGAAATGAAGACATTAAATATTTAAATTGAAAATATTTATTATTTCAACTCCTTGAGTGGGGATCGAACCCACAACCTGTCGGTTACAGCCTTTGAAGGCCTTTGAAGAGAAATATATTTTTACTAAATATTTTTGGAAAACATAAGTTATTTCCACATTTATCCACTATTTTTATTATTAATAAACCTGTAAAAAGAAACTAAATTAAAGTTGTTATTGTATCGAATATCATTTATTTTAATATACAGTAGGAATTATTCCTTCATTCTACGAAAACAAAGACAAGTTTTCTAGAATGTTCCTAGAGTAAAGTTAAATTTGTAACCATAGATAATAGTTTGATGAAAGCATAAAAAAGTGTGATATGTGTGTGCTTAATTTACTTCTTTTTCGCTTCTCACAGTATCCTGCATATGGTAGTGTAGTTTGAGGGAACTTGGGAACCTAGTATGACCGCATACCTTCCCTAATATAAATATGGATATTTTTTTTCTAGAGTAATATATTTTTTTATTTGTACACAGATTATTACAATTGTGGAAGGCGGCGTTACAGAAGCACCGTATATCCGAACAGTGTCTTCACACGGAGCAACACTATTGGAGTGCTGTACAACAAGTTGTATGTACTATTTATATGTTAATAAAGCCGCGGTCCGTATTATGCTCACAGCGCTCGTAGCGCGCCAACGCGGTCCGAATTGTGCTTTTACATGCTCACTGTTAGCGCTATGAATTATATGACGTTACTTGTGACGTCACAATCTAATGCTTACAGTGCTGATGGGTCGGAGCGTTAGCACCGTGAGCATTGTCGCTATTTTGACGTTTATTTGGCGTTTAATATATCCTTCACGTCAATGTCACTATCATGTCTTTCCTCTAATGCGAAAAATGCTTAATACAAGCATTTTCACAAGCATTATGTAATCTTTATGTATAATCTTATAATCTTTGTGAAGCCGGTACACCACATACTCCACTCATGTTTACATCAAAAAATGCTCTGTTAGCTTATGTTTAACCTGTCAAAACACAAGTGGTCCGAATTATTAGTACAGCTAACATACGTTGGCGCGCTCACTAATATCGGACCGCACGTTAGCGTTGTGAGCAATGTGAGCACTATACGGACGACGGCCTAAGTTAATTAATAATGGGGTAAGCTTGCGGCTGTAAACGCTGTAAGTTGTGGGCTCGATCCCCGCTTCAGTGAATAAACAATTAATTTAAATATTTACTATAAGTTGTATTTTGAAAGAGCAACTGTTGAGTTTCTTGCCGGCTTTTCTCAGCATGACCCGCCTTCCGAGCCGGTGGTAGCTTCCTGTAGGACTGACACTACACACATTTCTATGTAACTTGATGATTCAAAAGTACTTGTAATGGCCTAATTGAATTAAAAATATTTAGTTTATGATTCTTTTTGATAGTAGGTATTTGTTATTACTATTTTTAAAGTGTCATTCCACAATTACGAAAGAAAAATATAAAATTTCATAATCGTGTGAAAAATGGAACGTAGATTGACGATAACGTATGGCTCAGTCGGTCACAGCGTTTAGAAAGTCGTTAAAAGTCGCGGGTTCATACGTATTTAAATTGAATATATATTTTTGTGTGTAAATAATACATATAGTATAAAACAGATGCAGCTCCTGCTGACGGAGTACCTGGAGATCGAGAGCGTGAGCCTGGCGGCGCAGCGCGCGGGCGGCGACGCGGCGCCCGACCTGCGCCTCGCCGAGTACTTCGCCAAGCGCCGCCCGCAGCGACGCCGCGACAAGCTGTTCCACCTCGCGCGTGAGCTACGTCCCATAGCTTTTCACGTTCCGCTTACCTGCGAGCGTTGCTGTCAATGTACTGTAATAATTATTTCCTTCCTTCATTCCTTAGCTTCACGCTATATCCCTAGGGGTAGGCAGAGAGAACGGAGCGTCAAACGCGACGGTCTCGGCATACCTCTTTCGCCTCGTCCATTGTCATCAACCTCTTCATACATGCCCTCCTTTTATTAATAATTTTTTGTAAACTTTTTTTACCTCACTTTTACTCGTTTTCCTATTTTCTATCTCTTACACACTCATAAATTAATTATATTTCTCTTTCTCTCTCTCGCTCGCCCCTACCTTTCTATCTCGCTCACACACACCATTCCACTATATATACCCTATATATCTCTCTCGTTCGCACACACGTTCCTAATATATATCGGTCTCGCTCGCACCGTGTTCCAGCGACCACACCGGTGGCGGTGGGCGCGGTGACGTCACGGCGCCACCGCTACCCGCTGGTGTGCGCGCCGCGGCCGTCACTCCTGCACGCGGCGCTGCCCGCGCTGCACGCGCTGTGCGCTTGCTTGGAGAGGCCCGGGTGAGCGTGACAATTTATTTACAGTTAGTTGTGGTTGATCGGAATTTTTGGCTATTGTTTGTTTTGGAACAAAATAGTTAATTGTTAGACGATTTATCTATAGATAGGAGCACAAGTGGGTGAATGTTAACGCAACTTCACCGCACTTTGCCTTGTAACTTAAGACCAAACCAAGAAAAGAACACATGAAATATTTAATATGAAAATATTAGATATTTCATGTCTCCAAGCGGGGAACAAACCCACAAGTTTTCGTGTCTGTACTCCTCAGCGGCGAGTGCTCGCTGCGCGTGTTCATCTCGGACTACGTGCGCTGGGGCGAGAGCGAGCGCCTGGCGCAGCGCGCGCGCGCCGGCGTGGACGCGGCCGCGCGCGCGCACGCCGCCTGGCGGGAGCGCGCCGTGCCCGCCGGCAGGTACGTTTGAGACTGTAACCGACAGGTCATGGGTTCGATCCCCATTTTGGGAAATGAAATATTTCATATTATCAATTTTAATATTTAATGTTTTCATTCCTTCGCTCTGGTATAAGGCAAAACGCGGTGTTGAGTACCATGCTTCAAATTCGGTGGAAAGTAGGGAACGGAAGTAGAACGGCGTGTCTTAACACTAGGTTCTCAAGTTCCCTCTGTCTATTCCATGTGCGGGATGCAGCGTGAAGCTGAATATTTACTAATTTATATAATTTTATTGTTTTAATAACGTTGTTACTTTTATGATGATGTGAATGGATGATTTGTAGCTATATTTTATCGGAATTTAGTTTTTTAAACTTACTTAATTTGTTTTTATATCGATTGAAACCGAACCCGATGTCGTTGTAAAGGTCAATTTTTCAATGTGGCCAAATTTAAAAAAAGAAACGTTCGGTTTTGTAACAGTTTTACGAGGCAGGATAGACAGAGGAAACCCGGGAGCCTAGCGTTAAGACACGCCGTTCGTTTTGATACAATTAAAATTTTCGGGGTTTTATATATGTGTGTTTGGCGACGCGCAACAGCGGCGGGCGGGCCGTGTTCGCGTGCTGCGTGTCGGCGTGGGAGGCGGTGCGCGCGTGCGCCGGCGCGGCGCGCCGCTGCGGCGCCTGTGGGGGCGCGGCCGCCGCGCGCGCCGTCACCGCTGCGCTCGGTACGCCGCTAACTATACACTTGTTTATTTTTACTAATTTTAAAATGTTATTCCACACTTAGAAAACAAAATACTACATTTAACAGGGTATAACGCGTGACTGTAACCGATAGGTTCTGGGTTCGATTCCCAGTCGGGGAAATGATATATTTTCAATTTAAATATTTAATGTTTCATTTCTTAGCTCTGGTTATAAGGCAAATCGCGGCTTTGAGTTCCGCTACTCAACAATGCAATGACTCAAATTCGGCAGAAAGTGGGAAACGAAAGTTGAATGGAGTGTCTTAACACTAAGTTCCCGGGTTCCCTCTGTCTAGCTAAAAGTGTATAAAAATTTTGAACGTAGCAGGATTAAAATTTTTATATGCTTTTAAATTTAGTTACTTATCTGCTTGTCAATTGTTCAAATCACTTTTAACCTGGTTCTTATATTGAGGATGAAATTGATACTTTGTTGTGTTGCCGGAATTAAAAATGAACTTTTATGAATACATGTGACGCTGGTACTTACTTGTCTTAAGGTAAAATATGTTTTTTTTTTTTAATAATTCACCAAGTCTTTCTTGGATTAAACTTCTATCGTTTCATGCAACCCTGGTACTTCTGTTACATATTACACGGTCAATGAAACAATTATTTCAAGTGAATGTTTGTTGAAATGGACTTCCTTCTACTTGTTGCAGTCCTGGTAATTCGTATTGAAAACTTAACAATTATTTTTAAATTATATTTTAACCACCGTAAAGAACTCCTTTAGCATGATACTGTCCTAGTATAGTTGTAACAGATTACGTTTGTCTTTAAAAGGTATTTTTGAGGTCATATAAATAAGTAAGATCTTGTCGTGTACTGTTATCCTGGTACTTTAAATAATTAGAAATAACCTTTGCAACTTCATACGACTGCAACCGGCTGCAACTTCGTACTGTAATTTTTGTGTGACGAATTTTGAAATTTGACTCATAATTTTATCATAACACGCATAAATAAGTATAACTTCAAAAATGTTATTCTTTAATTTAAATTAAGAACACATCTCCCGCCTATTATACTGTTCGAAATTCAAATTAAAATTAAAATATTATTTACTTTTAAATAATTTTTTTTATAAATATATATATTTTTTATCTGTCATCAGTATGTATAATTTATAATTTAGTTTGATTAAATATGAACTATGTTGTATTATATACTTATATAAAGTGTTTTCTATCACACTGTATATATATATATATACCGTTTATTTAGCTACTTGAAGCCTTAGCCGAGGGAAGATTGTTGGGAGATATTTTTCACCTTGTTATCGAAATGGACGTTTATTTTTGGATTTTGTTTTATTATTATTGATTTATTTGTTTGTGTGTTAATCAATTATATAAGAAATTTAATTATTTATATATACCAAATATCCTGTTTCACATTGTTGATGAATTTAATTTTTGAATATTTAAAATATTTTTGTTTAAATTCAAACAAGAATATTTCAAATATTCAAAAAGCAATTCAAAAGAGGCCTGTCGTGGCGCAGCGGCACAAGAGTGTGACTGTAACCGACAGGTTCTGGGTTCGATTCCCAGTCGAGGAAATGAGATATTTAATATTTTCAATTTAAATATTTAATGTTTCATTTTCTTCGCTCTGGTAATAAGGCAAAGTGCGGCGTTGAGTTCCGCCACTCAACACGCAATGCCTCAAAAGTGGGGAACGGAAGTGGAACGGAGTGTCTTTACACTAGGTTCCCGGGTTCCCTCTGCCTACCCTGCCTCGTGCGGGATATAGCGTGAAGCTAAAAAAAAAAAATTCAAACAAGTAGCAAACTCACTAAATAGCGGACAATACACCAACGATTCGGTAACGTACCGTATAAACACTAGATGACCTATAAGCTAAGCTAAGGTGTCGGGCGCACACAGGCGCGCTGGCGGCGCAGGCGCGCGCGGCGCACGGCCGCCTGGCGCCGGCGGCGGGCGCGCGCGCGGCGCGCTGGCTGGCCGACGACGACATCGTGCGCTTCCTGCAGTCGCTGCCCAACTACCGCGCCGCCGTGGAACACGCCAGCTTCACTCCCCAGGTGCTTGTTTATGTTTTACATTTTGTTTATTGGGATTTTTTTATTTTTTTTTTTATTTTGTTTTAGCGTCATGTATTTTTTGTCATGTGACATGGGAAATTTGAGAGGCTAGTGTTAAGGCATTATTATGTTCATTTTAAATCAATCCACAAACAAATTTCTCACCTTTTAGAATATGTTTAAGATAGGCTGCTAAAAATTTTGAATCCAAAATATAATTAGTTGAACATGATACGGAAGAAATACTTAAATTTCATAGATGATAAAAAGGCGCGCCAGGCCACGACCTGTCTCAACCAACACTACGACATGTTACAATAATTTCACAATAGATTAAATATTTACTTTTTTTATTATTACCATTTTTAAAATGTTTATACTGACTACACTTAGAAAAAAAAAATACGTTTTTTAAAACATATAATTATAAATTTGACGCTTGGAAAGCATACAAGCAGTATTTAGCCTATTTTGAAAAAAAAAAAATCGACGGTAAGCGTGTAATGGAGCTCAATGCCTTAACACTAAACTCTCAAGTTCCTTCTAACCTACCCTGCCATGTGCGGGATACAGCGTGAAAATAAAATACATTATTATATTGTTTTTATTTTTTTTATTTTTATTAAAGCTTATATTACGTTTCAGGAACTAAAACAATCATACGAGCGTGAAGCGGAGACTTTAGGCACTAGCCTGGGAGACGGAGAGGTGTCCCAACGAGAGATAGTGGCTGACATCAACACTCTGGTAGACTTGGCCTTGATGTTGGAGAGTATGGTGAGTACAATCTCTATACTAAAAACACTGTCTGTACATGGAACATATATTAGAAAAAATCTTATAAGGATTTTTTATTTTAAATTTGTACGTTTGTACGCGCTAATCTCAGAAACGGCTAACCAGATTTTAATATAGTTTTCACTGTTATATTTTAGCATTACTTTCTTATTATTTAGAGTTTTTTTTAGTTATCGGCTAGTAAGTAAAAAAGTTACCACAGTTTAAAATGTTAATTTCGATAAAATTGTTAGGTTTTATTGAAAATTGAGATTTTTTTTTGTCATTGTTAATATTTTTTTTGTCAGAATTTTCTACTGAGAGTTTTGGTGTATAATTTTATATTATTAAAATGTGTTTGTTCGTCAGCTTACTTTCTTGCTTTCGTAACAAGTCTGTAGGCAAAGGGAACTTAGGAACCTGTTTTCAAGGTATTCTGCATCCCGTTTAATTACTTATGTTCTCCACTTTCCGCCCAATTCTTATAATTACTAGAGCGAGAAAATGATATTGTTTAATGTATTTACCTCGAGTGGAAATTGAACCCATAGTACGTTTGTGCTGCTGTTCCACGATAGACTTTAAAGAAAATATGAGATGATCAATATATTCCTGCAAAATCAAATTTATTTCATTTGCTTTTAATTATAATAATTATATAAATTGTGTATTTCAGAATTGGTTGAGCACGAAAATAAAGACGATTCCGTCCATATTAAGCAGCCCGTCGCCCACCGGTGGGAACCTGAGGTTACCTGAAAAGTTCAATAACGACATATCAGCCGCCGCCGCCATATTTGATGAAATAGCACACAAGTGTCTTCTATTTTTACATTTGGAGGTGAGATTTTTCGTTGGTTCTTTAACTGTACCCTATAGGGAACCTAGGGAACCTACTATTGTTATACAACATTCCCTATTAGAACACTTTCGTCGTACAAAATTTGTTATTATTATATTTAGTAATATGTTTTATTAGTGTAAAAGGAGTTGGTTTTGTTGTTTGCCGCATATGACAGGATAGGCAGAGGGAACTTGGGAACCTAGTGTTGAAACATTCCGTTCCATTCACCATTATTAGCTGAATTTGTTTGACTGCGAAAGGTTGTGGGATCAATTTCCACTTGAGATAATTATTATTTTTGTTTTTTTTTAGCTTCACGCTGTATCCCGCACGAGGCAGGGTAGGCAGAGGGAACCCGGGAACCTAGTGTAAAGACATTCCGTTCCACTTCCGTTCCCCACTTTCCGCCGAATTTGAGGCATTGCGTGTTGAGTGGTGGAACTCAACGCCGCGCTTTGCCTTAATACCAGAGCGAAGAAATGAAACATTAAATATTTAAATTGAAAATATTTAATATTTAATTTCCTCGACTGGGGATCGAACCCAGAACCTGTCGGTTACAGTCACACTCTTGTGCCGCTGCGCCACGACAGGCCTCGAGATAATTAAAAATATTGAGATAATTTAATATGTGATACATTTATTTCTTCCGTCTGGTTAGAAGGCTGGAGAAATAGTTTTACCACTTAAAACGCGAGAACCTAGACGCTAGGATCTCGACTTCCCTCTTTCTACCCTGCCATGTGCGGGATACAGCGTGAAGCTTAAAAACACTCAACGTAACGTTTAACCCGCAGATACGTATAGAGTGTTTCCACTACCTGGGCGGAGAAGAACGTAGTGATGGAGAAGAAGCGGGCGGCGCGACCCGCCTCGCGCAGCGCCTGCTCGCCTTCCACGAGCGCGCCGCCGCGCTGCTGGCGCCGCCCGCGCGCACCGTGAGTCCCTTATACTTATATATATATATATATATATATATATATATATATATATATATATATATATATATATATATATATATATATATATATATATATATATATATATATACATATATATATATATATATATATATATATATATATATATATATATATATATATATATATATATATATATATATATATATATATATATATATATATATATATATATATATAATTTTTTTATTTGATTAACCCACGGCTGGCTTGGAAGCCATCCAGCGTTCTGGCTAACTAAGCCATATGTTTTTTTTAGTATTTTTCTTTCTTAAGTGTGCAAATAACTCTTTAAATATATTACAAACAAACAAACAAACTAACATAATTAGTTGTTTAATTTCCCACTTAGGGTAGACAGGGAACCTATTGAAGATATGGGGAACACACGCATGGCCTAGTTGTTTCGATGGCATAGCGTGTTTATAATAGATATAATACTAATAATTTCAATACTATAGTTTATTTACTTTTATACTTAATTTCAGTACATAATGTGTGGGATCGGTGAGATGATGTCCTCCGCTATCGTCTGGCGATGGCAGAGTGCGGGCGGCGGGGTCGCGCAAGCGGGCGTGGTTTCTACAACAGGGAACAACTCTACGCCAATAGGAGGGCTCGGATCGTCCGTGGGCGGAGTTTCGAGTGGCTCTGCACCAATGGGAGGCGCTGCAGCTGCTACGGGTGGAGGTGGGGGTAGAGACGCAGGTGCAGAGGCTGCCCGATTGGCTGCTCTCAGACACTGTCTCGCGGCTCTGTCGCTGCCTCACGACGGGCTGCACGGGGCACACGCGTACTTGCATTTGTTGGCGTGTACGCCCGAGGTGAGTATTTTATGATTAGTTTATATGTAGCTGATATTAACTTTGGAAACGTAGTGTTGAGACACTCCGTTCCGTTTCCCATTTGTTGCCGAATCTATTAGGCATTGTGTATTGATTGGTGGAACTTAACTTTCGCATTTTTGCATTTTCTCGAGTGGACATCGAACCCACAATATATCGCACATTATTTCATTATTTCAGCTTCAAGCTGTATCCCGCACATGGCAGGGAAGGCAGAGGGCACTTAGGAACCTGATGTTTAGTGTTAAATAAATATAACAAAATAATATTTCGCACCACTAGAGTCATCTGGTGTATTAGTTGCTTAACTAATTAATACATCATTAGTTCACAACTAATACATCTAGTACGAATAGTATAATCTGTAATAAAGAGTTGTCAGTGGATTGTATGGAATTTAAATCGGTATTTCGCCCAGGAAATAATAAGATCGGTGAAGGAGAAGGGCCCGCAGTTCTCGGAGCTGGAGTACCTGAACGCGTTCAAGGTGATAGCGGCGCGCGCGGGCACGCCGGCCGCCGCGCTGCGCGCGCAGCTGGCGCGCCTGGCCGCCGCGCTCGGCCACGTGGGCGTCACCGTGTAGCACTGCCTGCTTCAAACGATCTGTATTCATTATGTTTTAAATTATAATTCATCAATCATTCAATCAATCATTTATATTAAATTATAATTATAATTCAAATTCAAAATATTCTTTATTCAAATAGGCTTTAGCAAGCACTTTTGAATCGTCACAAACATAAAAATAACCACCGGCTCGGAATGCAGTTCTGCTGAGAAGAGCCGGCAAGAAACTCAACAGTCGCTCTTTTCAATATTGAATAAAGTTACAATTTCATTGTTTAATACAATAGTGACTATCCTGCATGAAATTCAAATGACCTTAATTAAATACATTTTTATCATTCAAATATTCTTCGACGGTGTAGTACGCTTTCTTTATAACCATTACTTTAACATTTACTTTAAACTTCTCCAGTGGCAATTTCTAAATACACTGCGGAATACTATTGTAGATACGTATTTAATATTTACTTTTTGGAGGCGATAACTAGTTACTAGGCGTAATAAAGATTACAATGGTTATGTATAATTTTAAGAATAACAAAACTTTTTTTATCATCCGGCACGAGGCAATGTTGGGAGAGGGAACCCGGGAACCTAGTGTTCAGACACTCCGTTCCCCACTTTCCGCCGAATTTGAAGCATTGCGTGTTGAGTGGTGGAACTCAACGTCGCGCTTTGCCTTATTACCAGAGCGAAGAAATGAAACATTAAATATTTTAAATTAAAAATATTAAATATTTCATTTCCTCGACTGGGCATCGAACCCAGAACCTGTCGGTTACAGTCACACGCTTGTGCCGCTGCGCCACGACAGGCCTCAATAATAACAATTAATAATTAGTAAAATGTAGTTATTAATAATTGATATTTATTGGAACTGTCAGCTTCACGCACAAATGTATCCCTCACAAAGCAGGGTTGAAAGAGAACTTGGGAACGTAGTGTTCAGACACTCCGTTCCGTTGCCCACTTTCCACCTAATTTGAGGTATAGCGCGTTGAGTGACGAAAGTTAACGCCGCGTTTAACCTAGTGACCAGAGTGTCAATTTCTCATTGAGTCATTAAATATTCAAATTGAACATAACAAACAATAATTGACAAGAGATATTTGAAGCTCGTATCCTTACTTACTGTATAATTGTATTTCAAGTGTATAATATTATTTTATCTCGTATGTATAATTTGAAATAATTTAACTAATTAAAATACGTCAAATATTGTTATATATTTTTTTAATGAAACAGTTATGAAGTACTTAGTTTTACGCTGTATTTTGGACGTGACAATGTAGGCAGAGGTAACTTGGGAACCCAGTGTTGGGACACTCCGTTCTCTTCTCCATAGGGAAATAATTTATTATTATTCGTAATTTTTAGCTTATTTGCATACTTATTTCGTTGTTACACTAAGTTTAGCCTTATATTTATATTTTACTTGTATACAGATTTTATCCTGTATGTATAAATTATTTTTTTAATGTAAAATTTGTCTACTTACATTTTAAAGTGTTTTTCTATTACTATTATTATGAATTATGATTATGAACATAGAAAATGAAGAATATTATGTATGTTTTATACAACTTTTTATTTTAACGTTGTAGATAAAATAATAACACTATAGCAATGAGATTATCCGACTGTAAAGGTGATGGTCGTGTGTTTGATTCCAACACAATGTTAATACTTTCCTGCTGTGGCAAAATAATATGGCGCTGAGCCGTCAATAAAAATCCAATAGAATAAGATGTGAAGTTAATAGAAATATGTATTTTTTTTATTTACATACTCATACTTAGCTTCACGCTGTATCCCACACATGGCAGAAAGGCAGAGGGAACTTGGGAACCTAGTGTTAAGACAATCCGTTCTACTTCCGTTCCCCACTTTCCGCCGAATTTGAAGCATTGCGTGTTCAGTGGCGAAACTCAAAGCCGCGTTTTGCCTTGTACCTGAGCCAAGAAATGAAAACATTAAATATTTAAATTGAAAATATACAATATTTCATTTCCACAACCTGTCGGTTACAGTCACACGCTTGTGCCGCTGCGCCACGATATGCCTAAATCCATTTACGTATTTAAAATTATTCTATTGGTTATTTACAATTAATTCTAATATCATTTATTTATGGCACAAGAGTGCACTGTTAACGCGACAGGTCTTTGTTCTTGTAACCAAGTGAAACGCGGCGTTGAGTTCCGCTACTCAACACGCAATGCCTCGAGAATTAGGCGGATGGTGCGGCATGGAAATGTCGTAATGAGAACTACGTGTTAGTAGGTTCCCTCGGCTTATACATTGATTTATATATAATTAGTGAAATAAATTTTATTTTATTAAAATTGTTGTTTTATTCCGTCATGTTTATGTGTTGGATGATTGTAAAAACATAAGTCCATGTTTTTTTTAGCTTCACGCTGTATCCCGCACATGGCAAGGGCAGTAGAGGGAACTTGGGAAACAAGAGTTAAGACACTCCATTCCATTTCCCACTTTCTCACAAATTTGAACTAAACTTAACACTGCCTTTTGATAGCAAAGGAACATAGGTTTCTAGAGCAAAAAGTAAAAACATTAAGTATTTAATTTGAAATTGTTTAAGAATTTAATTTGAAATTGTTGTGGGAATCGAACCCACAGTCTGTCGCATTTACAGTCACACGCTGGTGCTCCTGTGCCACGACAGATACATTTTATCTTTACCTATTATGATAATTAGAAAATATCCATCAGGCTAAAAAAAACTTACTTTAATTTGTATTGAGTCGTTTCAAGTTAACAGTCACATGTTTGTGATCCATTCTTTATTTATTATAAAATTACTCGCTATACGCTACTATAGTTTACTGATGAATGTTAGATATAATAATTATAAATATTAATGTTAAACTTATAATAAATTAAGTCGTAAAATAAAACATTTTCTTTTATTTTAAAAAACCATGACATGCAAATAATTAAATGAATTTTAATAAAATATTATTTTGAATTAATATTGGTTAAATATAAATATTTATATAAAACTATTTAAAATTATGAGGAAGTTTTGACGTTTATTTATCTTTGCCGCCTGTTAAACTAAAGATGACGTCAAAAAATTAAACGCAATATTTTTTATCGTTTATATACAAACAAAGAAAATTAAAATAAATATATTATCAATAAGAGAAATATAAAGTAATTTGAAGATTTTTCTACAGAAATACATGAAAAAAATATTGATGTTTTTTATTATTTGACTTACGAAACGTCAAAAACTAACTTCAAAACTCATAACATTGTTAACGATATTATTTACTCCCTTGAACTTTTATTTTTCTTGTGTTAAAATCATACAATAATGGATGAAGAAGATCTGGCGGCCTTACGACAGAAATGTGTTGAAAGTCTCTGCAATAGCGCCGACTACGTTTTAAAATATTTAGACGATGGGGAGAAAAATAATGAAATTAACAAATTAAAAACATACGTGCATAGTTACTGTTATTTAGATAAATTAAACAATATGCGAGAAGTTAAAGAATTTATTAATGCGGTAAGGTATTTTGTAACTAGGAATTACTTATTTATTTCTATATGTAGTTCATACTTTAAACATATTTATATACACTTCAACAGCAAGATGATGAGATTTGCAGTTATGAAGATCTCGAGTTATCGCTACAAGATAAACAAAAAGGCCAAAAATTAAATCATAATAATCATACTTACATGAAAAGTTTTATGAACACAGTTCAAAGCCATCATGCCGCCGCCTGTGAGTATTTATTTTTTCTGTGGAATCACAATTTTATTAAGATGACAGAATATTTTCTTTTCTTTTAGGAATTAAATTATGGTTTAGAAAAATATGGAACATGCCTATATACATAGTATTACATTTTTTCACATTATTTTGGACTAACAAATAAATAGTTTTTTGCACTACTAGGTTCTTTCTGCCATGTCTTTCTGTCTATATATGAGATATAATGTAAAGCTTAAAAATATTTCACATTCTTTAACAATAAACATATAATTAAGTAAGTAAGTCCAAAGTGGGGAACGGAAGTGAAACGGAGTGTCTTAACATTAGGTTCCCGGGTCCCCTCTGCCTACCCTGCCTTGTGCCGATAAGTCCATACGGATATGCAATGGTTGTGAGGTCAATCATCAGTTTGGAGAATGAAATATTCTTTGCCTCACTCTGCTTACAAGGAAAAGCATATTGTTCAGTTCCACAAAATGAAATCTTTTAACTTCAATTGTAAATAAAACTTGATGAACAAACTTAATGAGCAACAGAGTTGAGAGTTAACCTAAGTCTTAAGACTTAGTTCTCAGGTTCCCTTTGCCTCCCTGATATGTAAAATAAGTAAATAATTCTCCATATTCATTATAGCATCCCAATATGAAGATCCTGAGTTAGAAATTGTCCAAACTAACGATGCTCAAGTAAGTTAATTTGTTTAAATATAACATAAAAATAGATGTAATAAAGTTATATACATGTGTACTTTTTATAAAAATATATTTATTTTTTACTTTAATTATTTTAAAAAAAGATTAATTTATTTTTTTATATCATTCCATTCCATCCTTTATTGTAGAAATATTGCTAGTGTTATTTTTAAAGGCATAATATTTTAAGTACAAAACTTATCATTATTGTATGGCTTAGTGGTTAGTTATCTTGGTGAGTTTCCAACAGTTGTAGGTTTGAAGTCCTCTTGGATTTTTTTTTTTATTTTTTCTGAAATGTTTTTCTATCTATATGGTATTATGTAGTAGCATTATTAAATTTCCATATAAAACGTCAACATGATAAATATTTTAAAAATATATAAAATAAAACATATACAGGTCAAAGTTATAACACCCTTTTTTAGCATGGAAAGTTAAAGTGTTTAAATAAATTATTATTATTGTATATTCATTTCCAGGTTGACCCCATCACAAAAAAACCTATAACAATGCCCGTAAAGAACAAATTTTGTGGACATGTATATGATATGACAAGCATTTCTGAATATATAAGGATGAAGAGTAAAGCTAAATGTCCCTGTGAGTATTTAAAAAGGCTATATTTGAAAGACAGACAGGACAAAAAATATAAAATAAATCATATATATATATATATATGTGTGTGTATATGTGTATATGTATATATGTATATATATATGTATATATATATACATATATATATATATATATATATATATATATATATATATATATATATATATATATATATATATATATATATATGGGTCATTCTACAAAAATGGTACTAATCATTGTCCTCGCACATTTCATATACTATAATTATTAATATTTTGTTCCAAAATTGTAAACTAACAGCTTGCAATGTGTTTTATTGAGTACACATATTTAGAAACGAATATATATTTAAAATAAATCTGAAATCTCTCATAAAAACCCTAAAATGTCAGTCCCTAGACATGTCCGCACTCCAAAATTTTATGTTTGGGCATCCATATTTTTAGATACATCAACTATATACTTTATTTGATTTAACAATTGACTACTTTATCGTACATACAACAAATTTTATTAATATTTTGTAGGTTCAATAAAAAATAGTTCCATTTTCAATAGCTTAAGAAGTGTCCTCGATTTTATCCGTCATTCCCTAGCCACGCCAACATTTACAATTTAGCACCATAATAAGAATAATAAGTGAATGACATCTAGTGAATTTAAAAGAACGACACTAAATTATTCATAGACAATAATCGCTGAGCTGCTGTAATTTTGTAAATCAGTGCAAAGGTGGCAGTTGTTTCAGAAACACGGACTGATCCACTCACTTTGTCAGTCCCTCGGTGAGTAGTTTTATTGTTTTATAATATGAAATTAACGATAATTAAATAATATTTTCGTGTTATTTGTCGGTCTTCTTTAGTACATCGTTTAAATAGCTTTAATTAGAGGTTTAACCTACATTTCTCTTAAGTTTTACTCCAAATCGTCAGTCCCTAGACCATCAGGCCCTAGCTCTTAATTGTGCTAGGGACTGATAGATGTAGCTAGGGAATGACTTTTATTGTATATTCTGATATTTTTTATAAGTCATTTAGGGCATATGTTATTTATATAAAAATGTTTAATAAAATGCCTAATGCGACATTCTACGATTGGCTTTTTTATTTTGAGTTTAGAAACTTGTAAGCTATAGACTGATAATAAGTGGTTTACAGTCGTTGGTCACAATAGTCGTATTAAGTGCTAATTAAGTGTTAAGTGTTATTAAGTATTATTTTTCCATTTTGCAGAAAAATGCCACCCAAAAGAACACAAGCTTACAAAGTTATCCAAAGAGGAAATAGACAACAAAAAATCATCCGCCGCTACAGCTCGATTAGAAAAAATCAAGATCGATTCAATTCTGTTATGAGAATATAAAGAGAAAAACTGAGATATATAGAAAGAGTAGGGACCACATAAGTCTATTCAAGATATGACCCCACATGAGCAGAGAAAAAATAAAAAACATTGGAAGAATTATTCAACTAATTACAGAAAAAAGAAAACAATTAAAAAAGATTGTGAGAAATATGTTGCTCAGAATACGCCACCTACACCTGAAAAGGGGGAAAGTGTAGCTTCAGAACTGCAGATGAATGACTACAATAAAACTTTAGACAAGTGGAAGCTAAAAGAAGAAGCAGGCATCAACAGAAGATAAGAAATAAAGTGTTACAGGATAAATGTGCGATTATACTCAGCTTCACGCTGTATCCTGCACACGGAACTTGAAAACCTAGTGTTAAGACACTCCGTTCCACTTTCGTTCCTCACCTTCTGCCGAATTGGAGGCATTGCGTGTTGAGTGGCGAAACTCAACGATGCGTTTTGCCTTGTGTCATAGCGAAGAAATAAAAACATTAAATATTTAAATTGGAAATATTAAAAATTTGTAATTCTATTTTACAAATAAATCTGATTTTGAATGTGTAACCAACTTATTTTATTACAATATCATTATTGTTTATCAGTCCATAATTATACCTATCAGTTCCCAGAGCTGTCAGTCCCTAGATGCCTAAATTAGAAAAACTCTATTTTTTTCTAAAATAACGGATATAATGACTGGCCCTTTTAGATGTAAGATACTTGATCAATTATATATAATATACGCTATTCAAATATCCGAAAGCATTTAAAAAAGGTTGAGGACAAAAAAGCATCAGAAATATGTCGATTTTTGTAGAATGACCCATATATATATATATATATATATATATATATATATATATATATATATATATATATATATATATATATATATATATATATATATATATATATATATATATATATATATATATATATATATATATATATATATATATATATATATATATATATATATATATATATATATATATATATATATATATATATATATATATATATATATATATATATATATATATATATATATATATGTGAGAGTTTTCTTTTGTTTTTTAGATGTAGGATGCCGTAACTTGGTACCTATATTGGCGAAAAATCTACTGCCGTTAAACAATCAAAATTCAAATACAACAGATGATTGTTCAGAGCAAATGGAAAGCCAAGATTACGATGACAGTCAAGATTCCAACGATTCTCTATGATGTACTCAATTAAATATATACAAATGTTGTTTTTTTTTTTATATTTAAATTACTTAACTTGACGCACATGGCAGGGTAGGCAGAAGGAACTTGGAAACCTAGTATTAAGACACTCCGTTGTACTCCCGATTGTAAATAAATATCCAGTTATATTTAAATTGTTTTTTGTTTATTTGGCCTTGAGAAAAAATAAGCCGTTCAAAGCGGCGTTGAGCTCCGATTAAATGAGACCTGTGGAATTGAATATCTTAAGAAAACGATGTTCGTCGGCGTACTCTTCAATTTTTTCACAGAAAACTGTATAAATATATACTCAGTATCACGCACGTGGCAGGATAGGCAGAGGGAACTTGGGAACCTAGTGTTAACCAAATCGGTTTCTCCTCCGATCCGCACTTTCTGCCAAAATTAAGGCAGTGCGTGTTGAGTGGCGGATCTCAACGCCGCGCTTTGCCTTGTTACCATTGGTTATTTAATTTTAAAATATTAAATATTTCGTCTCCTCGAGTGGAAATCGAACCCACAACCTATCGTGTATAGTCACACGCTTGTGCGCTTGTGCAGGTTCCCAAGTTCCCTCTGCCCACCCTGCCATAAGCGGGATGCAGACTAAAGCTGAAAAATAACATAAATTATATTTTATAAACGATTATATCCTTATAAGGAAAGAGGTTAGGAAAAATAAAAAACAAACAATACATTTGATATTTATTTAGCTGGAATATATTGTTGTAACAATTTAAAAATGTCATAATTACAACTTTAATCTTAGATAAACTACTTCATTGCAATATAATAAAAAATAACTATAGAAAAAAAAACTAATAGTTATACATAGATAAATGCAAGCAAGTGTACTCCCTACAAATTTGAACGTACCGGTAATCGAACCCGCACCTTGGATGAGGATTAGGTAGTATCTTTCACGCAAGGAGAGGAGCCTTGGGAACTTACTGTTACTTTGTTCCCCATTTTCCGCTTGAGGCACTGCATGTGAATCGCGGAACACAGCGCCGCGTTTTACATTCTCACCAGAGCGAAAATATTAAATCATTAAATATATAATTTCCTCGAGCACGCATCGAACCCACAACCTTTCGTATTGAAAGTCAACACGCTTGTGCCTTTGCGCCTCGACATGCCTAGCTAAGTACTAAACAATAGCAACGGTAAAATAAGCATTTTCATAGCAAAATTCAAAATACGAGTACATAATTTTATAATATAATAATGTGATATTTACATATTCACTAAGAATATATATTTAAACCTAACTGGATATGACAAGCTAGCCTAGCTAGCTAGATAGACGATTAGCTATTGATATATATTTTCAACTTCACTCCATAATAGGATGGCGTAGATAAGTTAGTGTTAAGACAAAAAAAAACGTCTATTGAACGTAACTTAACGCCGTTCTTACAAACAGCAAGATCATATCCCAGAGTTGATACTGAAAAAACAACCTTTCCCAAATAGATGATTCTGCTGCCAAAATGGCCTCCATTTTTTTTTTCACCATTCATCTCCATAACTACATATTCCAATCCAGTTACAATTAAATATATCTAAATGGAAAATTTCCATAATTTTTTTTTATAACATTTCAACGAGTCCAAAGCTAACAATACTTGGTCCATAACAAGAGAAATGTGCGTTAACGAAGAGACTTACGAATGTGCCCATCATATATTAGCACTATAAAGTTAATATATCTTTACCTGAAAATTTTGGTGATAAATCATTAAAAGCATTCACAATTCATCTATTTTTTCCCAATTTTCTTATACCAGAGAAGGAAATGAGATGAGAATCGAACCTGTACCCATCGATCGTACTTATATAAACATAAATTATCATTTTAAATATTAATTAGTCAATACATTGAAGCATTTTTAATAACCTAGAAGCTTAAACAACAATAGACAACAGATTTTTTTTAATTCAATTTAAAAAAAACCATAGTCACAATTTTTTTTTTTTACTTTTTTTTCTAATTAATAATAAAATTCTCGTTGAAACAACTAGAACTATGTTCCAAATTTTCCAAATAAGCTTTACGATATTTATAAGTGCACTATCGGGATCCTAAACATACATTTTCAATTATTAAAGGGGTTTAATGGTACGAATAGACTAGATCAGAAATTCCGACACAAATGTCAGACATTAATGTATATAGTGTTTATATTGAACTGTGTTTTGGTGTCTCAGTGTCTATTTTTAAATGTACGGAGATTGTAAATAAACCGTTCACAATGATACTTATCGTAATGTTGGACACTTATTAACTAGACCAGACACTTTTGACAGAACACTTTGACATTACGTGTCCAGAAATCGGCTAGTGACTAAGTATAGTGGCACAAGGGTGTGACTGTAACCGACAAGTTGTGGGTTCGATTCCCACTCGAAGAAATGAAATATTTAATGTTTTCAATTTAAATATTTAATGTTTTTATTTCTTCGCTCTGGGTACAAGGCAAAATGCGGCGTTGAGTGCCGCCACTCAACACGTAATGCCTCAAATTCGGCGGAATGTGGGAGACGGAAGTGGAACGGAGTGTCTTAACACTAGGTTCCCAAGTTCCCTCTGCCTACCCTGCCGTGTGCGGGATACAGCGTGAAGCTGAGTATAGAGAGAGAGAGAGAGAGAATACAAATTGTTAAAATTATGGGCTAAATAATAGTGTTAATCGTAGAACTAATGATAATAATAATAATAAAAAAAATCAGTTAGACACTAGTGTATATACCTGAACATTCAATGTATACACCGAGTGTACCGCGTAGTGTCACAGTCTATTCGTACCTTGACAAAATTGAATATTATAATAAAATCCCCGAGCTGATGACGAAAAAAATATTTTTTATACAAAATAAATAAATAAATATAGATAAAAAAAAATCATAATCAGTATTAGACTTAAATAGTCAAAAACGTACAGAAAAAGATCTATAAAAAGAATCCTTACATCTATTTCAATTCCATTGACATTAAATATATGGGGTTAACTTTTGAGATAATATTCTAATATCTTTTTAAATATAGTACAAGAATTATTTTATAAAAATACTATATACATCTAAATAGCTTAACGCGTGTGCTTTTGCGGAACTCAACGCCGCAACAATTAAGAATACGTAAGTATACGCCACAATTAATAAGCGAGAAGATTAAAAGTCACTTTCTTAGTTGCTTTACTTCAAATATTTAGATTTAAAAAATATGTATAGAAATATTTGATATAGACGAAATATTTGCGATTAATTTATAATGTTTAAAAACAATATATAAATGTAAATAAATAAAAGATTAGTATAATAAAAAACTATTTTTAAAAAATAACGCCATATAAATTGACATTTTACAAAATACCACAATAAATATTTAAGAAATAAAAAAAAAATACTTTACAGTGATCGTGATTAAAAGTATATTATATTTTCGATTAAAAAAGAAAATATAAGAATAAATAAAAAAAAATACAAATTAATAATTAATTTCAATTAAATGCTACTTTTATGTTGCTTATTGACTAATATTGACTTAACGGTCAACGTTTTTAATAAAACATTGTGTAAAAATAAATGTGGGCACAATATTTATTTAAATGTAAGTAAAAGGAATGTGCTGTCATAAAAAATATCTCTTTTTAAATGTTGTATGAGATATTATGAAAAAAAAAATATTTTTTATTAAAAAAAAGCCAGCTTAAACAAAAAAATCCTTAAAAATGACTAGAAAAACTAAAAACAAAAAAACCACCCAAAACAACATAATATGGCACCAAAAAAAAAAACCACAGACAAAAAAGAAATTAATCTTTTTTCCCATCGATAATCGATATTATATTATCGATACAAACCTTCAACTCGTTACTCAAATCGACTCTCGAGTCGCAAAACTTCTGTAACGCGTCATTCACTTTGGTCTCCTTGTAATCGCATACTAAAGTATTATTTTTGCATGTGATATCCAAAAAAGCTACAAGATTTTCGGCGACCTCGACCGGCATTTTGGCGCAGTTGGTTTCGATAAGCACGGATATGTGCTTGCCTATTTCTGAGCTTAGCAATTGTGAGGTCAGTTTGTCCGTGTGTTTGTCGTGTATGGATAGAAGTGTGAGGGCCAGAATGGCCTCGTTCTGCATGACCGAGTGCGATGCCACTAACATGTTGACTAGGCTCGACACACAGCCTTCCACCTGCAAACGATAATATTAAGAGATATTTTAGAAAATGTTAAAATATATTAAAGTATGAACATTTGCCTTGTACCGGATAGAAGAATTGAAAATATTAAATATTTAAATTGAAAATATTAAATATTTCATTTCTTTTAGTGGGGATCGAATCCACAACCTGTCGGTTACAGTCACACGCTTGTGCCGCTTCGCCATGACAAGCCTCGACAATAAGGCCAAACGCAGCGTAGAGTTCCGCCACTCAACATGCAATGCCTCAAATTCGACGGAAAGTGTGGAACGGAAGTGGAACGGAGTGTCTTAACACTAGGTTCACGGGTTCCCTCTGCCTACCTTGCCTCATGCGGGATACAGCGTAAAGTTGAAAACAAAAACTAAAAGCACCCGAGCCACTGACCTCGACGATGGCGGCCAGGCAGTCCGCGGTGTGCGCGGCGGGGCGCAGCAGGCGCACGGCCCAGGCCAGCAGGCGCGGCGCCTCCCCCGCCGCGCCCGCGTGCTCCGCGCGCCCCCACCGCGCCGCGCCCGCCAGCGCGCGCGCGCTGCCCGCCAGCGCACGCGCCACGCCCTCTGCGACACAGTGTGTAGGGGGAGTGCAGTAAGATATCACGTGTACATATATAAATTAATAACTTTAAACCTCACCACGTATGACCAAGGGGGAGGGGAGGTTACAAATGCTACAAAAAACATCACGTGATTAATGGACGGCCCCTTGATGAAAGTATGTGTATGTGTGTGTGTGTGAGTGTGTGTGTGATCACCTTCCGCTGTTAGACGCACCGCGCATTTTAGCCACCAAATAGACTTTAGAACCCTACTTAACGATGGCGTGTGTGTTTGTGTGTTTGCGTGTGTGTGTGTGTGTGTATCCGCATGACATGTTCACAGACTCAACAATTATTAAATATTGCTTAACCTCGCCTATATCACATCAATGTTTTTAATTTATTTGAACACTTAATAGACATTAATGTATTGTTAAAATATTTGCCAGTTATAAACTATAAATATAATTTAACTTTGAATGTACTTTCATGAAAAAAAAAAGTTTGACATTTTTTTAATAATTATATATGTATAATTATATATTTAAGGCCTATTGTGGCGCAGTGGCACTATTATGTGACTGTTAACGCCAGGTTGTGGGTTCGATCCCCACTCGAGGAAATGAAACATTTAATTTTTTTTAATTTAAATATTCAATGTTTTCACTTCTTAAACAAGACAAATCGCGGCGTTAAGTTCTGCCACTCACCACGCAATACCTCAAATTCATCAGAGAGTGAGAAACGGAACAGAGTGTCTTAACACTAGCTTCCCAAGTTCCGTTCGCCTCAGCTGCAATGTGCGGGATACAGCGTGAAGCTGAGTGAGTGATAGTACTAAAATTATATAATTAAAAAAAAATCGAACCTTGACCATCCACCAGCATACGCAAAGCCGCCAACAGCTTATAAGCCACATGATGATCCTCCACATTAGGCAGTGCGTTTATCAAAATCGGTGCAGCCCTCCCCTTGGCGGCCGCTATCCTCTTATTGGAGGGGGGCACGGTCAGGTTCCGCAACGCGGACAGCGACGCGTGCTGGATCTTAGTTACTGTAGATTTATCTATGGGATGTATTTGGTCCTCGTTTTTTAGCATGCGAACGCTAAAACCGTGATACAGTTCGAAAATATCTGTAAATTGATTGTTACGTAAAATTAATATCTGTAAATTGATAGTTACGTAAAATTAATATCTGTAAATTAATAGTTACGTAAAATTAATATCTGTAAATCTGTGTAAATTTATATTTGCGTAAAACTAATATTTGTAAATATCTGTAAAGTATTTGTAAATTAAATTGGTCGAAGAAATATAAAATGTTCGCAATGCCTCAAATTCGGCGGAAAGTGGGGAACAGAAGTGGAACGGAGTGTCCTAACACTAGGTTCCCGAGTTCCCTCTGCCTACCCTGCCTCGTGCGGGATACAGCGTGAAGCTGAGTATTTAATATTTCGAAACCACTTAATTTATCACCTAAACGGTCATAAAGCACAAAATAAATAGAAATTAAAAATAAACCTAAATGACATTAAATTGCAAAAGTTGTAAATCATACTAAAAATGGGAATTATCACAATTCAATTATTCATTAAAGGGTTCACATTCTGCATAAAGTGGGGTACGGAACGGAGTGTCGTAACACTAGGTTCCCAAGTTCCCTCTGCCTCCCCTGCCTGCCCTACAATGGGATACAACGTGAAGCTAAAAAACATCATATAAATCTATACATATTATGTCAAAACTTACCAAGTAATTTATCAAATATATTATCTTCCATCATTTGTGTGCAATAGTCGTCTCGCCTTGCAAAGTTTCCCACAGCCAGTACAGCGGTGGCCAGAAGCTGATAGTTCTTGGAGTCCAGCCATTTCACCATAGTGAGGTACACCTCTCCCACACCATTATTATACAGAATGTTCATAGCCTCATCTGAAATTAAAAAAAACGGTCAAGTGCGAGTCGGATTTGACATTGAGAAGCTTAAAAGTATTGACAAACTTAGGTTTGCAGGCATATGTACACATGTTGTACAAAAATAACTACAAAAATAAGATTGTTTTGTTTTTTACTATATATCTACAAATTATATATTTTCAGTTATTTTGCTATAGTTGCACTACTTAACTTTGTGATTTTAGATCAATGATATATGGTAGGGTAGGTCTCGATAATATAAGTTTGATACCTTATCACTTGAAATTTTAGTCAATTCAATAAATCAGATAAAGGTATATTTTATAAAACATAATTCTTTAAAACAGTGTTATTTTTTATCTATAAACTGATTCAAATATCTAAGGAAGCTTACAAAAAATACAATAGTCAGAGACAGCTAAAACTCTCAACAAACAAACAAACAAACAAACTGACAGACCAATTATAAAACAATCTCAAGATGTTCCATTATTTCTTGTTTCTATTCAAACCTAAAAAAACCATATTTACTTGTTTTAAAATTAAATTTAAAAACATATAGAAATTAGTACAAAAAAAAACCGACAAATTAACTGACCCCCAGTCAAAACAATAATGACAAGGTCGCAAGCCTGTTTCATAATGGCCATTATCTCGCTGTCCTCAGTGTTCATATCACCCAGGTCACTCCTTTGCATCAATTGCTCCAGGCGGTGACAAACCAAATTCACACCACCTTCTTTCGCTAGAAGAGTTTTTACTGAATCTGTAAGTAAGATATTAGTTAGTAAAATAAGCTAAGAGGCTTGTGGTAAGAAACATGACATAGTTAATTCAAACTTGAGGAAATATTATAAATATTTTCATTTCCTCTTTTTGATTCAAAGATAAAATGCAGCAATATTTGCTTGTTACTGGTTTTGTTTTGTTGTTACTTGATGCTAAGAAAACAGCTTTCGATTAAAAAAAGTGTTTCAAATTGATTCATAGTTTCGGGTGCTACAGTGCCACAGACAGGCAGACAGGTCAAGATATAAGTCCCCTTGTTTGCATCAACAACCAGTCTACAACCAGATGTTTTGCCATTTCACTATAACAACTTTAATGACATTTAATTTAAAACAAACTAAAAAGTTAAACTTTGAACCCCTACTGGATAAAAAAATAAAAAAAAAAGTAATAAAATATCTACCATGTTCAGCTTGTGTGTGCAAATGTTCCAGACATAGCTCCGATACTTCAATATTAGCTGTCTCCCTTAAAACATTTAGTACAGCAAGATTAACTTGAGGCTCATATACTAATTCAGTATTATTATCATTGATAACGCTTAGAATCAATATGGCCGTACTAACTAAGTCGTCTTCCATACATTCTTTCCCAGATTCAGTACATAATATTTGTTTAGCACATTCTACCACATCACCTTTGATTAACGATTCAGAATATTGTTGACCTCCAATAGCGTAGTTTAAAAGTGTTTTGAATGTAAAAAGCTTGATTTCACTTAGTGGCATTATGTCTTTTGTACGAAATACCAATATTTTGTGCAATATTTCCACACCACTGTTTTCTAGTAAAAGCTTTCTAGAGGTGTCACAATCACAGCACAAGTTACCTAAAGCTCTGCAACAATGTTTCATTAATTCTATGTTTTCAATAGTTATTTCTTTGTTCAATATAGACAAAATAGGTTCGATAATTTCTTTTTGTGCGTAAGTTTCTCTCTTTAGCTCACACTTTGCTAGTTCTGATATCGCTAGAACAGTTAATATTACTATCGTTTGGTCGCTGCTTTTCAATAAAGCTTTAAAACACGATGAGACGTCGTATTCGTAATTTCGTCCAAGCTTTATAATTTCGTTGAGTTTTGCTTTTAAATCGTTCACGTTCTCAATATTTTGTATCACTAATGTTTCAAAAGATGTTGATTTTTTTGCTGATGGTCCTGGAGTTTAATATTAATTTTGATTAATACACAACTATCAAATTTTGTTTCAAAGCGAAGCAATTATTATAATATGAATACATTTACCGTCCATGTTGAGTTAAATTAATGATAATGGAGTTCTATGGAATGTAACGTTTATTTGTACACAACAAATTATGATAATTATTTAATTTTGGCAGAATTAATATGTATATTTTTACATAATTTAGATTTTATATTAGATTTTCACTGAAATTCAGACATTAGTTAGTTCCGCAATGTTAATTGACAGACGCAGAAACAGAAATCGATGTCAACTTGTCAATTGGTATCTGCGATGAAAATGTCACGGTCAATGTCAGGTTAAATGCGTTTTGTGTTTGCTAATTTGTAATACTACAATAAAACACTGTACAGCATTTAAAGTTTCTAAAAGTCTCATATTAAAATTATTTACAAATAATATTATTTTTGATTTTTATTTATCAAAATTAATTTATAAATATGTATTTTTTTCTACTTTTCCAGGCCGTTATGGCGATGGATCTCTTTAAGAATATTGCACCATCATAAGTCCAAACATTAGCTACGCACTGTTTAAATAAAAATATTATTATTTCGACATTATTTTAATTAGGATATGTTTTAAACTTATAAAAATATTTTTAGGTTGTAAAAGTAATTAGAGCACAAGCTTAAAATTTACGTAAAGTTATCAAATAAATTTGAATAAAAACATACACTAACAATAAAAATGAGCTCAAATCTGTTGATGTCATCGAAAATTTTTACTTTTAAAATAATTACTGATTGGACCTTGAGATAGTTTATAAAAAATCTAACATAAACCATTATTAAGCATAACAATAACCGTGGAGTTATAAAATTTTCATGTGCCGCATTCTTTCCTTACCGCAATGTCTGTGCGAGAAAAATTATAAATATATACTAGCCTTTGCCCGCGGCTTTGCTCGTGTGGAATTTGGTCTGCCACATTAAGTTTCGTGGCAGATTCTTCTCTCAGCTTCGCGCAGACAGGGTAGGTAGAGAGGTTTTGGGAACCAAGTGTTAAGACACTCCGTTCCGTTTCCCACTGTCCGCTGAATTTGAGGCATTGCGTGTTGAGTGGCGGAACTCAAATCGGATCATTTTATATAAATATTTTTTTGTTCTTTTTGTTACAGACATCCAAAAATGTATAATGTATTTTAAATGAGAATTAACTAGGTATAAAATAACCGTTATTTTTAAACTATAAATAATATATTAATGCTATAAAAAAATCTATTTACTTGTAACTAATAAAAACTACATTATAAATAACTGCAATTGCAATCTTTTTTTTTAAAAAAGTAATTAATCGCTTTCAAATCAATATTCAATTTATTTAAAATTATGGTTCACAAATTCAACAAACGCTACTACACTATGAACAATCAAATTATTCATAGTGTAGTAGCTTTCATATGAAGTTATATGATATATGCTGGCGCAAATAAATCAAAATTAAAAGAATATGTGTACATAATTTAATCTATTTGTTAATTAACTTTGTATTGCAAATGTTTATATTAAGCGATCCAGAGGTAGAATAAAATATTCTTATATACTATTACAAAAATTGATTGTATCTCATTATAAGTGAACTTTATGTTTTTATGAGAATAAATTTCTTTAAACCTAAATAAAATATACGAATATACTCAGCTTCACGCTGTATCCTGCACATGGCAGGTTAGGCAGAGGGAACCTCATGTTCCCTCTGTAGAGTTAACTCCGTAACACTCCGCTCCGTTTTCCACTTCCCGCCGAAATTAAGGCACTGCCTGTTGAGCGACGGAGCTCAACTTCGCGCTTTGTAACGTTGTTACCAATGAAAACATAAAAAAAGTAATTGAAAATATTAAATATTTCTGTTTCTCGAGTGGGGATCGAACCTACAACCTGTTGAAGTCACACGCTTGTGCCGCTGCACCACGACAGGCCTCAATTTAAATATAATGGTGATTAAATAAATAATAAAATTTTGGCAGATCTCTTCTTTTATTAAAGTTCTGTTTCTTTATTTTATAAAAGCTACAAAATTGTTTTACTTCGCATAATCATTTCTAATTTTCGCTATTATTATTACACATTTAGAATAAAATTCTTGTAACCGTATAAGTCTTATATAGAACGGAGTGTCTAAACACTAAATTCCCAAGTTCCCTCTGCCTACCACTATACTTACTCTAATACATCTTGACCTGACATTTCGAACACTTTGCCGTAGTCCCGGGTGACGCGTAGAGCCGCCCCTTAAAATGTAAATATAGCCCCTTTAATCCGGTTAAAAGTGTTTTATTAAAAATATTTTTTTTTTTAGTTTCACTTTGTATCCCGCAAATGGCAAGGTAGGCAGAGGTAATTTGGCCCAAGTTACTTTGAAACCTAGTGTTTAGAAAGTACATGCCATTCACCACTTTTCAAACCCACAATCGGTCACCTTTACAGACACATTTTGTGCCGCTGCGCCACGACAGATCTTATATATTTCAATGTGTCTTAGATACCAATTAAATAAATATTATTGTTTGGGTTTAGTTTTATTACTGAGTCATGTAAACTGATAGCTGTTGATCTTTAATCTGTTTTTGTTAGAATCTATGTAATATATGTAGATAACGTAGAAATAGGTCAGTGAGGTGCAACAAGATATTAAAAAATACGATGTGATATCATCATGGAGCAATTATAATGTAGCTATGCAAAGATTATGGGCTTAAGAAAGTTATAATTTGGCTGAGTTTATATATTAATTTTTAAAGTATTTTTATGTAACAAGATGTGATATTACAGTTAATTTATTATGACAATTCTAAAAAATCTTGAAAATAGACAAAAAGGTAGAAAACTTGCTATTGGATAATGGTCGTATGTTCAATTTCCAGTCTGGAAAACGAAATGTTTTATGTTTTTATTTCTTGGCTTTAGTAACTAAGTAAAGCGCGTCGTTTATTTCCGCCAATAAACGATCAATGCCTCAATAATAAAGGGAAAGTGGTGAATAGATTTGTCATAATGATAATGAAGTATCTTAACACTAGGTTCCCAGGTTCCCTCTGCCTACCCTGCTGTATACAGAATACAGCACGAAGCTGCAAAATGGAGAGTAATTAATAAATGCACTTGATGAAAGTCGCGATGACATTAAGCTGAGAAAATAATTACTAATCGAATATTATTAATACATGACCTTAGTTAAGGTATATCAGCTAGTTTACTTTACGTTATCAGTGGCTTTTAATGTTTCAAAAAGCAAGGAGACTAATTTACGTAATTATTTGATAAAAACAGATAAATATATATATTTAATGTATTGTGGGTTTGTTTTTGTTTTTTTTTTATTACAATACATTCATTGATGGTTATTTAAAGTTCAATTGATAGAATTTAAATATAACATTTTTTATTTTATATAAAAAACGTATTAAATTTAATGTGCATATTATTTAATTTTATTACTTATACTTCAAAAAACATTTCTAAAATGCTTAGTATTTAATTTGTTGGCTACCGTCTGTATGAAAATTATTTAAGATAAAAGGTCATTTTAAAATGCGTTTGAGAGTAATTTAACTACAGAGTACCCCAAACGCGAATTCTCGGCATATTAAAAATATTTCATTATAAATCAAAGCCGTTGTAGAGCAGTGGCACAGCGCCTCACTATCAATTACGATGTTTGTGTCCGATATTCACTAAGAAGAATGAGCTATTCTCATTTCTTCACTTTGGTGTCAAGATAAAGGCGTTAATTTTCAACAAGAAATCTGAATCTGAAATGTTGAAATTTACTTTGTGGTGTCAACCCGATATACCTACCCTATATGCACATGGGATATAGCGCAAAACTATTGACTTTTTTTTTAAGTAGGGTAGGGTAGGGTAGGGTTAGGGTTAGGGATTGAACTTACCACTTAGTGTTAAGAAGCTCCGTTCCCATTACTGTTCCAAAGTTCGGATATATATCTATTCTCCACTTTCGGCCGAAATCTGTAGGCAATGTGGTAAGGTGAAACTCAAAATCATGTTACCAGAGCGAGGAAATATAAATATGAAATATTTCACATTTCATTTCCTCAAAATATTCAAAATTTCATTTCCTCAAGTGGAACTCGAATCCACAACCTTGTCTCGCCTACAATCGTACGTTCGTGCCGTTGAGCCACTATAATTTAGTTTCTCAGCTTCACGCTGTATCCCGCACGAGGCAGGGTAGGCAGAGGGAACCCGGGAACCTAGTGTTAAGACACTCCGTTCCACTTCTGTTCCCCACTTTCCGCCGAATTTGAGGCATTGCTGGTTGAGTGGTGGAGCTCAACGTCGCGCTTTGCCTTATTACCAGAGCGAAGAAATGAAACATTAAATATTTAAATTGAAAATATTAAATATTTCATTTCCTCGACTGGGGATTGAACCCAGGACCTATCGGTAAACAGTCACACGCTTGTGCCGCTGCGCCACGACAGGCCTCAATTTGACTATAATTCAATTTACTACAAAACAGAATTTGCTGTAGAGGTACTACAGCAAATTCGAAGCAATGATCCTGACATTGATATAGTAAACATACACACCATAAATAGATCTAAAGATAAATCTTAAATGTCTAACGTATCATAGATCATTGGTGGCGGTATGCCGTTACGCAAGCAGGCGAGGTGGGGCGAAAATTAGAAGCAATTAATGTTCGGTTCCTGCGGGAATGAGGCGGTTTTAACTAATTCTGACTGGATACAGGCTGTTTTTTATATTGTATTTTAGTAATATTTAATATGTGTTTTTAGCTTCACGCTGTATCCCGCACGAGGCAGGGTAGGCAGAGGGAATCCGGGAACCTAGTGTTAAGACACTCCGTTTCACTTCTGTTCCCCACTTTCCACCGAATTTAAGGCATTGAGTGTTGAGTGGCGGAACTCAACGCCGCGTTTTGCCTTATTACCAGAGCGAAGAAATGAAATATTAAATATTTAAATTGAAAATATTAACTATTTCATTTCCTCGACTGCCAGTGCCCCTGCGCCACGACAGGTAGTGAATTTGATTCACACTCGGGGAAATGAAATATTAATAATAATGTTATTTCTTCGCTCTGATAACGAGATCTGATACTCAACTCGTAATGCCTCAAAGAGGAAGATAAGTGGAGAACGGAACGGAGTGTCCTAACACTGGGTTCCCAAGTTCCCTTTGCCGCGGAGTAGGCAGGGGGAACATGGGAACCTAGTGTTAAGACACTCCGTTCCACTTCCGTTTCCCACTTTCCGCCGAATTTCCGCCGAATTGCCTGTTGAGTGGTGGAATTCAACGTCGCGTTTTGCCTTTTACCAGAGCGAAAAAATGAAAACATTAAATATTTAAATTGAAAATATTAAATATTTCATTTCCTCGAGTGGGGATCGAACCAACAACCTGTCGTTTATGTCACACGCTTGTCCACTGCACCACGACAGACCTTGATAATAATAAAATAAATGATTAAAATTAAATAAATACATATGTAAATATAAAAAAAAATATATTTAATATATCAAATACCATCCTGTACAACGTATTCATGATTACCTCCATAATAATAATAAACTAAGATGGTAGTCTTCATTGATATCGCGACTTATACCGACCGTCTTTTATTTATCCATTGCCCGTATAAATAAAAAAAAATATATGTATATAATTATAGATAATATATTTTTGTAATATTTTATTTGTTTGTTTTGTTTTGTTTTTTTTTTAATTGATTATGTATTTGTCAAGCATTTCGGACTTTTTTAGACGTCACAGGCCGACGATGGAACGGGTGAGTTTTGAATGTTTCTTTTTATCATTTTTTTTTTGGCTATATTTCTATATAATAACATGTTAGAATAAAATCATATAAAGGCGTTTTTTTTTTTCGTTTCACGCTGTATCCCGCTCATGGCAGGATAGGCAGAGCGAATTTAAGGTAACCTAGTGTTAAGACAGTCCATTCCATTCACTATTTATCACTGAATTTGAGGCACTGCGTGGCGGAGCTCAACGCTGCGCTTTGACCAGAGCAAACATATTGCTGTATTCGATTTTTCATATGAAAATATGAAATATTTCACTTATTCGAGTGCGGATCGAGCTCACAGCCTGTGGTTATCAGTCACACGCTTGTGCCCCTGCACCATGATAGACTTCAAATTATAATTATTTAAACTACAATTAAAAATACTATAATGATTTATATGTAAATGTAACCTTCTTTTTTAAGAAAAAACTAAAAAGAAGTAAAGATTGAAAATATTAAGGACGTCTTGGCCACGCAAAATAAAAATTAGTTTATGTGATATTTATTTATGTTTGCTATCATTAATTTGCTGTATTTTGTATTTTTTTTAAATATAGAAATAACGAAGATGTAGAATTTATTATCTCTCACAAAAAAAACAAAACAAAAATGGGAAGAAACTCTTTTTTTTCTATATAACACAGGTATTATAAATACATATTTGAGCAAAGTTAAAAATATTTTTGTTACAACCTAAAGACAATTAAATAAAATAAAATTATATATAAACATACTAGCGACCCGCCCGCGGCTTCGTCCGCTTGAATTACATATTATTTTAATTTTTCTGAATCACTTTCTTGTTCTAATAACATTATCACTTTTTAGAAAACTTTTTCGTCTAAATGACCAAAAGTTTAGTAGCAATTTTGTCGAATAACATATTAAAAATTGAAGATATTTTTTTTATTCATAAACCGATTTAAATAAAACATACAAAATGTTAAAAATGTTTGCCAAAATATAGTAATGAAAACTGTATTTGAATTTGGTTAGCCGTTTCTGAGATGAAGATAAGATTTTCCTGCATACATATAGATATATATAGATATGATGCCTGTAGTGGCGCAGCGGCACAAGCGTGTGACTGTATCCGACAGGTTCTGGGTCCGATCCCCAGTCGAGGAAATGAAATATTTAGTATTTTCAATTTAAATATTTAATGTATCATTTCTTCGCTGTGGTAATAAGGCAAAGCGCGGCGTTGAGTTCCGCCACTCAATACGCAATGCCTCAAATTTGGCGGAAAGTGGGGAACGGAAGTGGAACGGAGTGTCTTAACACTAGGTTCCCGAGTTCCCTCTGCCTACCCTGCTTCGTGCGGGATACAGCGTGAAGCTTAAAAAAAAAGAAGGGATTTTATTAATTTACTCAAATTCTAATGTCATGTTAATTGGCTAGTCAATGGGGAATGAATAGTCTTTATAGAAGAACCTTTCACCTTCTATTGCTGCCTTAAATTCAGCTTAGATTTTTTAATGTTTCAGTTTTCATTGTTATTTAAATAATTTGACGTCTTAATAGCGTGACAGAATATGTTTATTCAATATTGTCTATCATGTGAGTGATAATGTTTGTAAACGTGTCAATGTTTGTCAATGTGTCACACGTGTTTTGTAAACGTGTCATATGCGGCGGTCATATAAAAAATAATTTTATCATCAATTTATGCTTAGAACGAAATCATAAAATCTATAACTTTTTTTCAGCTTTACATTGTATCACATATCAGGGTGGGCAGAAAGATATCGAGAAACTAATGTTAACACTCTGTCGGTTTGCGTGTTTAGTGGCGGAGTTTATTGCCGCGCTTTGCCTTCTTACCAGAGTGAAGAAATAAAACATTAAATATTTAATTTGAAAATATTATTTCGTTTCCTCCAGTGGGAATCGAACCCACAACCTGTCGTATACAGTATACGACAGGTTGTGGGTTACGCCTATGCCCTGCGCCACAACAGACCTCAATATTATAAATATTAATATTTCAAAAATTGAGAATTTAAAAAATTGAGGACTGTCTTGGCGTAGCGGCACAAGCGTATGACTGTAACCGACAGGTTCTGGGTTCGATCTTCAGTCGAGGAAATGAAATATTTAATATTTTCAATTTAAAATATTTCATGTTTCACTCTGGTAATAAGGCAAAGCGCGGCGTTGAGTTAGTTCCGCCACTCAACACGCAATGCCCCAAATTCGGCAGAAAGTGGAGAACGGAGTGTCTTAACACGAGGTTCCCGGGTTCCCTCTGCTTAATATATATATATATATATATATATATATATATATATATATATATATATATATATATATATATATATATATATATATATACATTTAAAAAAAGGTAAACATAGCTGATTGTCTGTAAAGTTGGTTTTCGGATGGTAAGCAACAATATTTCAGGCTATGAGTGTAGAAAAATAATAATTTAATTTCTTTATTTTTAATTCCTTTTTTTATTATCTATTATTACCCCCAACACGCAATGCCTCAAATGCAGCGGGAAGTGGGAAACTGAAATAGAACATAGGTTAAGGTTCCCAAGTTCCCTCTGCTTACACTGCCATGTGCGGGATACAGCGTGAATATGAGTATTTTTAACTAGCGACCTGCCTGAAGCTTCACCCGCTTATATTTACTAATTTCAACTACTTTCTTTACATAATCACGTTGTGTGCATTTAAGACCGGCGTTAAGTAGTGGCTTTGGCCACTACGTTTCGCATTAGGTAATGCCGGGCCCCGGTGCCCTTCCACCTTAAAGGACGGCAACGCTCCTGTAGCTCCTCTGGAGTTACTCAGGGCGACGGTGATCACTTACCATCAGGTGACCCGTACGCTCGTTTGCCGTCTTTTCCATAAAAAAAAATAATAATAATAATAATTACATAAACACGTTTAAGAGTATATTTATACATTAAAAACTAAAAATTCAGTTAAATCAATAAAAATGTTGTGCAAGTAGCGCCTTTTTTGTTTTAAATAAGCGTATTTTTTCTCAATTTGTATAAAACAAACAATCAATTTTAGGTGGAGGTTGCCATAATACAATAATGAAAGCTGCATTTAAATTTGATTAGCCGTTTCTGAGATTAGCGGTAATCGGTCAGACAAACTGATAAACAGACAAAAAATTCAAAAATTACTCTTATCAAATTAATATATGTACCCTATAAGATTTTTCTTCTACTTGTACAAACATTGATACGTTACGGATTCATTACAAATATAGATTGTACTTAGATGTATTACAGAATTCATTAGCTATTGCACAAAGTTTAAATAAATGAAGCTGGAATCCCACATTATGTCCCAGGGAAGCCTCCCAACGTGACCGAAATATCTGAACACTAGGTTCCCAAGTTCCCTTGGCCTATCCTATTATGTTCGAGATACAGCGCGAAGCTGTAAATAACTTTTAAAATGTAACAAGAATCAATCTATCAATAAGGAAAAGGAGAAATCTCAAAGGATATATCACATATATGTATATAGGTAGAACCCTCGCTTAAATTGAATATTGCGGTCGAAGCGAAATTAATTCAACCGCGTTGTTACGGGCCGTATTGATGTACCTATGATTATACATTTCAGTGAACTACATTATTTATATTTGAATAGCCTCAAGTCCCTGATTTGAATGTTTAACCACCGTTAAATATTTTGATTACAAATAATAATGTATTTGCTTAGGAATGTTTTTGTTTTTACGTATTACGATACGCTCGGCTGATCTTAATTAGATATCAGATTGTTAAAATATTAAACCTGAGGCCTGTCGTGGCGCAGCGGCACAAGAGTGTGACTGTAACCGATAGGTTCTGGGTTCGATCCCCAGTCGAGGAAATGAAATATTTAATATTTTCAATTTAAATATTTAATGTTTCATTTCTTCGCTCTGGTAATAAGGCAAAGCGCGGCGTTGAGTTCCGCCACTCAACACGCAATGCCTCAAATTCGGCGGTAAGTGGGGAACTGAAATGGAACGGAGTGTCATATCACTAGGTTTCACTTTCGTTCCCTCTGCCTACCCTGCCTAGTGCGGGATACAGCATGAAGCTGAAATATTTAATGCTCTGGTAACAAGGCAAACACGCAATGCGTCACATTCGGCGGAAAGCGGAACGGAAGTGGAACGGAGTGTTTTAACACTGGGTTCCCAAGTTCCCTCTGGCTACCCTGCCATGGGCAGTATACAGCGTGAAGCTGAAATAAAGAGAAAAAATTAAATAAATATTAAACAAATTAAAATATTGTTTGTACAGTTTTTATATATACATTATTGGCTCTGTTTATGACGGATAACAACGACAATTATTTAAATAAATTACATTTTTTTAGTTTTTATTTATAATTAAATATTAATATTCTTAAATTTAATATATCTTGGCTCTGGTTGCAAGGCGAAACGCGATGTTGAGTTCCGTCACTCAAGATTTAATGCCTTTATTAATGCCACTCAAGGCATAATGCCTTTATTTTTAATAATTGGGTGGAAAGTTGGGACTTTCGTTGCTAACTCGGTATAATATTATTCACTGATCCTGTAGTTTATATTAACTAAAGTCAAAAACGTTTCTGAGTCAGACATCATACTTCTAGGTAATTCCTTATGAATATTTTAGCGATATTTTCCAATTTAATAGGAGAGACATAGGTACGTACGTTTAACGTAGAGTTGTATATTTATTAATTTTTCAAATCCCACAGGGCCAGTGGTGTCATAACACTAGGTTCCTAGGTTCCCTCTGCCTACCCTGAGATGTGAGAGGTATTGTGTGAAAAAAAATATAAAGAAAACATTTGCTTTGAATTGATTTGCATTGAGTTATGTGTTTTTTTTTTTTAAAATGTTATATCAATTTTAGGACCAAATGGGATACCTCCCATTTTGCCCGTCCTGTATATGTAAATCGCGTATATTAAGTGTATTTCATTATGGGAAACCTGAACACTATGTAGTAAACCCGTGGTCATTGGTAGTATAGAGGGACGGTATATTTAAAACTAACGACCCGCCCGCGGCTTTGCAGCCTTAAATAACATTGTTTTATTTACTAATATCAATTACTTTCTTGTTCTAATAAAATTAATTATATATTAAAAACTAAAATTTTAGCAAAATGAATGAAAAACTTGTATCAATTTTGTCCAAAAAATAATTATAATATTAATGTGGTTTTTTTTAATTTATCAACACTAAATGTTGAAGTGAAAACTGCATTTAATTTAATTTAATCTGATTATTTTTTAATTTAATCTGGTTATACGTTTCTGAGATTAGCGCGTACAAGCGCACAGACAAATACAAAACTTTTAAAAATCACTGTTTTGATTTCAATTCGGTTTTGACTTTGGCAATCTTCCCAGAACAATTAGTATTTGTATTATTTTAATCGGTTTATAAATAAACAAATGAAGGAATGAATGAATTTAAAAAAAAAAAATAGTTTCACAAAATTACTACTTGATATACCTTAGTAAGTAAAATACTGTAATTAAAGCGGGCGAAGCCGTGGGAAGGTCGCGGCGTTGAGTTCCGCCAATCAACACGCCATGCCTCAAATTCGGCGGAAAGTGGGGAATGGAAGTGGAACGGAGTGTCTTAACACTAGGTTCCCAAGTTCCCTCTGCCTATCCTGCCATATGCGGAATACAGCATGAAGCTGAGTGAGTCGTAACATATGGGTACAAGCGTGCAAGTTTAAATGTGACAGATATATACAAAATATATAATCTTTTAATTTCCTCGCTCTGTTAACGAGGTACAGCGCGGAGTTGAGTTCCGCCACTCGGCAAGCTATAAGTATATCCGGAATTCAACGGAACCTGGGAAACGAATGTGAAAGAAATACAATGAGAACGGAAACGGAGTGTCTTGACACTCCAGGTTACCAACGCTGCGAGATAGGTCGTAACGCTAAAAAAATATTAAAAGAAAGTCCAGTTAAAGCGGGCGAAGCCGCGGGCGAGTCTCTAGCCAGTTATAAAAATATTAATTAGGTAATAACCTAATCTATAAGCTAACGTACGTAACCGTTTGATTTTTCGTCTAAATAATTTATTATGTTTGATATATTTTCTTTGAAGTTGGACAACGAGCTACGTCAAATAATAAAACTGATGGTTCTTGTTTTAGAAATGCGATTAATGCGCGTGTGTTTGTTCGTAGCTCGGACGATGTCAACAAATGTTATGCCAACGCGGTGATGCTTTTATTGATATTAGTACTTGATATAATATTTTTTTTAATGTATTTTTTCTGTTTGTCTGTCTGTTTGAAATGTAATCTAAGTTTCGGAAGTTATAAAAAAATGTCGTGGCGCAGTGGCACAAGAGTGTGACTGTAACCGACAGGTTTTGGGTTCGATCCCCAGTCGAGGAAATGAAATATTTAATATTTTCAATTTAAATATTTAATGTATGAAAATTCTTCGCTCTGGTAATAAGGCAAAGTGCGGCGTTGAGTACCGCCACACGCAATGCCTCAAATTCGGCGGAAAGTGGGGAACGGAGTGTCATAAAACTAAATTTCACTTCCGTTCCCTCTGCCTACCCTGCCAAGTGCGGGATACAGCGTGAAGCTGAAAAAAAAAAAAAAAAAAAACTTTTTAAAAAGGTGTACCGTACTTATATAAAAAATGAAATGACTTATATAATTATTATTAATTATTTTTCAGCTTATGTAGGGTAGATAGAAGCAACTTTGAAAGCCTATGTTAAGACACTCCGTTCCGTTCCCTACTTTTCGTCGAATTTGAGGCATTGCTTGTCGAGTAGCGAATTTAACGTCGCGCTCTGACTTTTGACCAGAGCGAACAAATGAAAATAATAAATATTTGATTTAACAAATCAAATATTTCACTTTTTGAGTGGGAACACGCTATTATAGCACCTACGCCACGACAGGTTTCGTGATAATTAACTTTTTAAAAATATTTGCTTTATATTGATTCTCTCTCTGCTCATTTGTCGTTCATAACGCATCAATCACACTACAACATACAAAACCTTTTAGATATATTTTTTTTAATTTTATATGAAATTAAAATACAACATCGACTCAACAAATCACTATCTTTTTCTTTTGGAGCTTATAGCTAAAGCCACCTCGATTCCGCTTTCCATTGAAATAAGCTTCGCTAAAACCAGCCTATTAAATAAAAAGCTCAAATTCTACAGAGCCACAGACAAATACAGAAACAAAGACAGACTCCTTTTACGTCGGGGCTCAAAAACTGTTTATTTTACTACACGTAATTACATTTTATCACACTCGCAGCCTCTCAGTGTCAACGAAAATATATATGTACAAAGTAAATTTTTGCAATAAAACTAACATAAAAGAAAAGAAAATCATAACTTTTACAACAAATCCAAGACAAGATACAAGCATTTTAAAGATATTTTAATACAAAAAAAAAATCTTCTAATCTATGAAAATAACAATAAAAGTTAATAAATAATGCCACTTTCACCTTCAGTGAGCGATTTGATCCAATTTTAAATGTCAGACAATTGGCCGCGACTCAACATTACTTACTACGTTTGATTCAGTACCAGCGTCTTATCGCGAGAGGGACTAACGCTCCGTTTCCCACTGAAATACGCAAAGTTTTACTTAGAAAATATTTAAAATATTTCATTTTTAATTCAGAAAATACTATATTTATAAATTAAGTGATTATTATTTTGTTGTTTCCGTGCTGTGTTATGGTGTAAATATTAATAAGCTATGGAAAGAAAAAGGTGCTTTAACGTGTGGTTTTTATTTTAAAAAAATATTAATATTACACTTTAAATTAGGTCTTTTATGATTACAAGAATACATTGCTTTGGGATGTTTTTGGAATTTCGCTCTTTTTTCAGTTATCAGTGCCAAGATCTAAATCTGTTTAGACGCAATAAATTGGTATAAATTTGGTAGAAATGTCTGAATATTGATGTCAAACTCGTTGACCGCGATCTTTGGTTTGATAATACTATTGTTATTTTATTATTTCATTTATTGATTTATAAATAACCGGGTATATGGACAACAGACAGAACTTTACTAACGTTAAGCTTGCACGACTAAGAATACTGACAATTACTTAATAATAATTTAAATTGTTCTAATTAAATAGGCCTTTCTTTTTATTTCGACGACCAGATAAAAATTAAATGAAATGTCTGTTGTTTTCAAAATATAATAATATTTACGAATTGCTAAATATATATTTAAAAAAAAACGTACTCGATTATTAATAATTGTTATTCTTAAAACACTTTGTTGAAGTACAATTGGGTATAATCATTATTTACATTCTTCTGATCTAATTACTCAGTAAAAATATATTGGAAGAATTCTTGTTTTTAAAGTAATTTCATTGTCACGTTCGTTAATTAATATTATTTAGGTTTGCAGTACTACATATGTACGAGTATATTGATAAAACTAACTAACTACACTCTGAAACTCTGTATGTATGTATTTTTTCTTCATTTAAAATTCTTCTGTAAGCGGTACTTTAAATCAATGAATGTTAAATATAATTTAAATTCATAAATTTTAATTTAATTAATGTAAAATTTAGTTTTCTTTATTTTTTCATTTTTAAAAAAAATAATTCTTGAAGTGTATGAAGTAATGAATAATATATATAAAATATTTTTGACTGCAAATTATTAACTACAGTTTTAATTGAATGAATGTTAAATTTAGTTTTCTTTTTTTTTTTTTCATTTTTAAAATAAATAAATTTAAAAAATAAATAAATCCTGAAGTGTATGAAAGAGTAAATAAAATATATATATATATATATATATATATATATATATATATATATATATATATATATATATATATATATATATATATATATATATATATATATATATATATATATATATATATATATATATATATATATATATATATATATATATATATATATATATATATATATATATAAAATATTTTTGACTGCAAATTATTAACTACATTAAATTGTATTATGTTTTTGTTATATTAACTCCTATCGAAACTGGTTTCGTCTCTCTTAGACTAATATGTATGTACGTTTTTTAACATGAGCGTATCTAGAAGAATTTTTCAGGGGCCCAGGTCCCGGACTTTATATTTTAATAAATTCAGGCCATTTTTTAAATATTTGAGATTCATTTTAGTTTTACTCTGTATCACACGCATAGCAGGGTAGACGAAGGGAACTTGGAAACCTAGTTTTGAACACTTCGTTGCGTTCCCCACTTTCTGCTGAAAATCAGTCGTTACGTGTTGAATCCAACGCCGCGCTTTGCCTTGTCATCAGAACAAAGAAATGAAAACTTTAAATATTTCATTTGTAAATATAAAATTTTCATTCATTCAGCTTCATTTCATGGCAGCAAAATAATTGGGCTAGGCTCAGATCCTGTCTTCCTAACTAGCTAACAATATATATAATTAATATAACTTATTTTCTAACTTAAAACCTAACTTTCATAAGACCGACATTCCGTCCCACACTATTCCGCGGCTTGAGTACCGACTCAGCTGAACCGCCAGGATACGTAATCGACAGGAGCCGGCGCGCGTCGCTCTCAGCGGAGCAACGGAGGAAGCTGAGTCTCCTGAGGACCTCCAGTATACCTACACCGCTGACACCGGTGAGCCACATTTACCATTTGGTACCCTGCCCGAGAAAATGTTGTCATCAGGTACTATTAATTTAGATCCTTGTGTGTTCTAATATTTGTTGGTTTGCTTTTGTTGTGCTTGTTGTTTTTTTTTTTTGGATAAGATCAAAATGATGTTGAAAGAATTTTCTTAAATATATATTTTTTTATTTATTAAGAAAAAATATGTGTATCGCGCTAATATAGTTAGTAAGAGTGTTAAAAAGGTTATTTTCTTCTCGCTTCACGCTCTATCCCTAAATTGGACGGGCAGGCAGAGAACCTACCCACAGTCAAACCACTCCATTTCTCAATTCTCGCTCAGTTTTCAATACATTGCATGTTGAAAGATATATTTTTTTAATCAGGGAGCGATGGAGAAAGCTCAGCTTTCTGAAAAGCCACGTGTACGCCCGAGATCCTCAATCTTTTTTTTCGAATATCCGATTTTTTTTTTGTTTCTTAGCTTGACGCCGTATCTCCCACATAACATGCCAGGCAGAGGAAACACGAGAACCCTAGTGTTAAGATAACAGAAAGTCACTTCCATTTCCCATTTGTCTTCCTCGAGTATGGGAAATAACACCAAATCAATTTGTATTTATTTATTTATAACATTAAGATAGTAGTTGAGGCCTGTCGTGGCGCAGCGGCACAAGAGTGTGACTGTAACCGACAGGTTCTGGGTTCGATCCCCAGTCGAGGAAATGAAATATTTAATATTTTCAATTTGAATATTGAATGTTTCATTTCTTCGCTCTGGTAATAAGGCGTTGAGTTCCGCCACTCAACACGCAATGCCTCAAATTCGGCGGAAAGTGGGGAACGGAAGTAAAACGGAGTGTCATAACACTAGGTTTCACTTCCTTTCCCTCTGCCTACCCTGCCTAGTGCGGGATACAGCGTGAAGCTGGAATTAAGATAGTATAAACAGAAACTTTTGTACGATAATAACCGCATTGTATTTTAAAAAATCCCACCATTGTACATTAAACCAACCCACATCGAACAACGTTCACGATTAGATAGCCTAGTTACATAGAACTGCGAACAGCAAATATTCACACTTTATCATTTTAATTGAATGTAAATCAGATTATAGCCTCAGATACAGACCTAGATAATAACATAATGCGAATCCATACAAAGTAGTATTCTATCGAAGTAACAAAGCGGATTGTCTCTGGAAATAGGGTTTCGGTAATGAAATCTATTTATTTTGTAACATAGTAGACAAATCTCAGTGATCATCGATACTTATATACCGATAATATTAACGCTGTAAATGCGCAGGTTGTGGGTTCGATTTCCACTTGAGGAAATGAAATATTTAATATTTTCAAATTAAATATTTTTTTTATCTTCACGCTGTATCCCGCACGAGACAGGGTAGACAGAGGGAACCCGGGAACCTAGTGTTAAGACACTCCGTTCCACTTGCGTTCCCCACTTTCCACCGAATTTGAGGCACTGCGTGTTGAGTGGCGGAACTCAACGCCGCGCTTTTTGCCTTATTACCAGAGCGAAGAAATGAAACATTAAATATTTAAATTGAAAATATTAAATATTTCATTTCCTCGACTGGGAATCGATCCCAGAACCTGTCGGTTACAGTCACACGCTTGTGCCGCTGCGCCACGACAGGCCTCAAATTATATATTTAATAAGTTTTTTCATTTCTTAGGTCTAGTAATAAAAATAAGCGTGGCGTTGACTCCATTCACTCAACGCACAATGCCTCAATATCGGCGGAAAGGGGTTTCAATACTAGTTTCCTAACTTCCCTCTGCCTATGCTGTCCTGTGCGTGATACAGCGACAAAGCTAACAAAAAATAAAGTTAAATGTTTTTGTTAAACGCGGTTATCTTAGGAGCTATAAGTCTAATTTTTCTTCTGTTGTATAACTATTATAGGGGCCATTGACTGTAGATTGCGGGTTCGTTTTCCACTGGGGGAAATAAAATATTTAAAATATTCATCATCTTGCTCTGGCTACAAGCTAATGCCCAGCTGTGAGCTTTTTATATAATCGTATAAGTATTGCTTCTAAATTTAATTTTACAATGTACGAGTTTTCAATTAAACTCTTTAACCGGATGAATGATGTATATTTATAATTATACAATTTTAGAAACCTCACGTTTGGGACACAGTTCGTGGTCACTGAGTCTTCCTGTGACCATGAAATGAATCATAATGTGTAAAATTGAGAAGAAAATAATAATTATACAATAAAAATTCAATACGTCCGGTAGTATCTGTGACATTTTATTAAAATATGTCAACATATTAGAAATACTAGTTTCTTTGAGAAGTAATAAAAATTAAACAAAAAGAGGCTAAGAAAGACGAGTGCGACTGTAAAAAGATAAGTTATAAATTCGATCTAGGGATCTGTAGGAAATGAGATATTTTAAATTAAATATTTGTGCTTTCATTTCTTCAATCTGGTAAAAAAGCAAAGCGTGACTTCCGCCACTTAACACGCATTGTCTCAAATTTGGCGGAAAGTGGGGAACGGTCTGAACATTAGGTTCCTAAGTTCCCTGTCGTGGGTGAAGGATACAGTGTTAAGCTGAAAAAAAAGCTTCACGTTCTTTTCACATAGAAAGTCAATAGAGGAAAGCTGCTTTGTAAAGAGACAATGGTTCCACACTTTCCGAACAATTTTCGATACATTGAGACATTGATTGACGTAACTTAACGCTGCATTGTTATCTTGCTACCGGATTGAGAAAAAAACAAATTTTTATATTTATCCAAATCAAAAATAGAACAAGATTTCTAAGAATGATTAATGTGGGATCATACAATAAAGATGATTGACTGACAGAGACGTGAAGGTGGAGCTTTAGTAATACTGGTTTGTTTGTGATATTGGGGAATCGATAATGGGTTATTTAAAAATTTTGCATTAGGCTTAAATGTACATAAATTATTTTGCATTTCCTAACTTCTAATTTCGTATAACATACTAATTTCAATAGAGAAGATAGTTGGAACTTTTCTACCACCTGGGAAACACTCTTAAAAAAATTAAGTCGCAGAAACATATACACATATATATATATATATATATATATATATATATATATATATATATATATATATATATATATAAATTTTTATAAGCACATGTCCTATTATTCAGTTGATGAAATTAAAATCTCGATAAGTATATAGTATGTGAACTTGCTTTTAAAATGTAATAAAATGTTATACAAAAGAAATTATTTCCAGCGACATAACATATTTTTGAACACATTATTCACGAAAATAACTAACAACAGCGTGTGCGTAACACAAACAATACGAATAGGGTTGGCAATGTTATAGAAAAAAAACATGGTCTTCCGTGTTAATTAACTGGAGAAATGTCATCCCTGAAATGTTTAAACGTTTAACTTTTAGTAATAGATTTAGGAGATTGAGGGAACCTATCAAATCAAAATATTCTTTATTCAAATAGGCCATTACAAGCAATTATGAATCGTCAAGTTACATACAATTGTCTGTAGTGTCAGTCCTACAGGAAACTACGGAAGGCGGGTCTGCTGAGAATATCAATTAATATATATATATATATATATATATATATATATATATATATATATATATATATATATATATATATATATATATATATATATATATATATATATATATATATATATATATATATATATATCAATTAATATATATATAACATAGCTTCCTGAGTGAGTACCAACAGCATTTATTCGCACGCATTCTTATCATGCTAAGACACTCCACGAACTGTTCAATTTTCTAGACATCGCGTGTTGAGAGGCTCTTACTTCGCTAAGAAATAAAAAAGAAGGAAGGGAAGGAATTTAACGGCGCACTCTGACTTCTTTCAGTTGCCTTGCAAAGAAATGAGCATGGTTTTTGTACTGAGTGGGAATCAATGTTAGGGCCGTCTTGATTACGTACGCTATCATACGCTGTACCATTAATCTATGACCGCCCAATATATAAGACAGAGTTTCACGAAGATACATACGTTTTCCACATTCCGCCATTTCTAGTGGCATTACCAGTCGAGTGGCGTAACTCAACGCCGCGCTTTGCCTATAAGGCATCAGAGGGAAGAAAATGAAAATATTAAGCAAGGGAAATATTCTCTTGTGGCGATCGAACCCACAAGTGCCAATAGAAATTTAGTAACTAAAAATCTATAACGTACGAATACATCCCTATAGTATAAATCGTAAAATGTTTAGTCTAAACGATATTTAGGTTACTGTGATTTAATGGGGCGATACTATTAAGTTTTTGGTAGCATTTCATTTGATCGACAAACAAATGTTAGCGTTCAGTTAATTGCATTTTGATTGCATGTAGAAAAATATTTGTACTTCCTTTAGAGTCCCGTATTGAAAGGGTTAAATGGGACCCTATTGCCAAGACTCCACTGTCAGATCGTCCTCCGTCCGCCCAATCCTTTGCCACAGCTATGAACTTTTGGCGTTTTTATATATCATGTACGGTCTTATCCAGCTTAAGTCGGACTCGCACTTGGCTGGATTTTATTGCAGAGGGAACGTGGGAACCTAATTTTTACGAACTCTGTTCGTATTAAGACATTTCCGGACCCCATTTTTTCGCCCGAGTTCTAAAACCATTGCATTGTATGGCGGAACTAATGGCCGCAAATTATAATAGAAGGGTTTTCTTTCGCAATTTCAAACCTGAAACCAAATAATAGATAGTAAACGCGGTCACAACAAAGTTGCGTTAAATTGTAAATCACTTTGAATTGTTTCCAGCTGTAGACGCGTCAGGGTTGGCAGTGACGTCAGCACGCGACGACTGGTGACTGACACGCGAGAACTGATCATTGAATATCTGTGTTTCCTTTTAAAATTATGTATTTATTTCTTTGAGTGTCTCCCGTAATTTAAAATCTTAGAGGAAATTACGTGAAAACCGTACTTATAATACGTGTATATATATGTATATATATGTATATATATTTTTTGTTGAAATAAAAAATATTCCAAAAGTACCTTCTGAAAGCAAAGAAAAATTACTAAGCGCCGTCATATCTGTTGACAATAGCTTAAATATCCCTATTGAATCTCACCAAGTGAAAGACGTATTCCGCCTCAACTCCCGTGACCCAAACAATCGAACGGTTCTTGTTGATTTTGCTAGCGTTATTATGAAAGAAAAAGTAATCAAAATGTATAGAAAAAACAACAGAGAGTAGACACTAGAGTAACAACTGATAAGTTGAAGTTACCAGGACCTCTCAAAGTTTTGTTCATATCAGAAAACTTAACACCTAAAACGAAAAGGCTTTTCTTACTTGCCCGTGACTTCGCTAGATTAAGTGAATACTCTTATTGTTGGATTGCGAATGACAAGGTATTATTTTGAAAGAAAGAAGGACACAAGTCCATTATTATCCGAAGTGAAGCTGATTTATCCGACCTGAAACCGAAAACATGACTAAATTTCTCAAATTTAAATATATATTGCTGTTTTATTATCTTAAACTTAGTTTTATATAATCTTAAGGTTTTAGTTTTAAATTATGTTTATTTTATTTAATTAAGATATTGTCAAGTTTACACGATCATCACAATCATTTCACAAAAATACTCAAAGACACATATACACGATACATTCACGTTAGTAAAAAAAAAGTCTATTAGTTGGATAGTTGAATTTAAATGTTTCAAAAAAAAAATAAAATAATGGCTAACATAAATATAATAAAAAATATTGATGATTTATTAATGATTATTATGATTCACAAATTTGCTCTTCTGAGCAATGTAAGGAATCTCTGGAGAATATATTAGGAGTGAGAATTCTTCACGTTAATATACGTAGTATAACCTGCAACTTTAACTTATTCTTGGTTTTATTAGAGAGAATAAATTACCAAGTTGACATAATAATACTATCTGAATGCTGGTTGAGTAAGACTTCAGTTATACCAGTATTGCCTAATTTCACTTCCTTCAAATCAAGTCACGCGAATCAAAATGATGGAATTATTATATATATTAGAGATACTCTATCCTGTGAGGTTACTGAACCTGAATTTAGCGACGCAAATTGTCTTCAAATCCAGATTTCTGCCACATTTGTTATAGCTGCATTATATCGATCTCCTTCTAATCATTGCATTGTTCCATTTTTGCACAGTTTAAATAATGTTCTGAGCTCACTAAATTCGTATAAAACTCTGGTTTTAATAGGCGATATCAATATCAACATCAACTCCGCTGCGAACGACTCACGTGCAGAAGAATACTTAAATCTTTGTGCAACTCATGGACTGCTTCCAACTCATACGCTTCCAACGAGAAACTATAATTGTCTAGATCATATAATCCTTCGTAGTCTTAAAAGATCGATTACATATGTGTTCGATGCACCTTTAACTGACCACTGTCCTGTTTATGTTTGTTGTGAACTTAAGGATAAGAAAACATCTGAGTTACAATCTTCTACGTCTGTAGATGAAAAAGCCGTTGTAAGTGAGCTTCAGAAAATTGATTTTTCTATCGTTTTAAATAATACTGATCCAGAGCACGCAGCAGAAAAGCTGGTATCAATTATATCCTCTACTATACAAAATCATACCCGTACTATAGTTCCGTCTTGCAGGAAACGCATCATTAAGCCCTGGATTACTCCTGGCTTACTTCGATGTATTCGTAATCGTGATAAGCTGTTCAAAAGATCGAAAAGAAACCCTAATAACGTAATTTTGAAACTTACTTATACCCGTTATAAGAACTTCTGCAACAACTTATTAAAGAAAGTAAAAGCCAATTACGAAAACAACGAATTCCACAAGGCTAAAAATAACACCAAAAAGACTTGGAATGTTGTTAAAAAAATCTGTAATATATCTAAAGAAAATACCAAGGTTTCATCAAATCTACTGAAATTGAGTGTTGATCCGTTTGAGGCGGTCAATAATGTCAATGACTACTTCGCTGGCATAGGGAAAAAATTTGCGTCCTCTGCTCACTTTAAAGATGTTCCTCACAAATATTCTCCCTACCTGGTTACACAAATAACGCCTAATTCAATGATGTTAAATGGAACGGACAGCCTAGAAATAAGATCAATAATCAGCAATCTTAATAGTCAAAGTGCAGTGGGGTGGGACGGTATAGCCTCGTCAATTATTAAGACTGCAGTAGACATTATTACTCCCCCCATAACCTGGGTATGTGACCTGTGTTTATCTCAAGGAGTATTCCCTAAGGTGTTCAAAACTGCTGTGTGCTGTTTTATAGTTATGTAACAATTTTTTTGAAAATAAAGATTATTATTATTATTATTATATATACATATATATATATATAAATATATATATATATATATATATATATATATATATATATATATATATATATATATATATATATATATATATATATATATATATATATATATATATATATATATATATATATATATATATATATATATATATATATATATGTATACATATATACATATATATTAGAAAAGTTATAGTTTTTTATATATAGAAGGACTATATTAGTTATCTATGCCAAATTGTGTGTTTCTTTCCCTACAGAGGTAAAAAGGTTTTGTGACAATTAATATATATACTTATTAATTATTATACTTACTTAGCTTCACGCTGTATCCCGCACATGGCAAGGTAGGCAGAGGGAACTTGAGAACTTAGTGTTAAGACACTCCGTTCCACATCCATTCTGCACTTTCCGTAGAATTTGACGCGTTGCGTGTAACGACTGGCGGAACTCAACGCCGCGTTTAGCCTTGTACCAGAGCGAAGAAATGAAAACATTAAATATTAAAATTGAAATTATGAAATATTTCATTTCCTCGAGTGGGGATCGAACTCACAACCTGTCGGTTGTCAGCCACACGCTTGTGCCGCTGCCCCATGACAGGCCTCATTAAAAAATAAAATTAAATTAAATTCAGGAATTATTATAAATATATGTAAAACTACGTAATGATAGCTGAAAAAGACCTAGATCAAGCTTTTTACACTACGTTCTTTTCTGTGCCCCAATTGCTGTTTTGGCATAGTCAAGCTGATAAAAAATCATTTATTTACATACAGACTTTCCGTTCGGTTCCTACGAGAGAAATAAACCCTGTAACTAGTAAGTAACTGCTCTAAGCTCTTTAGCTTTACACTGTATCCAGCACATTCTAGGATAGGCAAAGGGAACTGTATACCGTGGTAAGGCAGTTCACTTTCACAAAAAACGTTGTCTGTCAAAACGTTGAGGTATTGTGTGTTGAGTGGCGTAACTCTACGCTGCGCTTTGCCTTGTTACTACTATTCTCCCGGGAAGGAACAAAATCCACAACAGTTACAAGCTTATGCCATGGCGCCGCGATGGCTATGTTTGATTCACTTATAAAGTGTGGAAAAATCAATATAACGTTTTTACCCGCGAACCCAGTGTTAAGCCAAATTCCTGAAATTTTAAACCATTGTGTGTTGTGTAGGCATCGGTATTTTAATTTAACACAATGTTTGTCAAAACATATAAAAATGCGAAAATGAGACGAGAATATCATTAAAAAGGCAATTATATACTTTATTTGCTTTAAAGCGCTTAATTACAGCACATTTTCGAAAACAGAAAAACATATAAAACTATTTATGTCGGAAAGTCACGTACGACCTGTAGCCGTTTCGTTTCGGAATATGTATTTAGTTATAAATTTAAATGCAAAATCGCCCAACAATTTACCTACAGGTTCACTAAAGTAACTGTTGTAATTTTTATTTATCAGCTTCACGCTGTATCCTGCACTAGGCAGGGTAGGCAGAGGGAACGGAAGTGGAACCTAGTGTTATGACACTCCGTTCCACTTCCTTTCCCCACTTTCAGTCGAATTTGAGGCATTGCGTGTTGAGAGGCGGAACTCAACGCCGCGCTTTGCCTTATTACCAGAGCGAAAAAATTAAACATTAAATATTTTAAATTGAAAATATTAAATATTTCATTTCCTTGACTGGGATCGAACCCAGAACCTGTCGGTTACAGTCACACTCTTGTGCCGCTGCGCCACGACAGGCCTCAAATTTTTGTAATTTTTAAAGAAAATCACTAAAGAAAGATATTAAAAAAAATCGTTAAAAGTGTTCGTATTAATGATTAATTTTCAACACTTATTTAACGGATCAATAGTGGAAGTCAACACAACGCTTTATCACGAAGAGCAAAGAAATCCACAACCATCACATTTCAGTTACGCTGTACCAATGTACTACAACGGCGTTGTCTCTCTACACATTTCCAAAATGGCAAATATAACAGAATAAAGCAGCTTATCATGTATAATTATAACGTATCTGTATACTTATAAGTATTAATTACTGTCTGTACATAGAAGATATATTTAAAAACCTGATTGGGAACGTTTATTTACGTAGCAGGTACCAAAATGGTGACTTTTTGTTTAAAGAAATCTGTTTTTCTGTGCATTGCGACGCGCTAATGTCAAAAAACGGCAAACCATGCAGTTAATAAATAAAATGCACTTTAAGTATATTATATTTTTTAAAACCTTTAATGTATATTTTATTAAAATCGGCTAATAAATAAATAAAACAAACTACGTCAATTTAAAATATTTAGTCCCGCAAAATTATAACATTTTTTTTTCATTAACTAGGCTGAAGTTTTCAGTTTCCATGATAGATATAGTCTTAAAAGTGATAATGTTATCAGAACACCAAAGTAATTGAGATTACTAAATATAATAGTAATTCAAGCGGTCAAAGCCGGGCGGTTAGCTAGTTTAAAATAAACGAAAATAAATTGAAATTATTCTTACAATGGCTACCACTACCAGTTGTTTACTCCGTCACCTGTCACTCCAACAATCAAGTGTTGCGAATACTTGGCAGCCACACCTGCGTACGTACAGACAGACGGCGATGAGTTTAATTACTCTGAAAACACTTAAAGCTGACATTTTGTTATTTATTGACTGAAAAAAGACTATAAACGGTGGTTGTGGGATCGATTCTTATTTGGGGAAATAAACTCAGGTTCACAGGTATGCAGAGGGAACATGGGAACCTAGTGTTAAGACACTCCGTTCCACTTTCGTTCCCTGCCGAATTTGAGGCATTGTTCAGTGGCGGAGCAATTGCGTTTTGCCTAGTACCAGAGCGAAGAAATGAAAACATTAAATATTTAAATTGAAAATATTAAATATTTCATATGCTCGAGTGGGGATCGAACCCACAATATGTCGTTTACAATCACACGCTTGTGCCACTGCGCCATGACAGGCCTCATATAAACTATTTTTACTTAATCGTTCCTGTAACAAGGCAAGACGCGACGTTATTTTCCTCTCTCTACTCTATGCAAGATCTCGAAAATTGAACGGGAAGTGGGGAACATAGTGTTTTAATACCAGGTTCCCTTAATCCATCCGGCTATAAGCGGAATACATTATGTAGCTACATAGAGTTTATTATTAACATATCATATGTAACATATTAATATATGGTTGGCTTAAATCGTAGGTATACCTGCTATGTTTATTCTTTGTCGATATGTTATTTGGCAAGTGTAGGAGTATAACAGAAATGCAAAATCGCCCTTTATTTCATTTCATACAACTGAGAATACATTTTTTTAATTATAAAAACCTTCTGATAGTATATACGTATATTTATTATTATTTTTTTAATTTTAAAAGTTACACTCCAAGCTCACGATATCACTTTTTAGCGACATATATTTTTCAGGGCATAAAAAAAATGTTTTAAGGCATTTTTTTCCTACTTGGTAGATATTGCGTATTTTAATTTCGTCATATTCGTAAAAAAATACAGCGTTAAAATTTGTCACTCAACACGCAATGTCTCGAAAATTGCTCTTCTGCAAGAGTTGATAATTCTGCAAGAGTTGATAATTAAAAATGATTAAGTCAATTTAAAATATTTAGTTGGAAGAATATTGCTACCGTTTTTCTATTCCTTTAACTGAAATTTTAGTCTTCAATGTTAAGGTGTGTATTAATGTGTATTAAGGTATTGTCTTAAAAGTGATAATTATATTAAAACAAGAAAGTAATCGACAGGCGAAGCCGGGCGAGTCGCTAGTTTTATAATAAGCTTAGGTTTACCTTAACATTTTTGTCTATTCTTGTTCAATATATAAGTATGTTATGCAAAAATACTGAATTTGTTTATAGTTTGATATAATTTACGATATAATTATCATACTTCTACTACACCAGCGTCCGGTGAGAATGAACATAAAATATGTAAAGTGCATATTAATTTAAGCATATTGAGGAAAGTATTTTTTAATACAAATATTTTGTAAGAAATTGTAGGGGCCTGTTATAGCGCAAGGGCACAAGCGGGCGGCGGCTTAAACTTACTGATAACAGCGTCATATAATTTCAATTATGAACATTCTATGATCGATCTATTAAAGTTGAGGCCTGTCGTGGCGCACAAGCGTGTGACTGTCAATGGAACAGTTTGTGGATTCGCATATATGATTCGCTATAATAATAAGGACATAATAATAAGAGATAAGAGTATGATAATAAGGCAATAATAATAGGGCTATTCTAATAAGGCTAGATAATTAAGGTCTGCCTTGGTACGAGGATACAAACGTGCGGCTTTCAACGTGATGGGTTACGGGTTCGATTTTCACTAGAGGAAAAAAAAAGACTTAATATTTTCATTTTCCTCATTTTGGTAACAGTGCCCTGTTACTAAAATGAGGAAATGAAGCGTTTATAAACAAAAGAAAATATTTTTTTCAATTATTTTTAATTTAAATATTTAATATTTTCATTTAGTCGCTCAGTTAACAAAGCACAGCACTGTGTTGATTGCCGCCTTTCAACGCGCAGTGCCTTACGTTCGGCGGAACGTGGGGAACGGAATAAAGTGCTAGAACACTAGATATATTTAAAACTACTAAATAAAAAAAATGACAAAACTATAAAAATCATGGCCACACCGCTGTTCTTGATATAACGGAAAGATTCATTAACGCAAACGACATATAAGAGGAGAGTAAAAATTATGAGCATGCAATATCCGGCGTAGAAGAACTGATATAGCCGTTTAATATTGGAATATTTTGAGTTTTTCGTACATCTTTACGCTATCCCACACATGGCAGGGTAGGCAGAGGTAATTTGGGAACGTAGTGTTGGACACACCGTTCCTATCAAAACACTTTCGTTCACCACTTTTTGGAGTGACGAAACTTAAAGCTGAGCTATGCTTTGTTACCAGATGTGTATGATAATTTATTTTGATGGCTCTACTTTTATAATCACATACATATTTAACTCAGCTTCACGCTGTATCCCGCATATTGCAGGGTAGGCAGAGGGAACTTGGGAACCCAGTGCTAAGACACTCCGTTTCACTTCCGTTCCCCACTTTCCGCCGAATTTGAGACATTGCGTGTTGAGTGGCGGAACTTAACGCCGCGTTTTGCCTTATAGGCGCCAGATACCAGAGCGAAGATAGGAAAACATTAAATATTTAAATTGAAAATATTACATATTACATTTGCTCAAGTGGGATCGAACCCAGAACCTGTCACACGGACACGCTTGAGCGCTGCGCCACTACAGGACGTACATAAATACTAAGTTTAATTTAATTCTCGCGAACTCTACCCTTATTTGACTGTGAATTAAACCTACTACCAACGTTTTGTAGTGCTAAAAAATACCCTTATCAATGCAATACGCTTTTTACCGCAAAACAGGTAGAAAAATTGGCAACCTAGTATTAAGACAATCCGTTCCTTCTAAGATAGTTCAATTGCTCAATTTCCGCCAAATTAGAGGCATTGCATCTTGAGTGGTGAGACTTAACGCTGCGCTTTGCCTTGTTACTAAAATGAGGAAACTGAAAATATATATTTTTTTATTTCCTCTAGTAGAAATCGAACCCATAACCCATCACATTTTCAGTCTCACGTTTATGCCCTCGTAACACGACATACTTTTATTATTATAGCCTTATAATTATACTCAGCTTCACGCTGTATCCCGCACATGGCAGGGTAGGCAGAGGGAGCTTGGGAACCTAGTGTTAAGACACTCCGTTCCACTTCCGTTTCCCACTTTCCGGCGAATTTAAAAGCGGTACTCAACGCCGCATTTTGCCTTGTACCATATTATTACTTATTATTATAGCCTGTCTTGGTGCAGGGGCACAAGCGTGTGACTGTTAACGCGACAGGTTGTAATTTCGATACAGAATATTCAATGTTTTCATTTCTTCTCTCTAGTCGCAAGGCAAAGCGCGGCGTTGAGTTCCGCTACTTAACACGCAATGCCTCAAATTCGTCGGAAAGTGGGGAAACCAACGGTGTTTCTTAACTGGGTTTCCAAGGTCCCTCTGTCTACCCTGCCATGTGCGGGATACAACGTGAAGCTGAAAATAAAAGATTATTATTTATATAAAAGCTTAATTGCCCAAGATGGCGTTGAACTCACAACCGTGCGTTTTATAATCAGCCGCTATGTTATGGTCACGATGTTCTCATATTATTCAATTATTTTAAGTATAAATTTATTTTGTACTAAGAATAACTGTGTATTATTTATTTTTAAGGCCTGTCGTGGCGCAGCGGCACAAGCGTGTGAATGTAACGGACTGGTTGTGGGTTTGATTCCCACTCGAGGCAAAGTGGCAAAGTGGCTCGAGGCGAAGTTTTCGGCGTTGACTTCTGCCATTCAACACGCAATGCCTCTATTTCGGTGGATAGTGAGGAATGGAGTGTCTCAATACTAGGTTCCCAGGTTCCCTCTGCCTTCCATGCCATGTGCGGGATACAGCGTGAATCTGAGTAAATTTATTTTTGCAATAGAACTTTATATAATAAAGATGTTGTAAAGACGTTAAGTGTTGTCATATATTTCAAAGACGCGCCCACAAGAAGGACTATTTTGAGACGATTGTAGGGGTTTGGGTTATTTTTAGTATAAGAGAAGGTTTACATGTCATCCGTAAACTGTTTTTTTTTTATTTTTTCACTACAAATAGTAATTAGTGTTCAGTCACTTCGTAATCCACTAAATATTTTTTAGATCTTCTGTGACAATGTGGCCCAGATACTTGAATTGGTGTACTCTAACAAGATTTTTACCGTTAAGCTAAGTGAAGGCACATTTTCCGGCAGTCTGTTACCGGCCTTAAACACTAGACATTCACTTTTCTTATCATTGTACACCAACCTATGCTCTTCAGCATATGACTCACACAAAGCCAGCATCTTTCTAATAGCACTGACAGAGGGAGCCAGCAGCACCATGTCATGCGCGTAACTAATATTATTAAAACAAACTCCACCAATGTGGCATCCGAGACGCTGCCGGCCGCTGAGTGCTTCTATCAGCGCATTGACATAGTGGTTAAAAAGCTTAGGGGAGCTCAAGCCTCCCTGTCTTACCCCACATACCAATCTATATGGCTCCGAGTATTGGTTTGCCCACTTAACAGAATTTAGTTGATTATTATGCCAATATTTAAACAATAAAATCAATTCAGCAGGCATTCCCACCTGATTAAGCTTTTCCCACAAGATGTTATATATGACTAGATCGAAAGCTTTCGACAGGTCTAAGAATCTGACATATTAAGGAGTGCTTCGTTTGGTGTAATAACCGACAGCGTGCTTTAAGCTCAGAATTGCGCTTTCCGTGGACGACTGAGATCTAAATCCAAATTGCAATTTGTTAATGCGCAAATAACAATCTAACTGAGCATTAAAGCACACTGTCAAGTATCTTCACAACGATTGTTGCTAAGGAAATAGGCCTATAATTCGAACTGTTAGCTAAATCTCTTGTTTTATTTTTAACTATCGGCAACAGGACCGTTCTCATCAAATTCGGGAGTAAGTATGAATGAACTATACACAAGTTAAAAAGAAATGCTATCGAAACAGCAAGGCGAGGGCCCGCGTGCTTCAGGTGCTCGATGCTGAGACTATCGTGGCCAGGTGATTTGCCTTTAGTCATAGACTGTATAATTTTAATAACCGTTTTAGCGTTTACAGACATGTTAATGTAGTTTAGATCAATCTCAGCATCGTGCACCCCAACGGACGACCTCTGTGAAGACTGTGCAGTAAACTGTTTTCTAAAGAGGTTTGCTATAATTTTGGGCTCACTCATGCCATTAATAACTGCTGACAACCCCGGTCCAGCGCTTAGTTTATTAGTGCATTTCCAAAATTTTCCGAAATCACCCTTACTGTGATGCGATGCAAGCGCATCCATCCTTATTTGTACTTGATGATTTTGGCACCATTTAATCTACTTTTAAATATTTTACGACTATTTACCATTTCATTATACAGAGCACCACTATTGGGCTTGCCATACCAAACCCACATAAGGAACTCAGATCTGGCTTCCCTATGCGCATCATTTACATGTATATTCCAGCCTCTTAGCCTATCTGGAAAACGAGAATTCGAGTTTTTTCCCTTAATGTCATAAGATACTGTAGCTGCTTTAGATAATATTGATATCAAGGAGTTGTAGAATTTATCAATAATAGACCTATGATTTTTATTAATATTTTCAAATTAAATATTTAATTTTTCATTTTCTTCGCTCTGGTAACAAGGCAAAAGCTCGACGTTGAGTTCCGCCACTCAACACGCAATGCCTCAAATTTGGCGGAAAGTGGGGAACGGAAGTGGAACACTAGGTTCCCGGGTTCCCTCTGCCTACCCTGCCTCGTGCGATACAGCGTGAAGCTAAAAAAGAAAGAAGAAAGAAAGAAAGAGAACAATTATCTATATTTATTGTTTATTTAGTATATATACTACGCTTATATAATAAATACGAACATAAATCCTTACAATCTTGTACTCTCAGCTTCACGCTGTATCCCGTACGAGGCAGGGTAGGCAGAGGGAACTTGAGAACCTAGTGTTAAGACACTCCGTTCCACTTCCGTTCCCCACTTTCTGCCGAATTTGAGACATTGCGTGTTGAGTAGAGGAACTCAACGCCGCGCTGTGCCTTGTAATGAAAACTATAAATATTTAAATTGAAATATTAAATATTTCATTTCGTTGAGTGGGGATCGAACCCACAACCTGACGCTTGTGCCACTGCGCCACGACAGGCTTAATACCAGAAACCAGTATATAATTTTTGTAAGAAATACATAGTACGTGCGAGGGTCAATAAATAAATGAAAACAAATGTAGTAAACGAATAAACAAAATTCGTTCAAAACTAAGCTCATACAATACACCTAAATAAAGAATAGAGAAGTTATAATAATATCTATACTTATAATAAATCTGTGACCGATCACTGTCTGTTCATGGAAGATATATAAAGAAAAAAATTATACGGGACGTTTGTAATAGGGCTAGAAGTAGTTATTTTTAAACATTTCGTCTGTTTGTCTATTTGGTGTTTGTTTTTATTTTAATCGGTTAGTAAATAAAAAAAACCTTTTTTTTCTTTTTTTTTTCAGCTTCACACTGTATCCCCCACGAGGCTGGGTAGGCAGAGGGAACCTGGGAACCTTTTATTAAGTCACTCCGTCCCACTTCCGTTTCCCACTTTCCACCGAATTTCAGGCATTGCCTGATGAGTGACGGAACTCAACGCCGCGCTTTGTCTTATTACCAGAGCGAAGAAATGAAAAATTTAATTTAAATTTAATTTCGTTTCCTCGACTGGGGATCGAACCCAAAAGCTGTCGGTTACAGTCACACGTTGGTGCCGCTGTGCCACGACTTAAAAAAAATATGTCAATTTAAAATAATTATTTCAACGAAACTGTTATAAAATTTTAATTCATTTAGATAAAGTTTCTGTTTTCAATGTAAATATATTGTCTCATAAGTGAAAATAACATAATGTAATTCAAGCGGGCGAAGCCAAGCGCATGCGATAGTCTTCTATAAAGTCAAAAGTAAATAATTAACATGTAAACCGACGTTATAACTCTTTTGCCACGTAAGAGCGATTTAATGCTATGAGACAGGCAATTTGAGTATTTTTAAAGTCCATTAGATAGACGCGTGGCCTTGTTCGGTTGTTGGTATCATTTGTAATATAAACAGGATTGGGGAAAGTGGAACGATATTTTCTTATAAACTGAGAGTGATTTTTAACCGACTTTGCAAAAAAAAAGTTTGGCATTTATTTATAATAATTGCTTTGTTGCTTAAAAGCCTAATCAAGCAAAATATTTTTGTGTAAAGACGTTTTTGTGTAAATACATTTTTGTTCAGCAATTCCACTCGGTGGCTTTATTAGGTGGATTAAAAGTTATATCTCTCTAAATAAAGTGATTTGTTTTAAAAATATAATTTCTACAAGTAGATATCGTACCGACGACCAACGTGGTTACAGTTAAATCACCAGCAGCAACTAGCTGCGTCACTTTCTACCGAATTTGAAGAACTCACGCCGCGCTTCGCCTAGTTACCAAAGCGAAAAAATTAAAACATTATAAATCTGAATTGAAAATATCAAAAAAAAAATTCCTCCAATCCTCCCTGCCTCATAATAATAATGCCTCGTTTACAGAGTCACGCAACGACGTTTTGTTATACCATTGAATATACCCTGTAAGTGTAATACTGTCCACATTTTTATACGCTTATTACAAATGTGATTGATTAATATGTATATTGCCGTTGCATCTCAATACATTTTTGAAAATGTTATGTATGTCAAAGAAAATATTAACAAGTTTACTAAAATCAGTGATGTACATAATATTAATAATAGAAATAGGCTTAAAGTTAGTGCGCCTGTAACTCGATTGCATCGAGTCCGTAATTCTTTTATGGGACAGGGTCTTCGATGAACTATTCATGAATAGTTGATCGAAGGACAGGGTGTACACTTTTACAATAGGATCCCAGAAAACGTCAGAGAAATTTCTGTTTCACAATTTAAAAAAGTTATGTAAAGACGTTTGTGTGTTAAAGGTTATTACCAAATTAACGATTTTATAAATGATAACACGCCTTGGGAATAAAATGCTCGCTCCAGGCTGTTTCAAGTGTATCATTGTCACATAATTTATATAATTATGTAAAGTTTTGTTAAAAAAAAAGACATGTCCCGTTGAGTTTCTTTCGCCGGTTCTTCTCAGATCTGAGGCAGTAACTTTAGTGAACTGGTGGTAAATTGTTTGACGTTCAAAAAACGAAGCTTGTAACTTCTTATTTTGAATAAAAATATTTGAATTTGTGATTTTTATCAAAATCTTTATATATTTCTTAATATTTTTTATGCTAAGTAAGAGAACAGCGATTTTAAAAATAAATACGATGGACAAATAAAGAGAAATAAACTGGCAACACTAAACTTCCACAGCTTATAAAGGAAACGAGTTATTCTGAAGAGAAGTGACAGGAAATTACATGCAAATACAATAAGCTATCTCATCTTGATGACTGCAATAGTTATATAACAATCTTCATACAACAATAAATATGCTTAATTTTGTTTGTCTGTTTTTTTTCTTTTTTTGCTACTTTCTTTAGTTTATTTTACATAATCAATGATTTCCCATTTTTTTCTTCGGTAGAAGCGCTTTTCGTTCTAATGATTACAGTAGGACTTAGCAGCACCAGAACTAGGAAATTAAAATAACAACTCTTGTATATATTTTAAATGAAACAATTTTAAATATATTGATTGGTGAGCATTTCTGGAAACCCGACGTTTCGAACACTTTACAGTAGTCCGTGGTCACGGGTAGAGGTCGGGTTTCCAAAAAGGATTACCAATCAATACACGCGATTAATCCGTTTAAAAGTGTTTCATTTAAAATGTGTAACAATAGCGAAAATCAAAGACATTATCGTATTTTTTTTTATTTACTATTTTTTTTTTTTGTTTTGTCTTAGGTCTGTATAGTTGGACATGCTTTTGGACACGCTTACCTCAAGAAGTTCTTTTTTTAACCTTTTTCTCATACATATTTGCATTTAAAATTTGTATTTATATATGTTTGTATCTACCTACATTTGTATAGTTCTATAGCTCTTTCTTAGTGTTAATAGGTTAATTATACTAAGGAGATAAACATAAATAAATAAAGTTCTGCCTACAAAGGCCTGAAAACACAGAAAAGTACACTACCGCCACCAACAGTGAAGCTTTGTAACTAAATAACTGTCAAAATGAACGTTCGTCGAGCTTTCGTTTTGTCAATTAGATGGCGTTGTTTTATTTTCTTTTATATAATTCAATGAATGATTATTTTTATCAGTGTTAACATGATTTCTGTTTACAATTTAAGTCTAATAAAATGAAAGACTGAATTATGATGATGCTGTATAGCTAAGAGATATAAAAAAAATGGATTGCTAATATTTTTATTCAAACTCGCAAAAAATCACGTGGTGCAGTGGATAGCGTCTGACTGCAAGCACAATGGTTGTGTGTTCGATGCCTGTTTAGGGATGTGAACTTTATGGTTTTCTTTTAGCTTCAGGCTTTATCCCGCACGAGGCAGTTCCGCCACTCAACACGCAATGCCTCAAATTTGGCGGAAAGTGGGGAACGGAAGTGGAACGGAGTGTCTTAACACTAGGTTACTGGGTTCCCTCTGCCTACCCTGCCTCGTGCGGGATACAGCGTGAAGCTCACCTTATGATATTATCTTTAATTCAGGCGAAAACGGAAAAAATCGGGTACCTGATATTATAGGGTGACCAGCTCTGCCCGTCTACTTTTTTTTTTATGGGAAAGACGGCAAACGAGCGTACGGGTCTTCTGGTGGTAAGTGATCACCGTCGCCCACGGCCCCGTGTAACTCCAGAGGAGCTACAGGGGCGTTGCCGTCTTTTAAGGTGGAAGGGCACCGGGGCCCGGCATTACCTAATGCGAAACGCAGTGGCCAAAGCCACTACTTAACGCCGGACTTAAATGCCGGGGGTGGTAACGATCCGGTCGAGTCTGCCCATGCGTGTTGCCATTGCTGGCAACGTGACTCTACCACACGCACTTTAGTCGCCTCTTACGACACCATCAGTACCAGGGTGATCCTATTCTAAGCCGGGATCACAGTCTGCTCTGTAATGATGCAAAAAGATATAGTAAACTTGCTTGTTTGTAGTTAAGTATCGTGTGAATTCAAGCTACACTTCAAAGAAATCATTATTTTAAAATCACACACAGACACTTCAATTGTATTTATAGAATTTACGTAGGTAACTTTTGTTTATGTTTTCTATCTATCCCTACTATTTAATTTTGAATTCACTTTCCCTCCCTAAAGATGGTATCTGGAATGTAGAGGGTCACGTCACTCTGTTTATCTTGTACCTAGCCAAACACTTCCAGTCGGGCTGAAATGATCATATTTTTTAACTTCACGCAGTATGCCGCATATTACCGGTGTAGGCAAACGTAATTTAAGAGCATAGTGTTGTGACACTCCGTAAAATTAAAGCATTCCGTGTTAAGTGGTTGTACTTAATCTTGCCTTAGCCTAGTTATTGGAGCGAGGGATATGAAAATATTAAATGTTTAATAACTGAGGCCTGTCGTGGCGCAGCGGTTTTACACTTTAAAGGACAAAGTGTCCTGTTCGATCACCATTCGAGGAAATGATGTATTTAATATTATCAAAATGAAATATTTAATGTTTTTAACAAACAACAAAGACACATTCTAAGGTTCATATATCTAATTCGAAAAGGATTTTTTAATTTCATTTTTTGGTTCCAATATAGTAAAGCTAGGATTTAAACAAACTCTTCAATTTTAAATATTAATATACTTATAATGGCAATGCGCGGCGTTGAGTTCCACTACTCAATACGCAATGCCTCAAAATCGGCTGAAAGTGGGGAACGGAAGTGGAACGGAGTGCCTTAACACTAGGTTCCCGTGTTACCTCTGCCCACCCTGCCTCGTGCGGGATACAGCGTGAAGTTAAAAAAAAATATATACAGATATGAATTTACTATTATATTCACTCATTCACTCAGCTTCACGCTGTATCCCGCTCATAGCAAGCAGGATAGGGAGAGGGAACTTGGGAAGCTGGTGTTAAGTCACTCCGTTCCGTTTCCGACTTTCTGCCGATTTTATGGCATTGTGTGTTGAATGGCGGAACTCAACGTCGCGCTTTGCCTTGTTACCAGAGCGAAGAAATTATAATATAAATATAATATAAATTAAAATTTTCGTATCTTTGAGTGGAGATCGAACTCACAACCTAGCGTTTTACAGCCCCACGCTTGTGCCTATACGCGACCATGCCTCTAATTTTGCTATTATAATAAAATATCTATACCGCGTGCGTTCATTTAAGGAACTAATTTCCACCCCGCATGGCAATAGTAATGTGATTCTACGCCAATTATAAGGCAGATAGCTTTCAGAGTTAATTAAGAACGCTAGAGTGCCATACTTTCCTATAGGGGGGAGTAGACTAGGTTATTGAATATTGTTCTACTTTATAAACTAATTTGCTTTGAAGGAATTGGATATCATCGTAGCGCAATTAGATATCTGGTTAAATATATGTAGATATTATCTCTTTAAACTTCACGTTGCATTCCGTCAAAGCGTAAGGTTCGCAGAGGGAACATGGGAACCTAGTGTTAAGACACTCCGTTCAATTCTCCCACTTTCCGTCGAATATAATTCTTTACGTGATTGACGTTACAAGATTACGTGATTAGAATTGCGTGTTGATTGGCGGAACTCAACGCCGCGTTTTGCTTTGTACCAGAGCGAAGAAATAAAACATTACATATTCTAATTAAGATATATATAAACATATCTATATATTTTTTGTAATTTAATAGATTTAATAGTACAGTACAGCTAACTCCTGAAGCAACAGGAAAAAATAAAATTCTACTTTTCATAGTACACAAACTTTGTTTACGTTCTAAGAACTAGGTTATAAATAAGCTAAGGCTCCTTCAATAATAATAACTAAACGTTTTCTAACTAGACCCGAGCCGTAAAACCTGTGAGCCAAAAAAAAAAAAACACTACAAAAATTCGCTTAGAGAACGTTTACAGCGTTAATTAATAGTAATCTATACGTACATATAATAAATCTGTAACTGATCGTTGTCTGTATATAGGAGATATATGAGAAAAATGATTATTGGGGTTATTTTTGGTGATTTAATTTTTTTTGTGTTTGTTTGCGCTAACCTCAAAAATGTTTTACTGGTTAAAATGCAATTACCAATATTGTTTTTTTAGTGTTTGTTCTGTTTTAATAAAAAAATATATAAAATTTGCCCCGAATTTGAACTTGTTATTATCATTTCAAATTTGTATGTGTCCATATAGTTAATTAATTGTACAATAAATATGTTTGTAAATAGAATAATCACTAGATTTACCAATAAATACATATATGTGGTTCTGTACTACTAATAGCGACTAACCTTGTGTTGTTTAGTACAGACAACAAAAAAAGTTATGAATATTATTTTAATAACCCATACTTATAATAAATCTGTAACTAATTTTTCTCTAAAATGTTAGTTTTCAATGTATATATATATATATATATATATATATATATATATATATATATATATATACATATATATATATATACATATATATATATATATATATATATATATATATATATATATATATATATATATATATATATATATATATATATATATATATATATATATATATATATATATATATATATATATATATATATATATATATATATATTGTCTTAAACTAAAAGAGAAAATAATTGAGATTGCGTAATTCATGCGGGCGAAGTCGCGGGTAGGTCGTTAATTATGAAGGATTCTATTAATATTATAAATGAGAAAGTTTCTCAGGATGGATGTTTGTTTCACTTTCACACTAACAATAAACTTTACAATAACATAATTTATACAACTAAATAGCACATAGGCTATAATTTATGTACAGATTTTTAAATTACTGTCTGTACGTGAAAGATGTATTAAAGAAAAATTAATGGGGGGTGCTTAATAATATAATCTGTCGGTTTCTCTGTTTGTCTGTGCGTTTGAACGAGTTAATCTCAGAAATAGCTAACCAGATTTAAATGCAGTTTTCACTCTTATATTTTGGCAACCTTTCCTTTACATTTACTGTTTATTTTCGGTGGATAAATGTATAGATAAAAAAGTAATGTCAATTTAAAATTTTAGTTTGACAAAATTGTTAACTTTTTTATTCACTTACCTGGAATTTTAGTTTTAAATTGATAATTTTATTAGAACAAGAAAGTAAATGAGATTATTAAATAAAATATTTTAATCTGGGCAAAGTCGCGGGCGTGTCACTATGAAATATATAAAGATGAGAACGAACAAGATATACCTATATCATTCCAATTAAAATTTGCGAATCTTAAAATTTAAAACCGAAAGAAATGAAATATTTAATATTTTGTTTCCTTTGCTGTGGTCCGAAGTAAACGTCACTCAACACTAGGTTCAGGGCCTGGAACCCACCCTGGTATGTGCGGGATATTTATTACTTATTTATTTATTGATCCACCAACGCTTGTTTACATCACTTCATACAAAAAATGGATAAACAATACACAAAATTATATCTAGATGCAACAAACACTTATAGGCAGATACACCATGCTCAAAAAAGACTAAATAATACTAACCTACTAAGCGCCGCCAACAAGATACAAAATAAAAGTTAATAACTAACAAATGAAAAACAAAAACCAATCAACTTTAACATGTACCTACATGCTTAAAACGATCTGAGTTTTGTCTTTTTTTTTTTGGACACAACGTGAAACTAAAAAAAAACTTATATCATCCATTTTGTAGAGATCTACGCGATTAAAACTGAAGAAATAATGAAGTAAGTAGTATATTGTGACGCAGTGATACTTTATCTGGCTGTCAACGGGATGGTTATAAGTTGGGTTCCCAATTTAAAAAAATCATTATTTCTATTTCGTTAAAGTTCCGAAACTCAACACGCAATGTTTCGAAGTTAGGGTGAAGTGGAACGGAATGTTTTGGATACATTCCCGTCTAACCCTCTTTTTGCGAGAAATAGCGTGAACCTAAAAAAAACGTCACTGGACAAACAATTTTTATAAATTTATCAACAATACTTTAAATATAACTCTGTATAATATAATTAAGTATAAATATAATATAATTTAGTAGAAAAAAAAATAAAAGTTTTCCAATAATTTTCCACGTCCGGCAGTACATTACCGACCGTCCGAATAGACGCTTCTCACTGCCCATTGCACTCCAGGCCCTGAAGCGATACACCCGCGTGGAAGAATATCCCAATTTTACAAGTAAAATCCTTTGTTTTGACTGTTTTTACATTAAAATGAGCGAGATCGATGATAAATTACAACAGGTATGTCATATAATAGATTTTTAAGAGATATTTTTAATAATTGTTGATACTTATTATTGGGGCTTATACATATTGTTTTCGTATTTAAAATGCAAAAGTTTATTTTCAACTTTTTCTTTATACTTTTGAGATATCGAATGTAAAGGCGTAACATAACACCGCAGTTTGTTTAACCATATTAGTTATATATTTATAAATAACCACTTCCAAAGTAATATTTAAATGTGCAAGCAATGATATTTGTATGCAGGCACGTCTCAAATTGTTGATACCGCAATTTATGTTATAGTTAACATATATTTTTTTTAATTTCACGCTGTATCATGCACATATCAGGGGGAGGCAGAGGGAACATGAGAACCTAGAGTTAAGACACACTATTGCTTATTGTCTGCCGAATAAGGTATTGCGTTTTGAGTGGCGAAATTCATTTTTTGCCTTATTACCAGAGCGAGAAAATGAAAATATTCAATATTTTCTCGAGCAGGAATCGAACCCACAACCAACAGTCGCACGGGCCTCTAGTTTAAATATAACAATCTTTTAAGTAATTGATGGATTGTTTTGTTATTCACTCGAGATAAACATCTGTGATTCTTTATATGTAGAACTAAAATTATCATACATCGTATTCGTTCAACTCATTCAGTTTACGACTCCGATGAAATTATTAGTATTATTGTTTACTTTTTAAATTATATTTAGTATCTTTTTTTAGTAACCTAATCTTTTTTTTATTCTATTTTAAATAGGTAATTTTTGATTTCAAGTGATTTAATTATGAGGCCTGTCGTGGCGCAGCGGCACAAGCGTGTGACTGTAACCGACAGATTCCGAGTTCGATCCCCAGTCGAGCAAATTAAATATTGAATATTTTCAATTTACTGTTAATAAGTGAGTTTCGCCACTCAACACGGCGTAAAATTCGGCGGAAAGTGGGGAACGAAAGTGGAATGGAGTGTCTTAGCACTAGGTTACCGGGTATCCTGTGTCTACCCTGCCTCGTGCGGGATACAGCTAAAAAAAAAAGAGTGATTTAAGAAATATGTCACGAAAAAATAAAGAACATAATGAATTGCTGAGGTCATTCGTGGCGCAGGAACACAGTTGTGTGGTTGTAGGTGAGACATATGTGGGTTCGATATCAACCTCAAAAAAGAAAATGAAATGGAAATATATTTTATATTTCCATTTTATATTCTTTACTCCGGTACAGAGGCAAAGCGACATTCAGTTCTAGCACACAATGCTTTATACTAATTTTAACCGTAGGTACAACATATACAAAATTATTAAATATAATAAAACTACAAATTTATTAAGGTAGCGGGATTTGTTACTACGCCTCTTAGATGGCTTCCATGGGTAATCGGTTTTTCTTTCCTAAGTATGGAATAACACTTCAAAAATAGTAAAAATACTCAATGCTACAATTCAGCGGAAAGTTGAAAACGGATTTGGAGTGTCTAAACACTATGTTCACACTGTTTATATGCGGTATACTTTGTATGACGCCTGTCGTGGCGTACCGGCACAATGGTGTGACTGTCAACGATAGGTTGTAGGTTCGATGCTCTACTCGAGAAAATGAATATGATGATTTAAAATTTTCAAATTAAATATTTAACGTTTTCATTTCTTCGCTCTGGCAATAAGGTAATGCGCGGCATTAAATTTCGCCACTCAACACGCATTGCCTCAAATTCGGCGAAAAGTGGAGAATGAAATTTGAATTGAACGGAGTGTCTGAACACTAAGTTCCCAAGTCTCCTCTGCCTACCCTGCCATGTGCGGAATACAGCGTGAAGCTGAGTGAGAGTGAGTGAGTGAGTTCTTGTTAAATTTCAATAAATTAGGTAGGCTTATGGCTTATAGGAATAGGCATATAGCAAAGTAATTCTAGAAAATATCCCGTTGAAACATAAAAAATCCTTCCCCTAATGAGGATTGAACTGACATCCACTCAGACACTATGCCACTGTGCTATAACGGTCTCAAAAAATAATTAGACATTAATTGGGCTATACTTATATATTTTGCGCCTATCATAAGCAGAAATATTGTACATAAACATCGATTATTCTTAGCTAAATGCTTTTATCTCATAGATACGTACAAGCGTTAATGTAAACGCAGAGTGGGCGGTTGTAAATGGTTCGCTGGGGTCAATTACTTGCTCCGTAAATGCGCCTCACTTCAGCTAAATTGTTGTCTTAAGTCGTAACCTATTTTATGTATGAGATATATATATCTATTTATATACTGCTTTTTTCTCGCTTTACGCGGGATTCACCCGCGCCCCGTTCAGATTTAAAATTAAAAATTTACCTTAATAAATATTGATAGTTAAAAACAAAGAATGTCAATCATGCCAATATTATTAATTTCTGTTTGATACGCTTTTATGTCAAAATTATGCAACTATTATAATTTGAACACATTCTTAGAGGTATCACTCCAATGTTTTTTACACAGGATACATTTCATTAAAAAAATATGTCACTTCAAAGTTCAAATTTATACGCTATTGAGTATCCATACAGCCGTTTTAAATTTTTGTATATTAAATAAATATTCATAAAACTGCAACGTTAAGATCTGTCCCTCAACACTCTACCTGTGTCTTAATACTGGGTTCCCGAATGCCCTCTTTGTTTACCCTGCCATGTGCGGGATGTGGCGTGAAGAAGGAAAAAATAATCTATATTTCAAGCAGGCGAAGTCGCGCGGGTCCTTCAGTATAGCGCACATACCTATGTGGAATAGGAAACGCCGTTTCCTAATAATCACCAGTTCGTTAGTGGCGGCTACATTTGACGTATCGACGCCATTGATAGCGCCAATTAACCCCGCGGTGTACACGGCCTATTGACATTTCTGCTCAAAAGTTTTATAATTTTTTATATATTTGACGGGGAAATAAAGAATTTAGCAATACTTTGGCATTTTATCTGCTTATTTTGCGAAGAAGACGATCATAATTATTTTTTTCTACCTCATTTTAGCAATTTTTGCTCCATTTGCTAGCATGGATGTAGATGATTGTTATATCGTATTATATATATTTACGTAAAATTGATAAATCATGAACCTGCACCTTTTGATAAGTCAAAATATTTGTATTATCTTATATTTTATATTTCTATGTTCTTTTACCACTTTTAGCCGTAACAGACGACCGAAATGAATCTCGAGTTTGGTTCACCACCAAACTGTGGTGGCGAACCAAAAACCAACCACGATCTTGTGGAGCATGGTTCGCCTATATAACATGGATTGATGGCAAACCAAGGTCGAGCTTCAGTTCTGTCGTCTGTTTAAGCTATTAAGGTAGATTTTCCACTTCAATTTCAGATATTGCATATAAAATGGAATTTTGGAAATATTTATATAATTATTCATTCTAAAGAGGGAAGATCGAATCAGTAATTTATGCGTCTATAGATATATATATTGCGCCAAAACTAATTAGTTTGCTTCACGCTGCTTCCCGCAAATAACAGTGTAGGCAAAGGGAAGGTATGAACTCAGTGTGAACAAGACAGCTAGAAATCTTTCAAGACAAAAGACTACACTCCGCCGAATTCTCTTAGTACTCGTCGTCAATAGTTCGAGGAAATGTTAACATTAAATATTAAAAAAAATGGCATTTTTTTTTATAAATAAATATAAAAATCTTATTTTAAAACCATTAACAAGTTAAGTTAATGATTTTTTGTTTAAAATAAAACAATCAACGATAACATAAAGCAGATTTCAATCAAGTGAAGTGGTAAACAAAACATATGAATAATTGACCTGTACTTCACCACTGACAGGTTAAATAATTGAAATATGGAGTATTTTGGAATAAAATATGTACTTATACGCTATGTAATGAGATCAGTCATGGCGCAGTGGCACAAGCGTTTACGTGATAGGTTACATGTTCGATTGCCATTCGAGAAAATGACTCACTCACTCACTCAGCTTCACGCTTTATTCCGCACTTGGCAGGGTAGGCAGAGGGAACTTGGGAACCTAGTGTTAAGACACCCTGTTCCACTTCCGTTCCCCACCATCCGCCGAATTTGAGGCATTGCGTGTTGAGTGGCGGAACTCAAACTCAAAGCGAAGAAATAACAGCATTAAATATTTAAATTAAAAATATTTAATATTTCATTTCCTCGAGTGCGAATCGAACCCACAACTTGTCGGTTACAGTCACACGCTTGTGCCGCTTCGCCACGACAGGCCTTATCGAGAAAATGAAATATTTAATATTTTCATGTACTCGCTCTGGTAACGGGTGAAGCGCGGTGTTGACTTCCGCCACTTCATAGGCAACAATGCTTCAAAAAATCAAAGGAAAATCAAACGAATTTAAGGAAGTGGAACGGAGTGTCTTAACACTAGGTTCCCAAGTTCCGTCTGCCTACATTGCCATGCGGAACATAATTTTAAATAATTTTGTAAATCTATGAATAGGATAATCAAGAGGTTATTTGCACCATTTTAGTAACAACAGCAGTATGAACTTTTTCAAGGTCAAAGTTTATTTGTAAACAATTCGTCTCAGTAGCCGATGTGGGAGTAATTTTATAACTGTATATTAAAATTTTCATTTATGAAAGTGCTATATAAATGTGTTTTTATAGCTTCGCGCTGTATCCCGAGTCATATCAGGGTAGGCAGAGGGAACTTGACAACAAAGTGTTAAGTAGACACTTCTTTGATTTCTTGACGCGTTGAAATATTGACAGGCGGAAGTCAACCAACATGCTTCACCTTGTTACCAGATCGAGTCAATGAAAATAATAAGTAGATATGTCCTTTTCTCGAGAGGGAATCGAACCTTTAACAGTCACGTTAACAGTCGCCTGCTTGTGCCCTTGACCTAAGTCAGCCTCTTACGGCCAAACATGCTATATTTTATAACGTTACCTATATTCTGGAAGTAATAGGATAGGCACAAGAAAGCTAGTGTTGTACCGTTTCCAATCTTTTATCCCTCTTTTGTCTTAACAATAATTTCCCTTTGCGTCCTTTGCATGCATAGAAAATCTGAAAATAATAGTAGGCAGAGTTTATGAAATTCAATTCTTTGTATAACTTCCTTTGCCTATTGTTTGTTGATATTTGGCATTCAAGGCAATTTAAGAGCCATTTTCATATGAAGGTTATGTTTGGACGTAACTGCTCTTTGATTGTTTGACGTCGCTCTTAGAAATGTGTGAATCTGGACACATATCTGAAAAACTAATTTACTGAATTTCATTGATCTTAAATTGTTTTTTTAATTTGGATTATGATATTTCATCAGAAATCTTGGTATAACCTTTTGCTTTTAAGAAATTTATGGATAAACATACAAACATACATACTTACGCAACGTTGAGTTTCCCTCAGTACACTGTACCATTAGACATTTACATTTTAGCCGTGTGATTCCGGCTCAGAATAGGATCACCCTGGTACTGATGGTGTCGTAAGAGGCGACTAAAGTGCGTGTGGTAGAGTCACGTTGCCAGTAATGGCAACACGCATGGGCAAACCCGACCGGATTATTACCACCCCCGGCATTTAACACCGGCGTTAAGTAGTGGCTGTGGCCACTGCGTTTCGCATTAGGTATTGCCGGGCCCCGGTGCACATCCATCTTAAAGGACGGCAACGCTCGGGGCCGTGGGCGACGGTGATCACTTACCATCAGGTGACCCGTACGCTCGTTTGCCGTCTTTTCCATATAAAAAAACCATAAAACGAGCAAAAAGTGAAGCACGCAGTGTATTAACACTAGGCGTTAACACTTTTTTTCCATCTCAATCAGCTATTCAGTATTGTTTCTTTTTTCAGATTTAAACATAAAATAGAGTAGTCAGTTGGAACATGGAAACCTTACAGTTTTCCATTTTCTGAATTATTTACGTATTGCCTCTATAACAGAGCGCGGAAATCAGAGTAACTTCTTCATAACTAATATATGCTATGTCCTCTGGTGGAAATTGAATCCTCGACCAGTCGCGTCTACAGATATATACTTGTGCCAGCCTTCAAAACGTAGTTATATTTATTTGTCCGGGCACAGAGACACATCCGTATGGCTGTAAACGATAGTTGTAGGTACGATCCACACTCGAATAGGTGAAATATTTAATATTTTCATATTTTCGCTCTGGTAACAAGACAAAGAGCGGTGTAGAGTTCCGCCACTCAACTCGCAGTGCCTCGAACTCGGCGGAAAGTGGAAAACGGAACGGAGTGTCTCAACACTAGCTTCCCAATTTTCCTCTGCCCATCGTGTATCATCAGTAGCTAAGAGCGAAATTTCAGCGTGTACATTTCGACTAACCATCAAAACTTAACATTCCTCCATAGAACTAGGTGTTATAACATTTACCCTATAGTAATAAGATTGAAATTTGTATGTATGGCAGTTCAATATTTCTAAACAGGCTATAAAACTATATTTGTGGCATTGGCTTTATGTCAAAACTAGACCGTTATTTCGTAACAGCTCATTCTTGTAGAAGACCTGATATTTGTGTATTATGTTTGATAGTTATGATCATAATTGAGGCCTCTCGTGGTGCTGCGGCACAAGCCTGTGACTGTAAACGACAGATGATGGGTTCGATCCCCTCTCCAGTAAGTGAAATATTTAATATTTTCAATTTAAATATTTAATGTTTTCAGTTCTTTGCTTTGGTTACAAGGCAAAGCGCGGCGTTCAGTTCCGCCACTCAATACACGAACGTGGGGAACGGAAAGGGGTGTCTTAACATTAGTTTCCCGAGTTTCTGTTTCTTTGAGCGGGGTACAAAGAGAGAGGGGAAGAGAGAGAGATACATCATAATAGCATGCATATAATTGATAACATCATGATGATTGGACGTTCGATTCCAACTCAGGGGAATGAAATGTTTCTATTTCTTCACTCTGGTAATAGAAGAGAGTGTTGATTTCTGGTATTCATCATGAAAAGTTAAACAAAAATTGTGCTAATTTGCAAAAGAAGTAAAAATTGTGCTAATTTAGTTCTGCCTGCCGTGCTTGGCGTAAAGAGATGTGAACTTGTTTCTTGTATACTTTAGAAGAGTCTTCTTTACTGAAGAAGAAGACTTCAATAGTGTATAAGATACATACAGAGAAATAATGGAGCTTTTTTATACTAAAGAAGAAGCTCCGTGATTTTCCTACTTTCCGCCAAATCCTTGAGGCTTTGCGTAGTACGAGAGGTATTTATAATATTTTACATTTAGTATCTAAACTACACTATAGAATCTATAGTGTAGTCTACTAAATGTAGAATATTATAAATACCCCTCGTACTACGTAAAGCCTCAAGGATTTGGCGGAAAGTAGGTAAGTCACGACTTCTTAACACTAACTTCCCAGGTTCCCTCTTCCTGCCATACTCTAAGTGAAATAGAGCATAAAGCGAGTTATTACGATTAATTTTTTTAAAGGCCGGCAACGCCCTTGTAGCTCCCCTGGTGTTACACGGGGCCGTGGGCGACGGTGATCACTCACCATCTGGTGACCCGTACGCTCGTTTGCATTGTCTTTTCCATAAAAAAAAAAATAGTGTAATTCAACGCCGAGCTTTGTCTTATTACCAGATAAATAAAAAAAAGATTTCCCAAATCTGGAATTGAACTTATGACTGTTGCGTTTTCAGTTCTACAGTTAAGCAGTATTCGACTATGGCTTCAATTTTATGATTAAAATTATTATTGGTAAAGCAGAAAAGTGATTATTGACGTGTCTGCGGCCGACATATCAACACGGCCGATATATCATCGAAGCTTTCGCAAATATTCGAGCGGAAGCAATGCTTACATTATGCGTTTACAATTTACTAAAACATTTGGTATTAATATAACTCCTCAGCTTCACGCTCTATCTGGCACTTGACAGGGTAGAATAGGGAACTTGGGAACGTAGTGTTAAGACACTTGGTGTCGCTCCCGACTTTTAAACGAATTTGACACATTGCGTGCTAAGTTGCGGAACTCAACGCCACGCTTTGCCTAGTAATGAATTGAAATATTTAATTTCCTCGAGCCTAATGAAACCCACATCCTGTCACCTATAGTTATATGCTTGTACCACTGCGCTATGATGGGCCTAAGATGAATTTACTAATGCGATCGCATCTTGTGTACAAGTATTTTAGTCATTTGTGGTTCGGTGACAGAAGGACTGGGACTGTTAATGCTATCATTGTAATCGATTCTGATTGGGGGTAATTAAAAATTAAAAAATATTTATTTTAATTTCCTCACTCGATTGTGCAATTGATTGATACAACTGACAGAAAAAAGATACAAATGGCTACTTAAATCTAAAAGACTTCTCTGTTGTTTCAGAAATATGTTGTCAGCACTGATCGCAGCGGTGACATCCACGTACATGTACAGGTTAGTTAAAATAATATATATTTTTTTGTAAACTTATAGTATACATATATAAATGGCGACACCAATTACCACGCTATGTCTTGGCCTGTATATATTATTATAAAAAAATCTCCCTTGGAAAAAGCGAAGCTCAATCGAACACTTTGTTATTACTATTTGGTATTTAATCTAATCTATTCAACAAACGTCGTGGCGCAAGAGTGTGGCTGTCAACGCACAGGTTGTGGGTTGGACCTATTTTGGCGAAGTGAAAAAAAAAAATTTTCATTTCTTCGCTCTGGTAACAAGGCAAAGCGTGGCGTTGAGTTCCGCCCCTAAACACGTAATGCCTCAAATTCGGCGGTAGATGAGGAACGGAACAGAATGTCTTAACAATAAGTTCCCGAGTTCCCTGCAAGTTCCCTCATATGTGCGGATTACAGCTGAAGCGTTAATAAGTGTGCGACTGTTAACTTCACTGTGCATTTGATGAAATATAAAATATTTTCATTTTCTCATTCTTTTGCGAGGCAAAGTGCGTCGTGAGTACCACCACCCAACACGCAATGTTTCAAGAATTCGGCAAATGGTGGGGTACCGAAGTGTCTTAATGAAACACTCCGTTTTGTCTAGTTTCTCAAGTTCCTTTGCTTATCTTACTATGTGCTTCCGCACTGCGTGAAGCTAATAAAAGTAAAATAAAAAATCTTTATCATGTAGTTATATCTGCATCCACATATATACATTAAGTAAATCTTACATTATATAGTAATTAATCTATTAAATTATACATTAGTTAAATTATAACTATAAATAGTAGCAATATATATATTAATTAATTTATAACTATAAATAATATATACTAAATTCCATACTAAAAAACTTAAATAATTCGAGCCGATCATTATATGCAAAGTCAAGATCATAGATAAACAAATGATTAGGCTGAATAAATAAATATCATTGTAAAAAGCGGCGGCAGCGTGAAAAAGTTGCGTCGTTTGACATTTCATTAGGCGCTCAAATGTGGCGGGAAAAGTGACAATGACAGTAATAATTTAGGCAGGAAAAGGTTATTGTGTTGTGTTAAAGTGACTTATGTAAATGTATTCTATTTATTTATTTATTTATTTTCCTATTGTATTTTACGTTATAAGATTAGAGAAAACCTAATAATTAGATTTCTGTAGTAATTTCGTAGTAAAAAATATATGGTTTAACTATTTTGTCGTCGACTTTAAAACTAACAAATTTGAAATATATATATGTAGGTACGTATCAATAATTATATATTTTACTTTAAAGCTAAATTCACTAATATTTTCCTTTATCAACACAATTTTGCTTCTAATATGATTTCTTTTTTAAACATTTTCATGCATTATTGTACCAAGTAAAGCAAGCTTCAATGAAAAAAAAGAGCATTCGAATGGGTTCATTCATTGAGGAGGTACGGTGCCTTAGACACACTAACAGACAGATTAAAGTGATACCACCTTTTTTGCGTCAGAGGTTAAAAACAGATGTAGAATATTTAAAAGTTTTGTAACATTTATTGGCATAACGTTATTATAAAAATATTCAAAATTACTTTTATGCTGCTAACCAGGGGATTATACCGAGACATGTACAGGTAATTTGGTAGTAATAGTGTTCAAAAATGCTTTTTCTTCATTATTTTCTTTTATTTGGCATGGTCAAAATAAATTTAGTAGTTTTTTGATTTTTTAAATCTGCAAGAAGTATTTATTCGTGTTTTTAAATAATTAGTTTTGTGAATATAAAATTATATAATTAAAATGTGATTGTTTTCTAATTTTTTTATTTACACTTAATTTCTTTTGTCCATAAATATAATAAAATTATCAGTCATAATTTTGCTGTCAAAAATTAAAAAAAAAATGTATTATTGAGGACGTTTTTTTAATTTACTAAAACTGAAAATAATATATTTTTTAATTTTTATCTATTTATCTATGCAAGCAAGCTTACCGTAACATATAGTATTGTATCTCGATCTATTAGTAAATAAAGTAACATCACTTAAGTATTTATTTAGTCAAAACAACAAAATCATTTTTAATAAAGTAGTCAGAGTTTTAATTTTCAATGTATAAATATTGACTTGTAAATGACAGATATTTGGACGTAAATATAATTCAAATTTGTAAATTAGAGCGAGCGATTTGCTGCGATATATTTGTGTTATTAAATAACTGTTCACCCATTGAAGAAACGGAACGTAGGGCAACGCGTCATCGACTTACAACGGTTAAAATTTGTGTAATTCTCTATCCGAGCGCTGTGTATAGAAGAGCCCAATAAACGCTATTAAAGTTCTTCCTTTTTTATTTTAAAAGCTACAAACATTAACGCCACCAATATATTTGGACTTTTGAGCTCGGATTCTAACATTTCTAGACCATTGAGAGCTTTCTAAGACACAATTTGCAGCGTGATGAAGTTTCGGCTAATCTACAGTGCACGATCAGTGAGACGTACTAGTCGAAATATCCTATCCTACCCTTCTTTTATCTTACTAAAACTGTATTTTTGGAATTCCAGAGCTTTGGGTGTAGAGCTTGCTTGCTTACGTGAAGATTTTGCTACATCTTCACCTTTACGCTTCAATGTTATAACGACCTACCGCTTTTTACTTCAGTGCCTTTCTCTGAATTAAAAAGCGGTTGGTAACTTATAACTAAACTTTACTTATAACTAAACTACTTATATTTCTCTGGAGCGAAAGGAAGATGCTACGTTGAAAGACTTAAGGAAATCACGAGGATTGATTAAAAGTCGGCTAACTTATTTCAAATATGTTTCGCCTTTAAAAATAAAGTTACCAGAAGAAATTGATACAGATAATACAAAAGATTCATTTTTTAAAGTCAAGTCTAAAAGACGATGCAAAGGAATAATAGAAGACGTAGAATTCTCCTCTGAAAATTTCGTTGCATGGGAATGCTTTTATTACATCGATATAATGACAGATGTTTAATTATTTAAAGACACATTAAGGCTCTATTACAAACATCAACCAGGTCAATTAAACAAAGTTATAGACAGTAGTTAAAATTTCACTTATTCCCTAATTATGAGACAAACCTACAAAAGTTTGGATACTTTTATTATATATATAGTTGCTTCAAAATTAGTTTTAGCTACTGAACACTTTTGTATATATAAAGTAATATATCGACCTTATTTACTATTGTGCGGTGCGATATTAGGAGCGCGGTTATATTAGGTATAAACTGTATGGATCACTGCATTCACATTTTGATAAAGTTGTGTTTTGGACGGATTCTACGATCGTGCTAGGTTGCTTAGGTATGCTTATTAATTTATTTACTATATATATTGCCTTATGTTCAAAATAATATGGCAGAGATCCAAGAGTTAACTAACTGATTTGAACTTCCATAGCGTCACGTTTCAGGTTAAGACAATTCAGCTGATTTAGTCTCGAAAGTTCAAAGTCAGATGAATGGTTTCTGATAAAATAAAAGAATATGCAACTTCTCAGAATATTGAATCTAAGATTATACTATTTTCTGCTAGTCATTTGTGGGACTGTGGGAAGCTGGAGTAAAAAGCTGTAAGCATCATTTAAAACGTATAGTAGGCAATGTTCAGCAAACGTTTGAGGAGCTTAGTACGATATTACCCCGGTTTATGCTGTCCTCAACTCCCGGCCCTTGAATTCTCTTTCCACAGATCCCAAAGATTTCCTTCCTCTTAGCCCAGCTCATTTCCTGGTTGGTTGCCCGCTGAATGACACCTATAACAGCTGAGTCGCTCGATCCTGAGCTTCACCTCACGCGGTACCAACGAATTAAGTAGATACGACAACATTATTGTAATCATTGGTCTAAAAAATATGTGTCGAAGTTGCAATCGAGAAATAAATGGCACCAAGACAAAGAAGAGCTAAAGGAGAATACGCTTGTCCTCATCAAATATGAGAGACGGCCACCATTGAAGTGTAACGTATCCAAGAAAGGACGGTGTTTCACAAGTAGTTGACATGAGAAGCGCAGACGGCATCATACGACGTGGTTTTTCAAAGTTATTTCCACTTCCTTCCAATAATATTTATTAAGTTCTTCTTTTTTGTTTAAAAGCTGCAGTCGTTAACGTCACCGCAACAATTACCTACATTTATTTTTGTTAATTTCCAGGGTGACCTAAGTCAGCAGGACAAGAGATGCGTGTTCGTAACTGTCCACGATCTTGGCACCAATCGTAAGTTTGTTTGTTGAAAATATCATAAAATTACAATAAATAACACTTAGTTTTATGACACACCGTTGCGTGTTGAAAACAGTTGGCGTTGGCGGAACTTAACGCCGCGCTATATCTTGTAAACAGTTGAGCAAAGAAATGGCCACACAAATATATAATTTGAAAATATTAAATATTCCAAATACATATTTGGAATATATCAATCGCATTGGTGTTAAAAATCTTTGTAAATGATATTTTTTCAATGATTGAATAACTGTAAACTGCGGAGGAGTTTTCTTCAGAGTTCAGACTGCAAGTCTTCTATTCCCTAAATAATAAAATATACTAAAAGTCGGTAAAATAATGGTTCATGTTTTTAATTAACTTTATTTAAAACTATTTTCTTCATACACTTTTAGTGGTCAATGTTAGTAATTAACATTCAAATATTTATAACAGCTATAAATAATGATTTTTTTATATATTAACATAAAAAATACTAATTAATTAGTAAATATTATATATAATTATATTCTAGATACATCTATGGTCGATTTCGTGAACCACCCCGCAATGGCGGAAATCAAAGAGCGATCGTGCTTCATTCACGTGGACGTGCCGGGACATGAAGAGAACTCACCGGATTTACCTGAATCGTGAGTTTCTCAGCTTCAAATTCAAATTAAAAAAAAAATATTTTGAATTTGAATCAAAATATTAAGCAACGGGAACCTAGTGTTAAGGTACTATGTTCCCCCAATTTTCAAATTTGGAATGTCGGTAGGTTAAATAGTGTTAGACCGCCAGTGTTGCCGTCTTAAACGGCAGAGCGGAATCAAATTCAAACTGATTTTTTTTTTTATACGATTAAAAAAATATTTTTTTATATTTTAACTATTTAAAAAAAAAAAAATACGTTTTCTAAATATGTACGTATTATCGTTACATGTTTTGCAGCTATCCGTTCCCGTCCCTGCAGACGTTGGGAGAGGATCTGATAACAGTGTTAGACTTCTTGCACGTGCGCTACGCGGTGGGGCTGGGCGAGGGCGCGGGCGCCAACGTGCTGGCGCGCTGCGGCCTCGCGCACCCGCGCCGCCTGCTGGGGCTCGTGCTCGTCAACTGCACGGCGTCCACGTCGTCGGTGGCCGACGCCTTCCGGACGCGCTTCTCGAGGTGGCGCGGCGCTGATATATCGCAGTCTGAAGAAGATTTTCTCATTTACCATAAGTTCGGACACGTGAGTTACGACCCCGACTTCCTTATGTCCAGTTATAGTTATCAGGTAGTGTTTTTTTTTTGTGACTAATTTGACTAATTTATAATTATTTTTTTTATTGTTTGTGTTTTTTTTTTTTGGTTATTTTTTTGTTGTGGTAAGAATATTGTAATATGCTGACGGACGGTTTTTTGTTCTGGTCTTTTTCTTTTATTTTGTGTATATTCATATATACTTTACACATGTGACTCAAATAAATACAATAAATTTGTATAAATTATTGATTAAAAAAAAAATAATAATAACCAAAAAAAAATATCTAAGCTCTATGGAAAATAAAGGTAAGGAATGTGTTTTCTTCATGTAATGTTGTTCCGTTATTTTATTGACTAACTTATTAAAAATATTTAATTTTCACAATATTTTCATTCATTTTCATTTCTCATTAAAACATCTTCCTTATCTTTTTTTTATATATATTTTGTTTTTCATCACTTCTTTCCGCCATTTTTAGGCAAATTGCGCGTTTGTAAATGCTTGTTTTAGTAAAAATATTTGTTTTATGTTTTATTATGTACGCTTTTATTTTAAATACTCAATTTCACACTATATCCCCTACGCAGGTAGGCAGAGGGAACTTGGGAACCTGGTATTAAGACACTGCATTCCATTCCCCGCTTTTCGCCGAAATTGAGGCATTGCGTGTTGAGTGGCGAAGCTCAAAGTCGCTTTGTCTTGTCACCAGAGCGATGAAATTAAACTATTAAATATTTTCATTGAAAACATTAAATATTTCATTTTCTCGAGTGGGAATCGAACCCACAACCTGTCGGTTACAGTCACACGCTTGTGCCGCTGCGCCACGACAGGCCGCACATATTATTTTAACACTAAATGCTCTGTCCGTACTCCTTTATATGTCAAAGAAATGTATGTAACAAAGTAAGTTTTTGTATATACTCTGTTCTCTAATTTCCTCTGAGTTTTCTGCCCAATGTCATGCCACAAAATGTTCGTTACTAGAGCGAGGATTTTCGTTCTTTTTTTATAGCTGTATCCATCCCGCACATGGCAGGGTAGGCAGAGGGAACTTGGGAACCTAATGTTAAGACACTCCGTTCCATTCCTCACTTTCTTTCCCATTATAGACTCACCCTTATGCCAACGTGTTATATATATATATATATATATATATATATATATATATATATATATATATATATATATATATATATATATATATATATATATATATATATATATATATATATATATATATATATATATATATATATATATATATATATAATATATATATATATATATATATATATATATATATATATATATATATATATATATATATATATATATATATATATATATATATATATATATATATATATATATATATATATATATATATATATATATATATATATATATATATATATATATATATATATATATATATATATATATATATATATATATATATATATATATATTTGTCGATTTCCCCCTTTAGCAAATATCCAGTGATTCATACGAAGGCGAGCGCGAGCGTGAGCGGACGTTATCGGAATACCGCTCGCGCCTCCGCGGGAACTTAAACACGCACAATATTAAACAATACGTGCGGGCTTTTATTAAGTAAGTTGTTTATTCACTTGTGTTTCACGCTGTATCCCGCACAATATAGGGTAGGCAGAGCTTGGGAACATTGTGTTAAAAAAGTTTCGTTACCATCTATACACTTCCGTTCCCGACTGTCTGCGGAATTTGAGGCATTGCGTGTTGAGTGGCGGAACTCAATGTCACACTTTGTTTTTTTTTTTTTACCCGAGTGGAAAAATGATAATATCTAGACTATCGTAGGTGAAGTGGGAAAAAAATATATATATTATATCTTAATAACCGATGTAAAAAGAGGGGCGTTATACGTTTGACCTGGCTGTCTGCTTGTGTGTATGTCTGTGGCACCATAGCTTTTGAATGAACGTTTTCAACTCGTTTTTCTAATCGAAAGCATTATTTTGTTGTTTTGTTTCGATTTGTCGAGATGAGGTAGTAATTTTTTAAATTGGAGAATTTTAAAATATTTTTTCTCGCTTTTTACAATTTATTTATAATTGTGACGTAGCCTGACGAAAAGTATTTTTTTTTAGACACCGCTATATACAAGTAAATACGCTTACTACATACATGGCTTTCTGCTGTATCCTGTACATAGTATTGTAGGCAGAGGGAACTTAGGAACCTAGTGTTAAGACACTCCGTTGCGTTCCCCACTTTCTAAATATGTAGCATTGCATTAAATGTTACTTCGAAAATTGTGCTATTTTTAGTGTGGCAGTAATATACTTACTCACTCATCTTCACGCTGTATCCCGCACACGGCAGGGTAGCCGGAGGGAACTTGGGAACATAGAGTTAAGACACTTCTGTTCCCAACTGTTCCCAACTGTTCCGCCGAATTTGAATGATTTTAATATATTTAAATAATAAAAATAATGTTTAACACTTACTCTACTTATATTTTTAATAATCTCCAGCCGCAAGGACCTTATCCTGCGAGGTTGCCAACCGGACATCCTCCTTATAACGGGCATGCTCAGTCCTTACTCAACTGTGGTTGAAAAGATGTATAAAGAGTTAGATAAGGACAGAGTCACCATATTGAAAGTGGACAAAGTAGGCGATGTGTTGGCTGAAGCTGTGAGTATTTTTTACATATATATATATATATATATATATATATATATATATATATATATATATATATATATATATATATATATATATATATATATATATATATATATATATATATATATATATATATATATATATATATATACATATATATATATATATATATATATATATATATATATATATATATATATATATATATATATATATATATATATATATATATATATATATATATATATATATATATATAAATATATATATAATAATTAAATAATATTTGAGACCTGTTGAGGCGCAAAAGTTGGTAAGTATGGATTGTAGACGTGAGAAGTTGTCATTTCAATTCCTATTCAAGAAATAATATATTTATTATTTTTATTTCTTCGCTTTGGTAGCAAGGTAAAACGCGGCGTTGAGTTCCGGCCACTCAACACGAAATGCTGTTACTGTTACTCGAGGCCACATAACGCTATTATTGTTACGCTTTATCTAACACATAACAGGGTAGGCGGTGGGAACTTGGGAACCTAGTGTTTAATCACTCCGTAACCACTTCCCACAACATACTTAAACTCACGCTGTATCCCGCAGGGTGCGTTGGGAACTTGGGAACCGAGTGTTACGAGTATCTTAACACTCGGTTCCCGTTCTCTCTACGACACTTACCATTAACTTAATTTTTGTTTTGCAACTATTTTTATTTTTTATTTTTATTTTAGTTTTTAAATTAATTTATTTGAGGTCTATAGTGGCGCAGGAGCACAAGCGTGCACTTGAAGAAGTGAAATATTTAATATTTTCAATTTAATAATACTTGATATTATCATATGATATATTTAATTTCATCGCTCTGGTAACGGAACAGAGTGTCTTGACACTAGATTCGCAGGTTCCCTCTGTCTACGCTGCAATGATTAGAACTATATTTACATTTCCTCATTCTGGTAACGAGGTAAAGAGCGGCGTTGAGTTCCGCCACTCAACACGCAATGCCTCAAATTCGACGGAAAGTGGGGAACGGAAGTGGAACGGAGTGTCTTAACACTAGGTTCTTAAGTTCTCTCTGCTAACCCTGCCATGTGCGGGATACAGCGCGAAGCTGAAAATTATTAGATTGTATTATAGCCGATACGCTTGAGACGTTTTTTTAACTAATAGTTACGTGTCCGGTTTTATAACGAAAGTAAGAGTGAATACGACCAGTAACATAACAGACGTGCAGTGACCTACAAGCGCTATTAAATAACTGTTACATTAGCAAAAATATTAATAAATACGAGAATTATTCAATTTTTAACTAAAAATAACCGAAAATTGGTAATATTTAACGCCCTAAAATGATATTTTTGTATATATTTTTTATTATCGTAATATCAGTGTTGATAATTGGTTTGTATCAGAAAAACACGAATATTATTTGCAAATCCAAAGCGAGACTTGATGGAAAGACTGTGATAGTGACCGGTGGCACTTCAGGCATGGGGTTGAGGATAGCCACAGATTTCGCAGATCGTGGAGCTCGGGTTATCGTAGCCTGCCCGTTCATAGATGAAGGCTTGAAAGCTAAACAAACAATTATCGAAAAAACCGGCAACGAAAATGTTCTTTTCAAACTCTTGGACCTATCTTGTAACGTATCTATACGAAAATTTGCTACAGAAGTACTGAAAAGTGAAGCAAGATTAGACATTTTGATCAATAACGCCGGCGTGGGTGCTGTTGATGAATTTCTAACCAAAGATGGCTTGAATTTTGCAATGCAAGTCAATTATTTTGGACAGTTTCTTTTGACTTTGCTGTTACTGCCTTTGTTGCGTAAAACTGGAACGAAATTGGAAACAGCCAGAATTGTGAATACTTCGTCCATACTTCATCGTATTGGGAGTATCAACTTTGAGAAGATGAACAGTTTGAATACTTGGTATCCTATCCAATTATATGGGAACAGCAAATTATGTCTAATTTTTTTTTCACGTGAATTGGCGAGAAGGCTTAACGGGTCAGTTGTCGTTAATTGTGTAGACCCTGGAGCAGTGGGGACTGGTATTTTTAATTCTACAGGAAAATATTGTGGTGCTATCCTAGGTTTTCTTATTGCCGTTTTATTTAAAACGCCATGGGAAGGTGCCCAAACGGCTGTCCACGTGGCTTTGGATAAAAAAGCTGGGCGTGTAAGCGGAGAGTTATTTAAAAATTGTCAATTAGCTCGAGCTAAGGCAATGGCGTATGATGAAGGCTTGGCTCGAAGACTTTGGGAGGAATCGGTCAAGATCGTTGACTTGTGTGAAGATGAATACGAGCAGTGCCTTAGATCTTAAAAGTTGTGAAACCAAAAACTGTTAGTTACAAATGTGATCGTAATTTTATTTTTAATTAGTTCAGTGAATGAAATATTTAATATTTTCAATTTAAATATTTAATATTTCATTTCTTCGCTCTGATAATAAGGCAAAGCGCGGAGTTGAGTTCCGCCACTCAACACGCAATGCCTCAAATTCGGCGGAAAGTGGGGAATGGAAGTGGAACGGAGTGTCTTAACACTAGGTTCCCGGGTTCCGTCTGCCTACCCGGCCTCGTGCGGGATAAAGCGTGAAGTTAAGAAAGAAAGAAAGAAAGTAAACGTTTTTAATATAATATTTAAAGACGCTGATGGGTTTATACGACGTATTTTATTTTTTTAATAATATAATTCAATATTATCTTTCTTATAACAAAATAGATATACCTACTTATTATTATAATAAAGGATTTTTTTACGAACCAAGTTATTTTATTCATTGAGTAATTATCGAAAATTTTATTACTGTTTTAAAAAGATAATAACAGTGGATCAAGAAAAACTTTTTTAGTGTCTCGTACCTCAAAAGACAAAATGGGAAACCTCATTATCTATATGTTGCCGGTCCGTCTGTATCAAGACCATAACATGTAATTAGTATCAATTAAGGTCTACAGCTCCCTTGGAGCACACAAAAATCAAGCTTCTATGCAATCTAAAATTATAGTTTTTGCTGCATTTTGTATAAAAACCAAATTAAATACAATTAAAACCTTTAGGGCAGTTCTTCTTGATCTCTGACTATTAATTATGCATGAAGTGAGAACTTGCAATGCCAGTAAAGAAAAAACCGAAAAGCTAAAATTTAAAGTGAAAAATAATATTACAAATTTATATTTGTTGTTAATTTCATATAAAATAAGCGCATAGTCACTGCAAACTTATGTTTGCCACCTTTATTCGCCGTGTATTCAAAACTTATTGAATGTTTCCTGTAGGACTATAATTATGAATACTAACTTCTCACCGAGCTCCGTCAAATATTAAAATAGATCGTATCGTAAAATATTAAAATAGATAGTATTCTCTCTTGCCAAACGATAATTCTTACGAGTTGTCTTTGGGTAGCGGAAATTTGTAAAAATCTCCCTACAGAGATGCTAACAACATAAATAACGTTGTAACAAACGTATAAGAATTTTGACGGAGCTCGGTGAAAACGAATGGCTTAGTTGGTCAGAGTGCTGGAACGGTATTCCAGAGGCGCGGGTTCAAACCCTGCTTTGTTCAAAATTTTTATACGCTTTTTAAATTTAAGTTTAGTATTTTCTGTCCTAAGTGTGAAATAACACTTTAAAACATAGTAAAAATATAATTATGAAATTTGGAAAGAAATAACAACTTGCAGTATATAAATAAAGAAAACAATAAAAAATATCACAAATGTCACAGATAAAAAATATTACAAAGTTATTGTTGTAGTTTATTTAATACAAAGTAAGCGTATACGCCTGCAAACTTAAGTTTGTTATTTTATAAAAAAATATAATTAACTATACCAGCATATATAATATATATGGGCAAGTAAATACTTACTACATAACCAAAGTTACCTTTTGATTCCTCGATAATTTATATTGTTGTATCCAAATGACAATACTAGATGGCGTTGAACGTACATACTTTTTAATTTCACTTGTAGTTTGATATTCCATGTTAATATATGTTTTTTTTTTATATATTTATAAATTAACAACACACACGCGGCTTCGCCCGCTTATATTTAACATTATATTTCAACCAAATTATAGAAAACCTTTACATAAATTGAACTCTGTGTTTTTCTAATTTATACATAAGATACAAAACATAGTAATGCTACTTTAAATTTTCATTTAAAAACGGGTTAGAGGTTTTTGCTAAGTAGAACGCACAAAATATTTATTATATTGATTTTTTCTCTTTGAACACATAATATAACTTTTTTGTATATTTTTTCTTTTTAGCCAGCAAAAGTGGCGCATTCCCTCCTGCTGTTCTGCCAAGGGCAAAGCCAGCTGACCTCACTCCCCCCGCCGGGAGTCGAACGCAGGATGTCCCGCGCCATGTCCATGGAGGAGTACGACAAGCCCAACATCAGGCGGCTCTCACTCACGCCCACTGTAGCGGAGTCGCCGCCGTTGAGAAAAATGTAGATTTAATAAGGTAATATTATCTTAATAGATTATTACATAGTTAGTAATAAATATGAAGACAAAGTTGAAGACAAAGAAAAAAAAAGAAAATTTACGTGTCAAAAATTGTGGCCTTATTAACGCAAGTGATTTATTCTAAGTATTATATGAAAGGAGGTCTGTCGTGGCGCAGCGGCACAAGCGTGGGACTGTAACCGACAGGTTGTGGGTTCGATCCTCACTCGAAGAATGAAATATTTAATATTTTCAATTAAAAATATTTATTTATGTTTCATTTCTTCGCTCTGGTAATAAGGCAAAGCGCGGCGTTGAGTTCCGCCACTCAACACGCAATCACAATCTCAGTGTTAAGAAACTCTGTTCCGCTTCCGTTCCCCGCTTTCTACCTAATTTGAGGTATTGCGTGTTGAGTGGCGGAACTCAACGCCGCGCTTTGGCTTATTATCAGAGCGAAAAAAATAAACATTAAATATTTTAAACTGAAAACATTAAATATTTCATTTCCTCGACCGGGGATCGAACCCACAACCTGTCGGTTACAGTCACACCCTTGTGCCGCTGCGCCACGACAGTCCTCAAGGTAATTACATTTTAAATTATATAACCAAATATAATTGGATTTATATAATTTAAAATGTAATTACGTTTTTCATTTATTAGAATATTTAATAATAATAATAATAATAATACTTTATTGCACTTTACAATGAGTATCGAATTCGACATTTGGACAGTTAAATAGGATAATTTTCAATCCAATTTCAAGAAGCGACAGCCGATCTAAAGCCCTTACTCTTTGATATTTTAACATCAGATCAGAGAACATCAGAAGGTTTCACAAATCGAAGCAATTACAGATTTATGTACTAAGACATATATTTTATACCTACAGTAAATGTGCAACGGCGGCCTTATCGCTAAAAGCGATCTATTACAGGCAACTCATATTATAGAATTTATTAATAAATAGAAAGCATAACGGCGGTAAGTGGGGGACGAAAGTGGAACGGAGTGTCTTAGTCTTGTCACTAGGTTCCCAAGTTCCCTCTGTCTACCTTGCCATGTGCGGGATACAGCGTGAAGCTGAGTGAGTGTAACAATATTTATTGAGGCCTGAAACTCAGCGGAAAGTTGGGAACGGGAGTGTCTTAACACTGGGTTTCCAGATTTGTCTCTGTCTTAAGCTATGTGCGGGATACAGCGTGAAGCTGATATAAAAAAGTATGTTGTGGCGCAGCGGCACAAGCGTATGACTTAAACGTGACAGGTTGTGGGTTCAATCTACACACGAGAAAATAAATGTAATACATATTTTCAAATTTAATATTCGTCCTAGTAACAAGGCAAAGCGGCGTTGTACACTGCCTCTCAATACGCCTCAAGGTCGGCGGAAACTGAGAATAGACACGGAGTGTCTCAGCACTAGTTTCTCTCTGCCTGCCTTGTCATGAGCGGGGCGTAGGAAATAGAAATACAAAAAAATAACATAATATTATCATTGTTTCAGGTACAAAATATATAAAGATGTATTTGAGGTCGTATAGTTTATTTGTCAATATTATATATACTATTATAAATGTTAGATATAATATTAATTATTTAATTCTGTAAGTGCTTTTATGTACATTTCATCTCCTTTTTTGGAAAGTTGATAAAAGAACAAAAAAAAAAGTTGTTTTGTTCTCATATTAGAGCATGGTATTTAGAATCGCTTGAGGCGTCCTACATTATCGTTTTTAATTAAGTTATTTTATACTTGTATATTAAGTTATATATATTATTATTATGTCTTTAGCTTTTCGATGAAAATATTAAAAAGTTCAATTGAATAATGTTTCTTTTAACCTTTGGTATTAAATAATCTAGGAATAGGCTTCACCATTCAAAAGTACTGGTAAAGGAAATTTTCGTTTGAGGTGTTCTGAATATTACACATTTTGTTTTTTTACTATTTAACAGTAAGTTATTAGCGCTTAACTGATGTTTGACTATATATTTTTTGTCTTCAACGAAGTTTCATCAGCAAATAATACTATTTTATGGCTCCTTTCAACTAAATAAGGTAAATAATTTTATATATATATATATATATATATATATATATATATATATATATATATATATATATATATATATATATATATATATATATATATATATATATATATATCAATCACAGAACATGTCAAGAGCATCCTGCCTCATAAATACTCTTCAAGAGACGCCAGTGTCGGTAGTGGAGCGACCCTTAGTAAAACCATAGTGTTTATCATGCATTAGCTTATTTGAATTAAAATGCATTAATATTTGATTTAAGATCACCTTTTCAAAAAGTTTACTAAATGAGGGTAGCACATACACTGGTAGAACATTGTTTGGATCTGATTTACAACCAAATTTAAATATTTATATAATTTTACTAAATTTCATTAGGTCAAGAAACACAACATACTCTATACAATTATTAAATACATCAGCAAGATGAGGAGCAACAGCGTCTATTATAGAACTAATCAACTTGAGATACCCACATGATCCGATGTTTTCTTGATATCCAGGGTCTTAAATGTCTGAACAATGCCTCTTGAGTTGTCTAGATGAAATTTGAAATATACATTACATTTGTGAATGCTCTCCTTAAATAATATGGAAATTGAACCTACATACGTCAACAACAATGACACAATTATGATGATTAAACATGTGGAAAATGCCTTAAATCTGTGGAAAAGTGGAATTTGGACGGATTGTTAGAATAAAATTTACGCACATAAGCTAGCTTTTTACCTATCTATAAAATATATTAGCGGTGCATATAATTTAGCCTTATATGCAATATATATATATATATATATATATATATATATATATATATATATATATATATATATATATATATATATATATATATACATATATATATATATATATATATATATATATATATATATATATATATATATATATATATATATATATATATATATATATATATATATATATAAATATATATATATATATATATATATATATATATATATATATATATATATATATATATATATATAAGGCCAAATTATAAATGCCTGGCGACGGTTGTGGGTTGAAATCTAAACCCAAGATACTCGTATATTTAATATTTTCATTTACTTGGTCTGATAGGTTTTCTCCGTTTTTCCTGTTATGTGCTGTATAAAGCGTGAAGTGAGAAAATTCAATTTATTGTATGAAAGTTGTTATAGCTTTTAACCATAGACTTGAATAAAAATGTATAATCTATAGAAAAACATGATATTTTCTTTTTATAGATATTAATAGTGTATATAAATAATATATTGAGTAATATACATATACGGCAAGAAAAATAGATAAATAAGTAGACGGGCCGATATTAATAAGATAAAAAGCGTACGTACTAAGTGTCTATAGTGTAATAGATAATATGTAAATATATCATAATAATAACAATAGGCCGATAGAGGCGTCAGGGTCGTGTGACTGGGAACGTGACAGGTTGTGGGTTCTATCCTAGGGATCGAACAACATTTCAATAACGATTTCCAAGAGGCGTGGGTTCAAATCCTGCTACGTTCAAAATTTTTATACGCTTTCTAAATTTAAATGTAGTATTTTCTGTCCTAAATGTGGAATGACACTTTAAAAAATAGTTAAAATAGGTCAGATGATGTCAAGTATGGGAATGATCATTTTTCGACTCACACAATGATTCCAGACACACAAATATTGTGCCAATCAGCTCTAACAGCGTCAGAGCTGATTGGCACAATATTCTTCTAAACATCATTTTGTGTAAATTGACTGAAGAAGAAATTAGGTGCGTTCGGACAGGCAAAAGCTATGATTTGATTGAGTGTTTTTTGCTTGACAGTATCATTAATGTTACTCAAAGAAGAGAATGATTCGAGAAATTACCATACTCTAAAAGGATCATCTTCGAGTACCGATTTATGAATAGTTGTTGGTCTCTAAACACCCTTTTGCAGTGATTCCAGTGTTTGATGTAATGAAGACATTCTTTTCACGCGGCGCTGAGTTCCGCCTCTCAACACGCAATGCCTCAAATTTTGCGGAAAGTGGGGAACATAATTGGAACGGAGTGTCTTTACACTACGTTCCCGGGTTCCCTCTGCCTCGTACGGGAAACAGCGTGAAGCCGAGTAAGACATTTTTTTCGCTGGGGTTTGATCTATATCGAAATTTTGCAATCTTTTTCTTTTTTTATTTTTTTATATACTCAATAAGCCAGGGTGCAGGATGTCATGTCTTATCCGGACAGAACGCAATGGAGTATAATTGTAAAAGTAAGGAATTAAAAGCAGCAACTTCTTTATCTATTGTTATATACTGAATTTGAAATATCAGGCTAGTGATCGCCCATGAAAATTGTATGATTATATAATGGCTTAATATGCACCAATAGGGTTTCAAGTGTTGAAAAGTAATCGATCGTAAGGATTGGGCTGTAATAAATGCCGAACCTACGACCCTTGTATGTGTAAGAACTACTTCCATAAAAAAATGTCCAGGGCCACCATCTGGTTGATGTTACGACTAGTCGGACGGAATATTTCCAACACATATAGATAAAAGAGTTTCCATATATAAAAGTCATTACTTTTATAAATGGGAACTCTTTTATCTAGTTTCTATTAGTCTTCCTTATTCATGACACATTTCAAGCTTCTGATCAGTGATGCACAACATGAATTTATTAAATATACTAATTTAGTAGTGTTTACAGTGATCTTATCTACAGGCAACGGTCATCAAACAGAGATCTATAGCTATATATATTCTACTTTTGTACCACATGAGGTTTTAAATAAAAAACTATATGAGTATGAGTGGCTTAAATTATACACGGACAGACGGAAATTCTATGTTGGGATTTCGGGTCACGAATCGTCGTTACATAAGGCTAAACCTGGTGTTCCGCAAGGCTCTCACCTAGGACTATCTTTATTTAACGTATTTATAAATGATTCACCGGCGACACTCAACCTTCTGCACTTCCTCCTCCTCCTCCTTCTGGCATATAAACGGAGGACCTATTAAAAACTAGACACTATTGGAGATCTTGGTGTCGTTTTCGAATCCAAATTAACATTTGAACAGCATATATCTGAGGTTACTAAGAAAGCTACACATATATTGGGTTTATTCTGCCGTGTGATTCCGGCTTATAAAAGGATCACCCTGGTGCTGATGGATAGTGATGGTCGTAAAAGGTGACTTAAGTACATGTTGGAGAGTCAGGCTGTCAGCAATGTCAACACGCATGGGCAGACTCGATCAGTTTATTACCACTCCCAGCATTTAAAAGCGGCGTTAAGTAGTGGTTTCGGCCACTGTGTTTCGCATTGGGCTCCGGTGTCCATCCAGCTTAAAGGCCGGCAACGCTCCTGTAGCTCCTCTGGTGCTACACGGGGCCTGTACCATCAGGTGACCCGTATGCTCGTTTGCTGTGTCTTATCCATAAAAAAAAGGACCTGCAAAATATTTTTACAGTAAAAAACTATGATATTGCTTTTAATAGTCATGTACGCAGCACCTTTGAATACTCCAGCATTGTCTGGAGAAATGAAAAAAATGGAACGGAGTGTCTTAACACACTCTACTATACATTACACTCACTCTACTATATATTGCAAGCAATTATCAATTTAACTTAATTAAACCGTGAAGAATGTACATACATACAATTGTGTTACGTCGAGGGTTACAGTGGAATCAGTACTTAATGAACAACATTTGCATACAAAGTCCTCGAAAAATTATGTTATTGTTATGTTTATTGAATATTTACAAACGCGGCGTTGTTCCGCAACTCAACACGCAATGCTTCAAACTCGGCGGAAAGTGAGGAACGGAAGTGGAACGGAGTGTTAACTTAACACTAGGTTCCCAAGTTCCTTCTACGTACCCTGCCTTGTGCGGGATACAGCGTGAAGCTGAGTTAGTGAGTGAGTGAATATTTACAAATGTTTTTCTAAGTTTTTTGTATAAATACTTATATTAATACTACAACACAAAAAAAAATTGTAATGAATAATCACATTAATATATTTTATCAAAATGTTAGAGGAATGAGAAATAAAACAAGCGATATATCTCTCTATTCTTAATTCAAATTATGATGTAATAATTTTTACAAAAACTTAGCTTAATAGTGAAATATTGAAGAATGAGTTTATCGATGATAGATACGATGTATTCCGTAGGGATCGTGAATCTAGTCACTCCAGTAAATTGGATGTAGGAGGAGTTTTAATAGCGGTGTTAAAAAAGTTTAAATGCTATAGGGTTAGTTAGTGGGAAACAGACTGTGAAGATATATGGGTTAATATAATTTTAAACTCAAAATCTATTTCTATATGTGCTGTATTTATACCTTCTCCAGTTAATATCAACAATCTCGAACAGTTTACACAGAATGTTGAACATATAATAGTTAACAAACAATTACCCACAATTGTTGTTGATGACTTTAACATTTCTTCATCACAACAATTTAAATATTTAATGTTTCATTTCTTCGCTCTGGTAATAAGGCAAAAGAGCGGCGTTGATTTCCGCTACTCAACACGGAATGCCTCAAATTCGGCGGAAAGTGGGGAACGGAAGTGGAGCGGAGTGTCTTAACACTAGGTTCCACTTCCGTTCCCTCTGCCTACCCTGCCTAGTGCGGGATACAGCGTGAAGCTGGAAAAAATAACACTTGTAAATTAGTCTCATGTAGTAGCGGTGCGGCAGTGTCTATCATTAGTGATTTTATGGCAATTACAAATCTGTCTCAATTTAATTGTGTTAATAATGTATATGGTAAAATATTAAATCTTGTTTTTGGAACAGTTAATAATATAAGTGTAAAAAAAAGTAATTTCACAGCGTGCTCTGTGGATAATTTTCATCCGCTTTTAGAAATTGATATTGAAACTGAATATGATGATAAATTATTAGTTACAAATACCAGAATTAAATATGACTTTAAAAATGCGGATTATGAATCAATAAACAATATTCTTGCTGATATAGATTGAGAATCTTTGTTTAGTAAATGTAATAATATAAATGAAATGACTGATATCTTTTACGTGCAATTACGAAATATAATTGTTAGATCCATTAAAAAAACAGTTGTAAAACAAAATTCATCCTATCCAGCTTCGTATTCAAAAAAAATAATAAAAAGACGGCTTGCAAACTGTATAAAAAATATCATAATCCAATGGATGAAATTGAAATTAAGTTATTACGAAGTAGGTGTGAAATTCTTATCAACTTAGACTATAAAAGTTACATTGACACTGTCAAAAACAGTATAAAAATTAATCCAAAATTCTTCTATTCATATATAAAGAAAAAGCGTTCAAATAAATGTGCCTTCCCTGCTTTAATGACTTTGAACGGCGTTTCTTCAACTAATGGATCTGATATTTGTGATCAATTTGCACCGCATTTTTCAAGTGTATACATTCCACCAAAAAAGCATCAGCCATTTAATGCCACACTATTTTCTGCTAGTTCCGAATTATCAAACATTAACATTGAGGAAAAAGATATTATCGATAAATTAAATTGTATTGATACAAATAAAGGACCTGGGCCAGATAATATTCCTCCCATTTTTGTTAAGCAGTGTGCCGTACATTTGGTTAAACCACTATTCTTCTTTTTTAATAAATCTTTACATGTGGGTGAATTTCCGTGTTCTTGGAAATTAGCAAAAGTGATCCCTGTCTTTAAAGCCGGTGATAAAAAAGATATTTCAAATTATAAGCCAATTTCCATATTATCAGTTTTTTCTAAAATATTCGAATCTTTAGTTTGTCCAATGCTTACGTGGCACATGAAATCAACACGGATTCATTAAAAAGCGATCCGTTTTATCGAACTTAGCTATATTTGTTAATGATTTATCTTTGGCATTGAACTGTACAGAGCAAGTAGACTGTATTTATACAGATTTGGCCAAGGCATTCAAAGTTGTAGATCATGACATTTTACTGAATAAACTTAACAAGTATGGTATCGATGGTAAGATGATAAAATGGCTCGAGTCGTATTTGATTAATCGCAAAATGCATGTAGTTGTTGGGGGATATCTGTCACAAACATTTACAGCGACCTCAGGAGTCCTCAAGGCTCTATTCTTGGTCCTGCTTGGTTTTTTTATAAATGACATACATACGTGTTTTAAACATAGTGGATTTCTATTATACGCTGACGGTCTTAAAATGTACAATACAATTAATAACATCACTGATTCTTTTAATTTACAACAAGATCTTAATAGACTTTCATTATGGTGTGATCATAATAATTTAAAGCTGAATCATTTTAAACATGCTACATTACAACTTTTAGCCGTAAAGTAAGAAATTTAATGTTCAATTACAGTATAAATGGAAATATTTTGGGAAGAGTCAGCCAAATTAGAGATCTCGGTATCATGTTGTATAATAAATTAAGTTTTATACCACATTTAGACGATTTAATAAAGAAGGCACTCAGGCTATTAGGTTTCATCTTGCAAGCATCAAAAGAATTTAAAAGGTCCGACACGAAAATTATATTATTTAAATCATTGGTACTTAGTAAGTTTGAATATTGTTCTATTGCAAGTAATCCTCATTATCAGTTACATAAAAACAGATTGGAAAGGATACAAAAGAAATTCTTACGTCAATTGGCTTACAAGGATAATATGCCCAAACGAGATATAAGCTATTTAGGTCACCTACGATTTTATAAGGTCCTTTCCTTTCATAACCGTAGAGACTTACTTGATCTTTGCTTTCTGCACAAAATTATAAACGGGGGACTTGAGAGTCCAGATTTTTTAAATAGAATTGGTTTGTCGGTACCGAGGTGCAATTCTAGAAGCCACAACAAAACAAAATATACTTTTAGAGAACGTTTTTTCCAGGAGTAACCTGGGTAGGGCAGGTCCTTTAGAATACTCGTATTGTATAATAGTATTTTTACTGAAGCAGGTTTGGATATATTACAGCAAACCATGTTCACTTTTAAGCGTCAAGTAAAAACATGATTTAATATTTGATTTTGATATTTTTTGATATTTTCCTCAACCATATTTGTTAAATTATATTAAATAAAATGTAATTTGATATGTGTATATGCTTGTATGTGTATGTGTCTGTATGCGTGTATGCTTGTATATGTGTGTATATGTATTTTAACGCTTTTTATGATGATTTTTGCTTTGTTTTGGTGTATATTTTTTTTATTTTTTTTAATATGTAACTAATTAAAAAAAAGAAACAAATAACAAATGATTTGTACTGTTGTTTTCTAAACATGTCAAGTTAACCTTCAAGTGTGGTATACAATTTTTGTTTTAGTCTTTTAAGATTGTTACTACTTTTTGAATTAGCCCCATTATTGTATACAACGTTGGCTTCCTATTAAATAAATAAATAAATAAATAAATAAATAAGTTGTATGTAGGCCATCAGTATACTTTTATGTCATTGATGTATATCTACGTACATATATACATATGTACCTACATATGTAAACGACGTAAATTACTTTTGGTAAAATTATCTTCATATAACACTCACGAGGAAATTATATATTTTTAATATTTTCAATTTCTAATATTACCATTTCTTCGCTCTGGTATCAAAGCAAAGCGCGGCGTTGAGTTCCGCCACTCAACACGCAATGTCTTTAATTGGCGGAAAATGGGGAATGGAAGTGGAAAAGAGTGACACTAGGTTCCCAAGTACCCTCTGCTTACCCTGCCGTGTGCGGGATACAGCGTGAAACTTAGTGTATTTTACTTTATTTCTGAAAATGATACAGAATATAGTACAAAAAATAGCGTGAAGCTGAGCATAGATAGAGGTAAGAGTCATGTGACTATAAACACGACAGGTTATGGGTTCGATCCCCATTCGAAGCAATGACATATTTAATATTCCCATGTATTTATTCTGAAAACAAGGCAAATGGCAGCGTTGAGTCCCGCGACTCAAAACACAATGACTTAAATTCGGTGAAATATTGGGAAACGGAACGGAGTGTGAACAAGTTTATTACTTTTAACACATAAAATAACAAAATTTATAACTTCAAAAAATATTTCAATATTTAATATTTTATCTTCCAGTCTATTGCCCCTGCGCACAAGCCTCGAAGAAAAACAATTTTGACATTATATAACCTTTATTTAATTAAATTGTTAATTGCTTACATTTTTTGTTAAAAATAACTTCAGTAGTCGTTTAAAAAGGTCAGTATTGCATACAATACTGTTTAACACATTATGCAGTCAGGTAAAAATAAATACCTACATAAATATATTTCTGTTCTTTTTTTTTTTTTATTTATTTATTGGTCACGTTTCTACAGAACAGCATTGAAAAATCTTTCAAATCATCGATCGAAAAATCATTTAGATCCTTTGAAATTTAGGTAAGTCCCATAGAAATCTTTTTTGACCTATAAACAATAACCTAGAAATATAGTGAGTTCTCCAGACAATGCTGGAGTATTCAAGGATGCTGCGTACATGACTAATATAAAGCAATATAACTCCTTACTTTAACTCCTTACTTTTACAATTATGCTAAATTGCGTCCCGTACGGATAAGACATGACATCCTGCACCCTGGTTTACTGAGGATATAAAAATGTTGCACAATTTTGGTATAGATCAAACCCTAGCGAGAACAATGTGAAAAATATGGAAATAAAAATGAAAATTTCTCGAATCCATAGGAGTAGGTAAAGCACGTCGTAGCGTCAATTCTCAAAATATAGATTTCAAAAGCTTAATAAGCATTTCTCTTCTCCGAGTAACATTAATGATCGGCCTATTGTTATTATTATTACATATTAACATATTATCTATTACACTATTATACACTTAGTACGTACGCTTTTTATCTTATTAAAATCAAAATCAAAATCAAAATATTCTTTATTCAATTAGGCCATTTAAGCATTTTTGAATCGACAAGTTACATATAAGTGTCTGTAGTGTCAGTCCTTACAGGAAGCTACCACCGGCTCGGAAGGCGGGTCTGCTGAGAAAAGCCGGCAAGAAACTCAACAGTTGCTCTTTTCAAAATATCAATTAAAGTAAATATATAACATAGCTTCCTGAGTGAGTACCAACAGCATTTAATCCCACGCAGTCTTATCGTTGTAGTATTCTTGAATAGAATAATATGCTTTGCCTAACAATATATTTTTAACATTCACTTAAAATTTTTGAAGTGGTAAATTTAATATTGCTTGTGGAATTTTATTATACATACCATGTCCCATAAAAGATTTACTAACTTTTGTGTACCATGTCCCATAAAAGATTTACTAACTTTTTGAAGACGAAAACTAGGAGTGATCAGCTTGTTTTTACTTCTTGTATTGATATCATGTCGGTCACTGTTTTTTAATAAATTGTGGCTATTTTTCAGAACAAGTATTATATTATCATATATGTACTGTGATGCCACCGTAAGAATACCCGTTTCTTTAAAAAAATCTCTCAGGGATTCCCGAGCTCCCATGCCGTAAATGGCTCGGACTGCTCTTTTTAGAATTACGAATATAGATTCGATATCTGCAGCATTGCCCCATAGTAATATTCCGTAGGACAATATGCTATGAAAATAGCTAAAGTAGACTAGGCGTGCAGTATCAACATCTCTCACTTTTCTAACAGCATATGCAGCGGAGCTCAGTCTGCCCGCAAGAGAAGACAGATGATGACCCCATTGTAGTTTCAAATCTAGGGCTACTCCCAAGAATACCGCGGTATCACAAAAATGGAGAATTTTATTATCCACGCTTAAATTAAGCTTCTCTTTCCTAACATTCGGCATAGTAAATTCTATACATTTTGTTTTCTGAGCGTTTAATACTAAATTATTAGAATGAAACCAGTGAAGTATTTGCGACAGTGCACTATTCACTTCGTTTTAGTTATTTTTATTACGATCTACTTTAAAAATGTATGAAGTATCATCGACAAATAGTACCACATCGCATAAATATTAATGCAAAAGCTCCCCTTTTGTCATTTATATAAATTAAAAACAAAAGAGGCCCAAGAATCGATAGACTTAACATTACATTCCGTCCGTCTACTTATTTATCTATTTTTCTTGCCGTATATGTATATTACTTACTATATTATTTATATACACTATTAATATCTATAAAAAGAAAATATCATGTTTTTCTATAGATTATACATTTTTATTTAAGTCTATGGTTAACAGCTATAACAACTTCCATACAATAAATTGAATTTTCTAGCTTCACGCTTTATTCTGCACATAGCAGGAAAAGCGGAGGAAACCTATCAGACCAAGTAAATGAAAATATTAAATATATCTTGGGTTTAAATTTTAACCCACAACCGTCACCCCGAAATTACATCATATTAATATTCATATTAACAGACATTGATATAATTGTGACTTTTTAAGGTCACATTTATTTCAATTTCGACGTCCTGTATGAACGCAATAGGTACAATATATTCGTGATATTTAGCATTCCGGTTAATTTACTTTATAACTTACAATGCGCTCTAGCATACGACATTTTGTTCGAAATCGCCGAAGCAACAACATCGCTATGGGGGCCATAGAATTCATAATAGTTGCTGTAGTTATAATAACTTTAATTGTAGCTTTATATCAAAAGTCTACGAATGCCATGTGCAGGTCTAAAAAACGGTTAGATGGCAAAACGGTCATAGTTACTGGCGGTACAACAGGTATGGGATTGGAGATAGCTACGGATCTAGCAGACCGGGGGGCGAGAGTCATAATCGCGTGTCCATTCAAAAACGAAGGGGACGAGGCGTTGAAAATTATAAAAGAGAAAACCGAAAGTGAAAAAGTAGTTTTCAAGCTATTAGATTTATCATCGATTGATTCTGTACGGAAATTTGCTGCAGATATACTGAAAAATGAAGACAGGTTGGACATTTTGGCGAACAACGCCGGAGTTGGCGCTGTTACGGAGTTCATCACAGACGATGGGATGAGCTTCATCATGCAAGTTAACTATTTCGGACATGTTTTGCTCACTTTGCTACTGATGCCACTTCTGAAGAAGACCGGTACTCCATCAGATCCTGCCAGGGTCATCAACACATCGTCCTGTTTCCACTACTTCGACACGGTTAACTTTGAAAAACTGAACAACATAAAATACTTTTATCCTCTACAGTTCTACGCCAATAGTAAAGTGTGCTTAGTGTTATTTTCTCACGAGATGACGAAAAAATTAAAAGGTGGTAATGTAGTCGTCAACTCTATAGACCCGGGGGCGGTTGGCACTAGTATTTTCTATCGTTCAGGATCGATATTTGGATACATTGTTAGCTGTCTTGCGTATATAATTTTCAAACGCCTCTAGAAGGGGCTCAAACCGCTTTACATGTAGCTTTGGATAGGAAAGCTGGGACCGTAAGTGGTGGTTTCTTCAAAAATTGCGAGATAAGTAGCGCCAAGCAATCAGCATACGATGATGTTACTGCCAAAAGACTGTGGGATGAATCTATGAGACTTTTAAAATTGAGTGAAGAGGAAATAGAACAGTGCTTGTTATAAGTCATAATGAAGTGTTTTTTTTTAATTATTAATAATTTCGATATTTTTTGTACTTTTAATGTGAGTCCAGGCTTTTAATTCGTATTTTAGGGTTCAGATAAGTGTAAAAAAGTGCCTTGAAATTGATAAAATATTTGTTTTTCTGTTGTGGTTGGGACTTACGAGTGTGTATATTGGAAAGGGCTAATATATTGTGTTTTTACAATGATAAAAGTAGGGAACCATCTGCTTTTTATTTATTTTTTTTTAAAAATCGCATGTATAAAAGAAATATACTTGACTAAATGATATTTAATTTGAACATAACTTAAGACGATAATAATAATTTTATTTTTATTTTGTTTGAACGTGGATATGATTAAATGAATACCAAAAATAGATCAAACTGGTTCATACAAGGTCAGGCCACTTTAATAAATACAAACTGAACGGCTCTTATAGAGATGGCTCTATTAAACCTTGAAACTCAAAATTATTTATTAACGCGGTCGATGATTGAGATCGTAGTGGCTCAGCGGCACATGCGTTAAGTAAACTGTAAACGCGATGGTAGTGAATTGTAATCAAAGGAGATATATATTATTTGTACTATGCTTTTATATTTACTAATCTTCATTACTTTCTTGTTCTGATAACATTAATATTTTTTAAAACAACATCTGTACATTGAAAAAACAAAGTAAGTTTTTTATAGATTGTCGTTTCTGAGACAACGCACAGACGAACAGACAAAAATTTTAAAAATCACAATTTTGGGCTCTATCATTAATAAAAATCCTGTCTCCTATATGATTATTTTAATATATCTCAGCTTCACTCTGTATCCCGGATATGACAGGGTAGGCAGATGGAACTTGGGAACCTAGTGTTAAGACACTCCGTTCCACTTATGTTCCCCATTTTCCGCCGAAACTGAGGCATTAATATTTATTTTAATAAATCTTCCATAACCCATGAACTGATAAATAATATATAAACAAAATATCTTTAATATTTTCTTATCTTTAATTCTTTACTCACTTACCAAAGAAGGATCGGTTTTTTTCAGCTTCACCCTGTCTCCCGCTTATGCAATGGTAGGCAGAGGGAACTTGGGAATATAGCGTTAAGTAACTTCTTTTCGTTCCCCAATTTCCGCCAAATTTAGACTAAGACGGAACTCAACGCCACATATATGTCTGGTTACGAAACCGATAAAAAGCAAACGTATTAAAAAATATAATTTCCTCGAGTGGGGTTCGAACACAACCTGTGGCTTTAACAATTGCACACTTGCACCTTTGTGCCACAACTGCTCTCGTGAATAATAACATTGCTTTATATTTTATTGACAGTATTTCAATGAATTCAATGAATTAACATATTTTACCTCGGATGATGGATGGCAGACGACCCACGACTTGTTACATAATCTATGAAGCGAAACTGAGATTGTCGTGTATGCGGAAGCAATATAGAATAAAAAATATATATATATATTAAAATATATTTCGATCAACTATTTATACGTTAAATGTGACAGTCTAAAAACGGCTCGAGAAATAAGAGCACAAGCAATATTGTATAATAAAGGCCCGCGATAAAAGCTATGCAATAGCTTAAAAATATTAAATAAATAGTATTCTCTCTTGCCAAACGACAATTCTAACAAATTGTCTTTGGGTAGCGGAAATTTGTCATAATCTCCCTACAGAGATGCTAACAACATAAATAAGTTGTAACAAGCGTATAAGAATTTTGACGATTGATATGAACGTATGGGATAGTTGGTCAGAGCACTGAAACGGTATCCAAGAGGCGCGAGTTTAAATCCTGCTACGTGAAAATTCTTATACGTTTTTAAATTTTGTAACAATGACATTATTTAAAGATTTAGTATGATAACACTAGCCTTAATGTATTGTTAAGCCATAATGATCATTCAGTTCTACAGTTTCTTAGTGAAAATGTTTTGTACTTTTCCCACAATGTACTACAATCAAAAGATCTAAAATGGCACAAAACACTAATATTATAGCGAATAACTTGCCTTTAACTACTGCTACTGTAACTGACGCAAGATTCCTCAAGACTTTGGTCCCAGTGGATATCGTCTTCAAGAACCGGATGTGCCCTGCAAGTTGCTTTAAACGAAGGATGCTCTACACCATCAACAGTTTTCAAATAGGAAAAAGAAGCTGGTTCACTTTCGTTCCCCACTTTTCTCCGAATTTGAAGCATTGCGTGTTGAGTGGCGGAACTCAACGCCGCGCTTGCCTTGTTACCAGAGCGAAAAAATTAAAATATTAAATATTTCATCTCCTCAAGTGGGGATCGAACCCACAACCTATCGTTAACAGTCACACAATTGTGCCGTCGTGCCACGAGAGACCTTCCAGAATATTTAAAGTAATATATTTATGTCGGTATTTATTCTACCAAACTGCATAACTTCTTATACAGTATTTAAATTAGAATTAATTAAAGGTTATAAAAAGTCAATTATATTACTTCGGGATTATAATGGCGCAATTGCACAAGTGTGCGGCTGTAAACGCAATAGAATGTGGGTTCGATGCCCACTCAAGGAGAAACAATAATTAATATTTTTTTTATAGTTTTTATGGCTTCACGCTGTATCCCGCACGGCAGGGTAGGCAGAGGGAACTTGGGAACCCAGTGTTGAGACACTGGTTTCCGCTTCCGTTCCCCACTTTCCGCCGAATTTGAGGCAATATGTGTTAATATAATAAAAATAAAATATTTCAATTCTTCGAGTGAGGATCGAACCCACAACCTGTCGTTTACAACCTCTAACCAATATTATATAGCAAATTAAAATTTTCTAACTTCCCGCTGTATCCCGCACACAGAAGCATAAACAGAGAAAACCTAGTGTTAAAACACTCCATCGAAACAATTCTCGAGATGTCGCACGTTGAGTGGCGGAACTTAACACAGTGATTTACCGCGTTATCAGACCAAGTAAATGAAAATACTAAATATTTATTGGGCTCAGATTTGAACCGACAACCGTCGCCACGATGGTTTTAAAATTTCAGACTAACAATTTAACGTTAATATAAAAAATGACACGTATTTCAATGCCGATGTCCTTTAACTATGAACGCAATAGGTACAATATATTCGTGATATTAACATTCCGGTTAATTTACTTTATAACTTACAACGCGCTCTAGCATACGACATTTTGTTCGAAAGCGCCGAAGCAACAACATCGCTATGGGGGCCATAGAATTCATAATAGTTGCTGTACTTATAATAACTTTAATTGTAGCCTTATATCAAAAGTCTACGAATGCCATGTGCAGGTCTAAGAAACGCTTAGATGGCAAAACGGTCATAGTTACTGGCGGTACAACAGGTATGGGATTGGAGATAGCTACGGATCTAGCAGACCGGGGGGCGAGAGTCATAATCGCGTGTCCATTCAAAAACGAAGGGGACGAGGCGTTGAAAATTATAAAAGAGAAAACTGAAAGTGAAAAAGTAGTTTTCAAGCTATTAGATTTATCATCGATTGATTCTGTACGGAAATTTGCGGCAGATGTACTGAAAAATGAAGACAGGTTGGACATTTTGGCGAACAACGCCGGAGTTGGCGCTGTTACGGAGTTCATCACAGACGATGGGATGAGCTTCATCATGCAAGTTAACTATTTCGGACATGTTTTGCTCACTTTGCTACTGATGCCACTTCTGAAGAAGACCGGTACTCCATCAGATCCTGCCAGGGTCATCAACACATCGTCCTGTTTCCATTCCTTCGGCACGGTTAACTTTGAAAAATTGAACGACATAAAACACTTCTATCCTTTACAATTCTACGCCAATAGTAAAGTGTGCTTAGTGTTGTTTTCTCACGAGATAACGAAAAAATTAAAAGGTGCTAATGTAGTCGTCAACTCTATAGACCCGGGGGCGGTTGGCACTACTATATTTTACTGTACTGGATCGATATTTGGATATATTATAAGCAGTCTTGCTTATTTAATTTTCAAAACGCCTCTAGAAGGAGCTCAAACCGCTTTACATGTAGCTTTGGATAAGAAAGCTGGGACCGTAAGTGGTGGTTTCTTCAAAAATTGCGAAATAAGTAGCGCAAAGCAATCGGCATACGATGATGTTACTGCTAAAAGACTGTGGGACGAATCTATGAGACTTTTAAAATTGACTGATGAGGAAATTGAACAGTGCTTGAAATAAATGATAATGAAGTGTTTTTTTTTTTTAATAATTTCGTTATTTTAAACTTTTCATGTGAGTTCAGGATTTTAATTCGTATTTTAGGGATCTTTGATAATTAAAATTATGAATTTGTTAAGAGATAAGTGTCGAAAAATGCCTTGAGATTGATAAAATATTTGCTATTCTGTTGTTGTTGGGAATTACAAGAACGTATATTGGAAAGGGATTATATATTGTGTATTTAAGATAACTTATATTTATAACTAACGCAGAGTCTTAGGCTAGGTTTTTTGTATGCCGAAGAAGGTAAATATATATAAACGTAAAAAAAGGAACCTAATAAAGAAAAAATATGAAAAAAAAAAAGAAATCAATTTATATTTCTTTCCTTAGTGAAAAGAAGGAAACGATCTGGGTTTTTTTTATAAAAAATAGTATATATATATATAAAAATATAACTGTACTTGATTATATGTAATATATTTAGTTTAAGACGATAATAATAATTAATATTTAAACAAAATAAAATTTTGTTTAAACGAGGAAATGATTAAATGAATACCAAATATGGATAGAACAGGTTCATATAAGGTCAGACCTCTTTAATATATACAAACTGAGCGGCCCTTGTAGAGAAGGCCCTTTTAAACCTTGAAGCTTAAAAATATTATTAATCGCGGTCGATGATTGAGATCGTAGTGGCTCAGCGGCACAAGCGATAAGTAAACTGTAAACGCGATGTTAGTGAATTGGAATAAAAGGAAATATATATTATTTAAAGTATATTATTTTATTTACTAATCTCCATTACTTTCTTGTTCTGATAACATTAATGATTTTTAAAACAATATCTATACATTGAAAAAACAAAAAGTAATTAAATGAATAAAAAATGGTAACCATATTGCCGAACAAAATATTTAAAATGGACGTAACATTTTTATTAATTGCCGTTTCTGAGATAAGCGCGTACAAACACGCAGATAAACAGGCAAAAAAAATTAAAATAACTTTTTTGGGCCCTAATATTAATAAAGGTCCTGTCTCCTATGAAATAATTTTAATATATTTTCCATATACAGAAGGCGAACAATGACACGGTTATGATGGTTAAATGGTACTTCCTCACATCACTAAACATCACATCACTAAATGCCTCAAAAATGTGAAAAATTTGGATGTGAACTGATCAGTAGAATTGGATTTAAGTACATAAGCTAGCTTTTTACCTATTTCTAAAATGAACATAAAAGCGGTGCATATAAGGCCAAATAAAATATATTAATAGTTATATAAGGCTTGTATAAGGCCCTGATGATTTATTAACATTTTAAAACGACGAGGCATTTGTGTCAATGGCACCAAGTGATATGCTGATAGCCTTCTTCTTTCATTAAGAAACAAAAATATCCTTAAAATTTCTTCAATTCTTCACACACTTACCAAAGAAGAATCGGTCGAAGTGAATAATAACTGTTTTTTTTTTTAGCTTCACACTGCTTCCCGCTCATGCAAGGGTAGGTAGAGAAATCTTCTTGGGAATCTAATGTATTCATTTCGTTCCCCACTTTTCGCCAAATTCAAACAAAGGCGGAGCTTAACGCCGCATATTTGTCTGGCTACGAGATCGAAAAACATAAATATATTAAAAATATAATTTCCTCGAGTAGGGATCGAACCCACTGTCTGTTGCTTTGCAGTTTGCACACCTCTGTACCTTGCCCTCATGAATAATAACATTGCTTTATATTTTATTAACAGTATTTTAATGAATTCAATGAATTAAAATATTTTACTACGGATGACGGACGGCAGGCGAACTATGAACTTGTTACATAATGTATCGGGAAGCGAAACTGAGATTATCGTGTATGCGGAAGCAATATATAACAAAAAATGTTTTTAAAAATATACTTCGATCAACTTGTAATGGATGTGACATTTATGTCACAGTCAAAAAACGGCTCGAAGCCGACCAATCTTGTCAAATATTGGTTGATCTGGATAAAGGAATGCATGGAGTATTTAAATTAAATAATTATTTAAATTAAAAACTATTTTTTTATTTGGATCTACTGAACATACCTATGTCCTGAAGTTATCACGAGTAACTGGAAATTGTTGGTTTAACCAATCCAATTTATAATACCCCTGTATGCGTTACAGGGGTAAGAAAATAAGGTCTAGTAAGAAAATAAGGAAATAAATTTTAATTCATAAATTAGTACTGTATTTCGTATTTTAGGTTGTACTTTCAGCAAATTTAAATAATATCACATTATCAAACTAATAATGAGGCTTTATTTGAAAAAAATTAAAACCAAACAAATTAATCATTTCCGTTAAGTTCTTGAATGTTAAGAAAAATAAATCTTCGTTAAAAATAGCTACTCCATGACTTCCATATTCCGTTTTCTATCAGAAAATTTATAGATTGAATGAATAATAAATATTACAATTTTAAGGCCTGTCGTGGCGCAGCGGCACAAGCGTGTGACTGTAACCGATAGGTTCTGGGTTCGATCCCCAGTCGAGGAAATGAAATATTAAATATTTTCAATTTAAATATTTAATGTTTCATTTCTTCGCTCTGGTAAAAAGGCGAAGCGCGGCGTTGAGTTCCGCCACTTAACACGCAATGCCTCAAAAATTCGGAAAGTAGGGAACGGAAGTGGAACGGAGTGTCCTAACACTAGGTTCCCGGGTTCCCTCTGCCTACCCTGCCTAGGGATACAGCGTGAAACTAAAAAAAAACAACAATTTTAAGCTTTATTCATAAATAATTAATCTTCTTCCGTTGACAACATGCGAAAAATTACCTCTTAATAGGGCGGAGCAAAATGTCTTACATCCATTAAGCGCTAGATTTAAACTAGACCTTAAATTAAGCTAATAAGGTTGATTTTTATGAAATAGTTTTATATCATAAGTCTCTATATTTACATAATCTAGTCTATATTTACGTAATATTACGTATTTTTGTTTATAATTGAATGTTGCCACTTGTTTGAATCGTATTTGTAATCAACCTGTAACCTTGTGAATAGTTAATTGAAAAAAAAAAAATAGTAAAAGAGAAAACGAACGGGTTAAGGGAACGCTTAGTTGAAGTAAACAAACATTCATGTGTTAAAGATTTATTATAAGTTTAGACTTTTTTTTATATTGGATACATTGTCTGTTCATGGACGATAAAATTGAAAAAAAAAAACTTATAGGGAACGTGTATTAATTTACGTAACGGGCTTCGAAATAATGATTTTAAATTTTTTTGGTAAATGTTCTATACAAAATAAAAAAGTTTGCGAAAATTCACCATTTTTTTTTTGTTTGGCCATCGATTCGGCAATTCCAAAAGAAGTGCGCAATACAGGTTCGAATCGTTGGGGACCCAATGATCTGTAAGGGGCTTGACACTTTGGCTTTGCGTAGAGACGTATCTTCACTATGCGTTCTCTACCGCATTTATCACGGGGAGTGTTCTGGAGAACTGTTTGACTTAGTACCTGCCACCGAATTTTCTAACCGCACAGTACGCCACAAGTTACTGTACCATCTATCTACATCATCTGGACACGTGGCACTCGAGTACTGTGCGGTTTCCTAGGAATTTCCTTACACGCGCCACACATCTCTGGAACGACCTACCCGCGGCAGTATTTCCAGGTCGATACGACATGTTACATCAAAAAGCGCGTCTACCTACACCTCGGCGGCCGGCAACGCACCTGTAGCTCCCCTGGTGTTACACGGGGCCGTGAGCGACGGTAATCACTCACCATCAGGTGACGCTCGTTTGCCTTGTCTTTTCCATAAAAAAAAAATTAAGATGATACTGTTGTTCTGATAACATCAAAGTAACCGCAAGTACGGGTTAGTTTAGATTAAAAATAGCCGTCATGGGACGCCTGGCAGATGTAAAACATCGTGTATGTACAAGTAATATGCATAAAAGATAATTATTACAGGAATTAAATATAGCCTAATGAGAAAATACGAGGCAACCTGCTTCATAGATGTGCACCCACCTCCCCTTGCTGTTTCGCCGTGCGACATATATCGGCCGGCGGCCATCATTCATTTTAATACCAATTACAATTTTAAATTCGTAATATCTTTTGAATGGATTGTCCGATTAGAATAAAATAAAAAGTTACTTATAGCTATTGAAACAATCTTGCTCAATAAATAATTTATTTGGATAAGGATTAATATTCGACGATAATATGATCAATAAACTTAGGCTAATAATTTTAATTACTTTTATTCTATGGAAAATTGGTTATAATGGCTAAAATATAAATGTTTAGTTTATACTATCGCGGACTTTTTTGTAGGCATTATTGAGTTCTACAACTTTTCTATACAAATCAACCATACATCTCTAACCATTTAGGCAGCGTTCGCGAGAATCGCTAACATACGGCAGTTTTTTCGTCGACTTACTCCACAATTTGCACTACCACGAAAAATCCTATCTATTTTCCGGGATAAAATATAGCCTATACGGATTCGGAAGAGTCCCTCAATTCAGTTTACAAGTGAGCCAATAGATGTTTCACATCAAAATCCACAGCATTGTTGGACGACTGAACTAAACTCGTTATTCGAGGGTATACAGTTGCTCAATAATGGGTAAGTTTATTAGTATGCTTGAAAACATTACTCAAGTCGATACATTTGCTTTTATTTAGCTCAAAACAAATGATGGAACACACATGTTTAGGCGCAGATTGAAAACGATTATCAAACCTGACAATCTAATAAAGATACAGAGAGGCGGAGAGAAATAGAAAACCAAGTGGCCCATCTCTCTACAGTGTTGAATAAAATCAGTTTCATTGTACGTAATACTAATAATAATAATAAAGAAATGAGATTTGGGTGTGTGATCGGTTGGAAGGAAATACCTTGGGACAAGTACTCGATTGCTAGCAGAATTGCAAGAAAAAAATATTTACATATATCAGTTAGAGGAGCTACTATCTAATTAATATGATCGATACTAGCATACTTCATAGGTAAACGCTGATAGCACGTCACCTTCACCCCGAGCTGCAGGTAGCATACATAAAAATCGCACGGCTGTCGATTATCGTGCAAGCTTAAGATGAGCGCTAGTCTGAGGCCCGTCGTGGCGCAGCGGCACAAGCGTGTGACTGTAACCGACAGGTTCTGGGTTCGATCCCCACTCGAGGAAATGAAATATTTAATATTTTCAATTTAAATATTTAATGTTTCATTTCATCGCTCTGGTAATAAGGCAAAGCGCGGCGTTGAGTTCCGCCACTCAGCGCATTGCCTCAAATTCGGTGAAAAGTGGGGAACGGAAGTGGAACGGAGTGTCTTAACACTAGGTTCCCGGGTTCCCTCTGCCTACCCTGCCTCGTGTGGGATACAGCGTGAAGTTAAGAAAGAAAGAAAGAAAGTCTGATAATGAGCAATGAGTAACTGTAGTTGTATCACGCAAAGCCGATACTATTGCCCATACTAAATTGATATAACTTGTACAAAATATTCACGCGGTGATACGTTCCGCTCAATTTGTATCTTATCACAGATTTTCTTTCCTCGATTTGCGACACAGGGCGAGTCCTCAGTGATATCTCTGCGTATTACGTAGTAATATTTTTTTTTTCTATTTTTTATAGTGCTCTTGTAAAAATCCACACAGACAGCAAATTAAACTAGTAAAAATATACTTTTAATATTAAGTAAACAAAACCGTATTAAAATTAAACATTTTTACAAAGACTTGTTTACAAAAATGTCAACGCTAACTGTCAAATAAAATGCCAAAGTGAAAAATTCAATATTTATTACAAAACAAAAACACAGTATCAAAAAGCAACACGAAAACAGCACAAAACAATTACACTTACAAATACATTTACAAAAACAAACTCTATGAAACCGAAACTCAAAGAAGGAATCGAACCTGCACTACCAGAAGAATGTGACAAATCTATGAATAATCGAGATCTCAAGTATTAGACTCCAGTGGACATTTTCCAAACCTTTTCCAATTTCGCATTTCTGCCATAATAAACGATTAAAAACGTCGCCGCGGTTTTCTAGCGTCCACATATATATCCAATACTTCAAGACCAAAAAATATTTGTAAAAATACTGTGACCAAATCAGCTTTAAAATTTTAAAAAAAAGTTATCACAACCAGGAATCGAACCCGCACAGACCGGTGAGTTAGGATTAAAGTAATGTTATAATTCATCGGTACAATCTGTGGGTAAGTCCGAGGTGTCCATGGCGACCTCGTCGTAGTCCCGCTCCAGCGCCGCGAGGTCCTCGCGCGCCTCCGTGAACTCTCCTTCCTCCATGCCTTCTCCTACGTACCTGTGTCAATCAAAGTTCTCTTTGTTATTTATACTAGCTAGCCATTTTATTTTATAAATTTGCTGAAAATCCTACTAAAAATGATAAAGACGTCGGTTTTTTTTGCACTTATCATATCAGTATCTCCGTTGGGCACAAGCGTGCGACTGGTTACATGTAAACGACAGGTTGTGGGTTTGATTTCCTCTTAAGAGAAAATTAAATATAAAATATTTTATCACACAATGTCTTCAGGCGAGAATGAGAAACGGAAGCCTCACACTAGGACCGAAGTATCTTATGTTTCTAAGTTGGCACTTAGCCTACTTTGCTATCGGCAGAATATAGCGTAAATAAAAAAATTAAATACAGCTACTATTTTATTGTTTGGTTAGACTTAAGACAGCTTTATCTAAACCGATAATCATAAAGAAAATATTCGTTCGACAATTCTGATGATTTTTATTCAAATCCATAAAATGTATCGGGGGGCACTTTCGCCCCCGCACGAAGCAGGGTAGGCAGAGGGAACCCGGGAACCTAGTGTTAAGACACTCCGTTCCACTTCCGTTCCCCACTTTCCGCCGAATTTGAGGCATTGCGTGTTGAGTGGCGGAACTCAACTCCGCGCTTTGCCTTATTACCAGAGCGAAGAAATGAAACATTAAATATTTAAATTGAAAATATTAAATATTTATCATTTCCTCGACCGGGGATCGAACCCAGAACCTGTCGGTTACAGTCACACATTTGTACAGTTGCGCCACGACAGGCCTCAAGCCACTTTTGCCACCCATCCCTTAAAATCGGAGGTAGACGTTTTAATAAGATTTCAAAATGTTAGGGTATTTCCTGAAGTGCTAGAAAACCGACATTTGGTATTTAAAAAAGTTCAGTATACCAAAAAACACTACTATGCCCCAAGATAAACTTATACATGCCAAAAAGAAGAAAACATAACAATAAAAACACTGCCTAGCAACTTTCAAACAGAACTAAAATCTCACCACAATCATTTCATTGTAAAATGATGCAAAAACGACCACATAAGGTTTGCCCTGTCAAAGAAGTCTACGAAATAACTATCCAGAGTATTTTTTCTGCCTTAAAATAAAGCTCTATGAAAAAAGAACCTACAAAAAACTAACCAATGAACAAACGCCCGTTTAGAATACATGAGATCAAACTTGTGGTCGAGCTTCGCCCACGCCTCCGCTATGGCGGTCGTGTTGCTCAACATGGACGCGGCGCGCTTCACTTGCGCGAGGTCCCCGCCGGCCACCACTGAGGGCGGCTGGTAGTTTATACCCACCTGGTTTAAATATTGTTTAATATAGTACGCACGACGAGTATTGGCCGTTAATGAAATTTCATTATGTTCACATATTTTATGTACACGTTTGTAATAAAGTAAGAAAAATTGTGATTTAAAATCAAAGTCGCACAAGTGTGTACGCGACATGTTGTGGTCGATCCCCCCACTCGAGGAAATGAAATATTTAAAATTTTCAAATTAAATATAATATTTTCGTTTCTTTGTAACAAGGCAAAGGGCGGCGTTGAGTTCTGCAACCTAACACGCAACTGCCTTAAATTTAGAAGAAAGTAGGGAACCAAAATAGAACGGAGAGTTAACGCTAGGTTCCCAAGTTCCCCTCTGTCCACTCTGCCAAGTGCGGGGATACAGCGTGAAGCTGAGAAAAAAAAGAAAAATGTCGAAAAATATCCGTCGCGCAAAAAAAGGCATCACATCAATATTTAATAGCCAATTGCAATAAAAACTTGCCACATCTCCACAAGACCTACCTTAAACCCAGTAGGGCACCAATCCACAAAGCGTATGCCAGCCTTCCCCTTCATAGAGGCGATGGCCGCGTTCACGTCCTTGGGCACCACGTCCCCGCGGTAGAGCAGGCAGCACGCCATGTACTTGCCGTTGCGAGGATCACACTTTACCATTTGGTTCTGTGGCTCGAACAGCTCGGCTGTTATTTCCGATACGGACATGCCTTCGTGATATGCCTAATTTGTAATTGTATGAAAAAATATGTATATTATTAAGCTATTTGACGAAAAATATATCGAGTCTGTCGTGGCACAGCGGTACAAGCGTGCGACTGTAACGTGACAGGTTGTGAGTTCGATCCCCACTCGTGGAAATAAAATATTTAATATTTTCAATTTAAATATTTAATGTTTTCTTCTCCGCCCTGGTATCAGAGCTAAACGAGCTTCAAATATTCAGAACCTTAAATGTTACAGACAGACACACACACAAATAATATATATTAAACAACTAAACAACCCCCTTTTTGGTGTTAAGAATAACCCTTTATCGACTTACCTTATCAACAGAAACAACAGGCGCGTATGCGGCGAGAGGAAAATGTATGCGCGGGTACGGCACGAGGTTAGTCTGGAACTCCGTCAGGTCCACGTTCAGTGCTCCGTCGAAACGCAGCGACGCAGTTATTGATGAGACCACCTGGTGTTGACATTTTTATATTAATTAATATTATATATTTGCTAATGGTCATTATTGACATTTTACTGACTTTAAACTGTAACCCGCTGATAAAAGGAGGAGCTAGGTAGAGGGAACTTTCAGCCGAATTCTTAATGGTATAGAGCGTATTCAGTAGCAACACTAAAAGAATAATATTTCATTTCCTCTCCTCTCTCCTTAGTGGGGATCGAAGCCGCAACGTTTTCAGTAGCACGTATTCAATATGCCTTATATGCTCTATATAAGGCATGATAAAGCCGTGTGCTGTTATAAAAAAATCTTTACTTGGATAGTGTCTTTATCTTGGGTTTGTTTTTTTTATTGTAAACACACAATGCCTAGAGAATTAGACAGAAATAAGGGGACGAACATGCAATAACAGAAACAGAAGACCTTAACATTACTTTACCATACTTCACTGCCTACCCTGTCATGTGCAGGATATAGCGAAATGTATATATATATATATATATATATATATATATATATATATATATATATATATATATATATATATATATATATATATATATATATATATATATATATATATATATATATATATATATATATATATATATATATATATATATATATATATATATATATATATATATATAAAAATAAAATTAAGCCTAGCTTAATTTTACTTTTTAATTATATAAGAAGATTTATTTAAAATCTAACACTACTACTTCCACTTACTTGAGATATAAGCCTATTTAGATTGGCATACGACGGCCTCTCAATGGACAACCTCCGCCTGCAGATGTCGTAGATAGCCTCATTGTCCACCATGAACGCACAGTCGGAGTGCTCTATAGTGGCGTGCGTCGTCAGCACCGCGTTGTATGGCTCGACGACGGCTGTCGACACCTGGGGATTCAACTATATGTTATTTATAAGAGTTGTTGAGGCCTGTTGTGGCGCAGCGGCACAAGCGTGTGACTGTAACCGACAGGTACTGGGTTCGATCCCCAGTCGAGGATATGAAATATTTAATATTTTCAATTTAAATATTTAAAGTTTAATTTCTTCGCTCTGGTAACAAGGTTAAGCGCGGCGTTCAGTCCCGCCACTCAACACGCAATGCCTCAAATTCGGCGGAAAGTGGGGAACGTAAGTGGAACGGAGTGTCTTAACACTAGGTTCCCGGGTTCCCTCTGCCTACCCTGTCTCGTGCGGGAAACAGCGTGAAAGAGAAAGATAAAAATTATTGTTGAGTTCCGCCACTCAACACTCAATGCCTTAATTCAGCGGAAAATAAAAAAAACAGAACGGAGTATAGTCATATAATTAAATTTATCCATTCACACTATTTTAAGTAAGAAAACCTTATTACCCAATTTTGTCAAAAGGAAGATAATGTTTTTGAAGCGCATATATACGTATGTACATTGTACATAATTATGTCAATTTGATTAACTGTGGTCGTCCAACTTGGCGAAAAGCGATGGAGTGTTTTAGCACTAAGTTCCCACGTTTTCTCTGCCATGTAGGAGATACAGCGAAGAGCTGAATATTTTTTTCTAATATCATATCTTTAGTACATATATATAGCTATACATTTTTTATTATATAAAACTGAAAAATCAGTTACGTAAAACAATGTAACACAAACGCCCGCCTCTTAAAAGGTTAATTACAAGGCTTGATCCTTGATACATAAAGACAATATGAGTGCGTACCTTACTTTTATACCCTATAAATATTATGTATACAAACTACCACTTTGAAAAATTTATAGCCTCATCTATAGTTAAATCTGTAACTGATAATAGATGTCGTTTGTTAAAATAATAGTTTATTTGTTTGTGCGCTTGTACCCGCTAATCTCAAAAACGGCTAATTAAACTTTATGCAATTCAGTATTATATTTTGACAACCTTTTTCGGTGTTGGTTTTATTTAAATCGAATACAAAATAAAAAAGTTACGCCAATTTTAAATATTAGGGTTGACATAATTGGTACAAATTTCCAAGAGATATTGTCATAAGAACAACAAAGTGGTTAAAATAAAACAATGTAATTCAAGCGTTCGAAGACGCAGGCGGGTCCCTAGTCATACCTACACTTATAATAAAATCGTATCTTATCAATGTCTGCTTATGGAAGACATATATTAGAAAGAAAACATGATATTGAAAGAAAAGTGAGTGGTAAGAGTGTTAAGGGGTGAGGGAAAGCCTTTGAAAACACACTATCTAGCTATTTCACAAAATTTTAATTTTATTGAAAATAAAAATAAAAAATGATATATAGTTATTAGAAAAATGTATGTAATGAACTACTCGTAAAGGTTAGCTTATTACCAATGACTTACAAAGCGTTCCAACTGTAAATGTGAAAAGGGTTCGATTCCCGCTCGAAGAAATTAATTATTTCGTATTTTAATTTTCTCACTGTGCGCGGCGTTGAATTCCGCAATGTCTCCAGAACTCGACTGAAAGTGGGGAACGGAAGTGTCTATACATTAGGTTCCCAAGTTTCCTCTAAGTACCCTACAAAATTTGGGCAAAAATATATAAATAAAGTAGACAGAAAAAGTGAATGTTACGGCACTGCAATCTCCATACTTCCCCTAACAATTGACATTAAAAATTTGGCAACAAAACTTTATACCATTTTATAATAAACTTCACCTGAGGTGCTGGATAAATAGCAAATTCCAATTTGCTCTTCTTCCCGTATTCCTCAGACAATTTCTCCATCAGCAGGGAAGTGAACCCGGAACCCGTGCCGCCGCCGCAAGAGTGGAACACGAAGAACCCCTTAGTAAAAACAAAAGTTAATTACTTGAATATTTTATAAAATAATATAAAGCAGTAAGCTTATAATAAGTATACAATTTGCGGCAAATTTATTGGCAATTATAGGCAGAGGGAACCCGGGAACCTAGTGTTAAGATCAACGCCGCGCTTTGCCATATTACCAATATAAATATATTTCGTCCAAATATTTTTAATATTTTAAAACAAACGTAAGCTTTTTTACTATGTTTTTTAAAGTGTTATTCCACACTTAGGACAGAAAATACTAAACTTAAATTTAAAAAGCGTATAAAAATTTTGAACGAAGCAGGATTTGAACCCGCGCCTCTGGAATACCGTTCCAGCGTTGGTCAGAGCGCTAACAACATAAATAAGTTGTAACAAGCGTATAAGAATTTCGACGGAGCTCGGTGAGAACGAATGGCTTAGTTGGTCAGAGCGCTGGAACGGTATTCCAGAGGCGCGGGTTCAAATCCTGCTTCGTTCAGAATTTTTATACGCTTTTTAAATTTAAGTTTAGTATTTTCTGTCCTAAGTGTGGAATAACACTTTAAAACATAGTAAAAATATTAAAATAAATAGTATACTCTCTTGCCAAACGATAATTCTTACGAGTTGTCTTTGGGTAGCGGAAATTTGTAAAAATCTCCCTACAGAGATGCTAACAACATAAATAAGTTGTAACAAGCGTATAAGAATTTCGACGGAGCTCGGTGAGAACGAATGGCTTAGTTGGTCAGAGCGCTGGAACGGTATTCCAGAGGCGCGGGTTCAAATCTTGCTTCGTTCAAAATTTTTATACGCTTTTTAAATTTAAATTTAGTAAACGTAAGCTTACTTATTTTTACAATTTTTTAAAGTGTCATTCCACATTTAAAGGACAGAAAATATAAAAAGCGTATAAAAGTTTTGGACGAAGCAGGATTTGAACCCGTGCCTCTTGAAAACCGTTCAAGCGCTTAAGAACGGACGGCTTAGTTGGTCAGAGTTAGCTTACTTGTAAACCGGTGCACTGATCGGCAATCTTCCTAATCCTGTCCACGACAGGCTCCAGCACCTCCCTGCCGGTACAATTGTGCCCCCTGGCATAGTTGTTGGCCGCGTCCTCCTTGCCGGTGATGAGCTGCTCCGGGTGGTAGAGCTGGCGGTATTCCCCAGATCGAACCTCGTCTAGAATCAAATTTGAGAAAATTCAATACTAAAATTAAGTTTTCAAAATGAATTTACTTTAATATGTCCTTCTATACATATATAATAAAATTGTAACTCATTGTTGTCTGTACATAAAAGATATTTGAGAAAATGTACATACATGGACATTTACTTATGTTTTAGTACTTAAAACAATAATTTAAAAAAAAATGTCTGACTGTTTGTCTTTGCGTAATTTTAAACACAGTTGCTATTGTTTTTGGGTAACTAACCTTGACATTGTGTTTGTTAAATTTATAATCAGATCAAAATGGAAATACCGATTCAAGAACTTTATCAATAAACCAATTACTAAAATATATGTATAGATATTGTCTTTAAAATGGTTAAAGTTATGAAATCACAAAAGTAAATAAGATAATAAAATAAATAATAACAAACAAGAGAGCAAAAATATCAAAATCAAATTCAAATTCAAATATTTTTGTTCAAAATATAAAGTTACAAGCTTCGTTTTTTGAACGTCAAACAATTTACCACCAGTTCGCTAAAGTTACTGCCTCAGACCTGAGAAGAATTGGCAAAAGAAACTCAGCGGGACATGTCTTGTTTGTTAACCAAAGTTTTACATCATGTTATAATAATTGACAATGATACATTTGAAACAGCCTGGAGCGAGAATTTTATTCCCAAGGCGTGTTATCATTTATAAAATCGTTAATTTGGTAATAACCTTTAACACACAAACGTATTTAAATAGAAAATTTTCGGACGTTTTCTGGGATCCTATTGTAAAAGCCATTCCACACTATTATAAGTATATGTACGTGACCACCGCAGCAGTAAGGTTCCATCAGTGTATTTTTTTCGGCAAGTACACGTCAAAATTAGTTTTACAGTACTTTAAATAAAAAATATTATGAAACATATCAATACAAATATTTTGTCGTTGAGCCAATATTTGTTACCACAACAACCTTGTCGAATATTAGTTGGTCTGAACTAAGAAATGCATGGAGTCTTTTTTATATTTTTCTTTGTAGTTTAATAAAAAAAAAATTACAATAACAAAGTATTTTTTTTTTAATTTTTTTATTTATTATTGCCCCATAAAATGGGGAATAAATTTGAAATAAACCAAGCGAAACTTTAATAATATGTTAAGTACATTTTTAATAACGTTGATATACCTGCACTTTTTTAAATTTACTTATTAAAATGATATTCCACACTTTGGAATGAAAAACACTTTTTGGAATACGTTTAAATAGTATAAATAATATAAATAAGAAGACGATTGAGCTAGATTGAAACGTATTTCTTAATCGGTTAGAGCGGTTAGACTCCACCCAAAACGTGTTTTCAAATTCCGCTACGTTTCTAAAAATTATATACCTGAAAATACTCATAGAATTGGTTTAAAAAAATCAACATTTCAGTTATAAAATAAGTATTGAAATGAAATATTGTACATAAGAATTACAAAATTGCTACAAAATGTTCATTTCTTTCTTTAGCTAATATAAAATGATATTGTCTGAAAAGTGATGATGAGATATTGTCTTAAAAGTGATCAGAACAACAAAGAATTAGAAAATTTGTAAATAAAATAGTTAAATAAAAACGCGGGCGGGTCGCTAGTTTTACATAAAGGTAATTAAAATCTCAAAAAAAAAATTCTTCGTTAAAAATAGCAATGTTGTACTCTGTAAGTAATCAAATAAAAATACGTACAGTTACGTTTACGTTTACGTACTCTTTTTATTATTGTGGAGTAAAATGTCTTATATCTATCACGCGCTAATCGAAACTGAACTTTAATTAACGCGAATAAGGTTGAATTTCATTAAATTATTTTATATCATAAATCTGTATGTATTTAACATTTGTATTTTTTGCTTATATCGACTGGTGTCCTTTTTTAAACCTTATTTACACGCAACCTACAATAAAGTGGATCAACTGATCCAAGGTCAAAAAGCAAAAATAAATACTACTCTACTCCACTCAGCATATTCCGCACTTGGCAGGGTAGGCAGCCCTCTGCCTTGGGGAACTTGGGAACCTAATGTTAAGACACTCCGTTCCACTTCCGTTCTCCACTTTCCGCCGAATAAAGGGACAAAAAAATCTATCTTACCTATGACAGTCTCCTCCAGATCAACCATCACAACTCTCGGCACCATCTTCCCCCTGTTAGCCTCGAAGAAGAACGTATTGAAGCAGGAATCAGTCGGGTTGGGGTCCGCGTTGCACAGTGGTAGAGTACCGTCGGGCCGAATGCCGTGCTCCAGGCAGTACAGCTGCCAGCACGCGACGCCCATCTGCACGCCGGCTTGCCCGACATGAACGGATATGCATTCCCTCTGTAAATATATAAAAAAAATATAATAGTTCAAAATTAAAAAAAAACGAAAAACCGACGAAAATGTGTAGGATGAAGCCGGCTAAGAAAGACACGGCAATATACATACTATTGAAGTGAAATCTTTCTTAGCATCATCATTTGAAAGTCGATGAAATGAAAAACCGACAGCAACAAGAGACATATATGAATTCATCATTACTTTTAAGGAGAAAATGATACAGGAATCATTATACATTGTTTCTTATGTTTATTTCTGTATTTATCAAAAAAAACCATATAAAATATACGAATAAAATGCAAAATAATTATCAAATTTTATATCACTACAATCGTCATTAAAACTTACAATTATCCTTTTCCCGAAATATAATATTGGTCTTATTATCTTGGAGCCTGTCGTAGCGCACAGTGTGACTGTAAACGCAACTGGTTCTGGGTTCGATCCTTACTTTAGGACATTAAATATTTAATATTTTCAAATTAAATATGTAATGGTTTCATTTCTTCGCTCTGGTAACAAGGCAAAGCGCGGCGTTGAGTTCCGCCAATCGACTCGCCATGCCTCAAACTCCCTCTGCCTATCCTGCACTGTGCGGGATATTTTTTAAAGTTTCACTTCTACCACGTGTAAAATGCACACATGTTTTTTTTATATTATTTCACTGTCATCGTCTACTGCTGCAGACTTAAGGAGGTATGCCAAATTTCAAATGAATCTGACGTTTCTTAGTCATATATACATACAACCAAAGCGAATAACGGATTAATATGTGTACTCAAGATAGATAATAAAAACACATTACTGCATTTAAAATAGATTTACTTTAAAATTAGTAAATCCAAAATATGTTATCGACGTTGCTAACGTGATCATGTTAATAAAGAATAAACATTTTCACAATTTTTAAATATTAATGCACACTTATGAAACAAAAATACTTATTTAAAAACCATCATTTTGAGGACGTATGGCTTAGCGGTCGCTTGGACGGATTCCAAGAGGAGCAGGTTCAATCCCGAGTTCTAAAGTTATTACTTTATTTTATGTTTTTTAAATTCTTCTTTAGCTTCACCCTGCATCCTGCACATGGCAGCGTAGGCAGAAGGAACTTGAGAACTTAGTGTTACGACACTGCGTTCCCCACTTTCTGCCGAATTTAAGGCATTGCTTGTTGAGAGGCGGAACTCAACGCCGCGCTTTACCTTGTGACCAATAAAATAAACTTTGTCGCCATCTTGACTTAATATTAGAACTTTGTTGAACTTAAAATTAGGCGATTGTTACTAGTTCAATTCCGACTTGAGGAATGTCTTAAAAGTTTCGTTTACCTCTTAGATTTCAGAAGTCGAAAGAACTCCCAGAAATAAAATAAGAGAATAATTTCTTTTCAATAGATCATCTTTACGCTTGTATCCTTCATATAAAAAGGTCTTTCTGAACTTGGAAACCTAGTCAAGTCACTCCGTTCCCATTAAGACACTTACGTTCCCCAGTTTTAGGCGGATTTGACTTAAGGCGTTTTGCTTTGTTACCAGACCGAGTAAGTGAAAATATTTAATTTACTCGAGAGGTATATATCGAACTTGACCCTGAGCCACGACAAGCATCGATATAAATCAAGTATTTTTATAAGATATCATTTGTAATAACTATGATGTAACACTAAACACATGTTTAAAATACAAATCATCTAAGAAAACACGGATATTTGCTGTTCAAATGCAAATTATTAAGACTTACCATTGTAGATACTACAAATTTTTACGACACACAAATTTAAAAATAAATATAAAACGTTCAAATAATCACGTTTTACAAAAATTTGGTGGAAAACTGAAATTTTGAAAAAAAAAAATATTAGCGTACGAACGCCCTGATGTCTGATGGACCGATGTGGTATAATAATAATTATTCTACATTTGAAATTATTGAAATAAAATGTTTGTGTCAATTTTGAATTTGTCACCGGCCAGCGTTAAAATTTGGGGAGAAGTAAATAGATTGTATATATATATTAAATATATTTATTTACTGATAGTAAATTGAATATTTTAATTTATGTTAAAAAATATCATCTCTTCGTTCTGATAATGAGACATAGCTTGGCGTTAAGCTCCGCCACTCAACACGCAACCGCCTCGAGAATTCAACGCGGAGTAACACAATGTTCCTAGGATACTTCTACTTATAGTATACTAAAGATAAAATCATAAGGAAACAATTTTTTTGTTAAATATATAATAAAATATAGCTTAGCATTTTAATACTAAGTACTAATACATATTACCATTAAAAACAACTTTCTTTATTTGGGAGTGAATTAAAAAAACACATTTAAAAAAAAGACCTAAACTTAAAAAGTAAGGTAAGAAAAAAAACACAAAATACTATCTTTTTTAAAAAAAAAAAATCATAATTACAGATTAAATAACATCCAGATAAATTCAAGATACGATCTCTACCATATATTTTGTCTGTGCAAGGGTGCAACAGAGGGGGCTCCCCTACAACTATTAGGGTAACAATGCCTTTGACGTCTCCCTTTAGAAAAGAATGTAAGTTAATTTGCATTATGTATTTGTTCTTCTGTTATATGATTTTTGATAATGGCCGTACAAAATTTTTATTTGACTTACCATTTAAATAATAGAATTTTTGTATGTTTACTTATTTTTATTATGTTTTGCAGCGTTGTGTTCCGCCACTAAACACACTGCGCCTCAAATTTGGTGAAAAGTGGGGAATGGAAAGGAGAGCCTTAACACTAGGTTCCCAAGTTCCCTCTCTGTCTACCCTGCCATGTGCAGGATACAACGTTAAGCTAAGTATGACTATGAGAGCAAACATTTCACATTTTATTGGAAAATGCTCTTAGTTAGTGAATAATCACTCTGGTTTTCGATTCCAGCACGTGGGAACTTAGATAAATGGAACAGTTGTGGGTTCGATTCCTCTGGCGGGTACGATTATATTTAAACTAGGTACTAGTATTTGGTATGTTTAAACAAAATTCGGCGTTAAACTCCTGCCATCGGTCATTTTATAGAATATGGGCAAAAGCAACTGCTTTCTTCTGTCTGTTCTGTTATTGAAAATTTTAAATTATTTTTAATGTAACATTCGAACTAATGATTATCGTGACCAAAGGCTAGGTTCGATTTCCATTGAGAAAAGCAAAGCGTGGTATTGCGTTCCGCCATTCAACACATAAATTCTCAAATTTGGCAGAAAGTGGAGAATAAAAGTTCATTGGAGCCAAAAAAAAAAGAAAATATATAAGAAAATACTTTTTGCTTAAAAGAAGTAAACAATTCATCAACGCAACGTCATTGTAAATTGTAATATTGTTAGTGATCTGAGATATGAATGACAATATGCAAACGAAGGTCATGGAAAAGTGTACTAATAAATATATTAATAGCCCAATAAAGTATAGCGGTTAATAAAGCTATTAAATATATTGTATAAGAAAAGATTAAAATAATAAGAGTTCAAAATATACATATATACATATACAAATTCCAATTAAAATTCCAATTCCTAATTATATTCTAATAAAAATTCCAATTCCAATTCAAATAATTTCATTCCAAATAAGAAGATTCAAGCTTGACTTTTTGAACGTAAAACAATTTACCACAGGTTCAATGTATATACTGCCACATTTTTTGTTATATATTTATATAAAAATTAAATACTCTAAGTTTAAGGGCCATCGCGGCGCAGTGGCACAAGAGTGTGACTTTTAACGCGATTATGGGATCTATTCCCACTCTTAGAAATGAAATAAACATTTTCAAATTGAATGTTTCACATTTTTATTTATTTGTTCTGACAACAAGGAAAAGAGCGGCGTAGAGTTCCGCCACTCAACGGAAACGGAAGTAACTTAATAGGAACAAAATCTTAACTAGGTTCCCAGGTTCCCTCTCCACTGTGTCACAGGAAACAAAGGTTATTATTATAAGTAACATACTAAATCAGCCTTAGCGTGACGATACAAGCTGCCGTGACTAACTGATTGTCAAACCGCTGTGTACTGACAATGTCACGCAATTATATATTCAAATAATACTTAACGGGCCTCAAAGGGCTTTTAGATATTTTAAATTTGAATTAATGTTTACACTTGTAACAATGACCGGCGGTTGTTCGCTGGATTAGCTGATATTTGAATGATAATTTTTTACCGCCTTTGCAAAATAGGTGTTCTGGGTTTGATATATGTATCTGTTTGTCTGTATGTGGCACCGTAGCTCTTGAATGAATTAACCAAATTAAGTGCAGTTATTTATTAAAAAAAAACTAATAGCAGTCGTGGGACTGCCGATAGAAGTGAAAACGGAACTATTAAGTTGAGAGTCATTAAAACTATATGCAAAAATTATATGATTTTTTTTATGTTTTATTTATTAGTTACATATGATGGGTTGAACAAATCATGAACAAAATATAAATACAAAGTGGTTGAAAAAATAATTAATATACAATTATCTTAATTATACATAGTATTTATATTTACACGAATTTCAATGAATTCAAGTTTGAACATTATTTTTATTATTTACATCATTGTCGTGACTCACAAAATTATACTTATCCAAAAATCGTCCAACGCGCACATAATACAGTCAGAAATAGTCGATGTATTAGTGTATACGTGTACACAGGCTACTGCGCGTGCGCTAGTCTGGGTCTCCATAGCGATAGATATACTATTATCATTAGCATGTCGGTGACGCGTACCGAGGATTTTACCCTCTACCAAAACGCTACGCAAAACTAGGCGCGTTGAGAAAAAAAAAGAAGTTTTCACTTAAAAAAAAAAACCAGTGAAATAAAGCCTTATACAGTATACAACAAAATAACCAAATAAATAAATAGACGCAGCGGCACAAGCGTGTACTGTGACTGTAAACGACAGGTTGTGGGTTCGATCGCCACTCTAGGAAATGAAATATTTAATATTCTCAAATGAAAGATTTAATATATTCATTTCATCGCTCTGGTCACAAGGCAAAGCGCGGCGTTGAGCTCTGCCAAACTCAACACGCATTGCCTCCAATTCGGCGAAAAGTGGGGAAGTGGAACGGAGTGTCTTAACACTAGGTTCCCAAGTTCCCTCTGCCTACCCTGCCATGTGCGGGATTCAGCGTGAAGCTGTACGTGAGTGTAAATAAATAAATAGAAAGTATTGGTTTGCTGATGTTTGACAAATGGTCGTCACCCGTACTAGGGTAGATCATAGATAAGATCCTATCCACACAATTATCACTAATGCACTGAGATATCATCTTGTGAAGGATTTAGTTTTATTCTTATTGACGATTTTGTTGGAAGAGTGTTGAGACATTCCGTTCCCCAGTTTCTGTCTAATTTTTGGAGACACTGCGTGCTTATTGACGGTACACAACGCTGCCTTATATTTATAATGGTTATTTTTCTACTTTACGTTTTATAGGCAGGCAGAGGGAACTTAGGACTTTAGTTTTAAGACATACGGAGAACTAAGTGTTAAGACACCCCACTCCCCACTTTCCACCAAATTAACGGCATTAAGTATTGAGTGGCGGAACTCAACGTCGCGCTTTGCTTTATTACCAGAGCAAAGAAAAGAGAATATTAAAATATTTAATTTGAAAACATTAAATATTTCATTTCGTCCAGTGAGCATCGAACCAATAACCTATCGTTTACAGTCACACGCTTACCGCTGCCCAACGCCAGATCTCAAACAAACAAAAAAAAAACAGAAATCAAACCAACAACAGCCACCACTGCTCCACTGCGGCCTCTACATATTTGACTAAAAAACGTAATCTCCCAACAATGAACGGAGGTGTGGATCAAACAAAAAATCCCATTAGTCCTACGGGGCGTAATAATAAGGTCTTTTTACCGACTTAATCCGTATCAGATAACGCGATGCGATTTTATATTCATTGCTATGTACGCGTCCAACCCTGTAGATTTACTTGTATTGTCAATATTTTAGTACAGTCTGTTTGAAAATATGAGATAGAAAGAAGATAAGGCTCGGCGTTGAGTTACGCAAGTCTACACGCTATGTCTTGACAAATTTGCTGAAGACGCGTCAATACTAGTTGCCTTATGCCTACCCTAGTAGAAGACCTAGTTGTAGGACACACGCACTCCCTTTTTAATTTTTAGTTCTCTACTTTGTTAGAGACATTGCTTGTTAGCTTTTTTCTTTAATCATTTATCAGGCAGTTATGTAGGATTCATCCCCTGTATTAACTTAAGCCAAGGTTTTCCATTTTGTATATAAAATAAAAAGAATATAACCATTCCATTTTAAATATAAAATAAAATAAAATAAAAAGCCTATGATTTCCTGTAGTTTACAGTTTACAATGCGATATTACATATTTACAGTTTAGTATGAGTTGAGAAATATAATAAAGTAAATAATAATAGTAAATTTGTTTATATATATATATATATATATATATATATATATATATATATATATATATATATATATATATATATATATATATATATATATATATATTAGTTTATAATATATATAGTTTAGTTATTTAAGCATGTTTTTATTGTTTCAAATATATATATATATATATATATATATATATATATATATATATATATATATATATATATATATATATATATATATATATATATATATATATATATTAGTTTATAATATATATAGTTTAGTTATTTAAGCATGTTTTTATTGTTTCAAATGTTAGTATTGTACTTCATGTTAAATTTAATTCTTAGTAAAATATTATATTATAACTTATTTAGTTTGTTTTCTGTACAGGAACCCCCTGGCCAGTAAAGGCCTTCTCCTCCTGTATATATAAACAATTTTAATTTAAAAATATCCCAATCAAAAATATCGTGGAAAATTGTTTGCAGCTCTCGAATTAATCATGTAATATTCATATAACATAGTCAAGTACATTTCACCAAGTTTTATTTCAGGGTGTCTTGGATGCCCTTTAATTAATTTCAACACTTTCTAATATTAATATGGAAAATACTTTTGTCTTTATTATATATTTGTGTTTTCGTTTTCTGCCGTTATGTTCTTATACTTGATGATTTAATGGAATAAAAACCATTCAAAAGTGTTAAAAGAAAAACATAATCAGCCTTTGTTTTCATATACAGATATAGAAAGTATTTTTAAGAATTATTAAAAACCTTTATTTTTTGTCTGTTGAGTGGCTTTTTTTAATGGTATATATTAGCATATTTACACTCTAAGCCCAAAATATATTTAAATATATATAAATTTCAACTTAACCGTCCGTCCATAAACAAAGTATAGAGACATAACATTAAACAACGGCAAGCCAATTCCCTTCTCCAAATCCTGACCGATTGTGCCGGTGTCAAACCGTTTACCCTTATCACGTACACAGCGCCCATCTGTCGTTGGCAGAACAATAAAACTATTCATACTACTTTTTTTTTATCAAAAAAAAAATGCATTTTCAACCCAAAAACACGATTTCGGCTATAAAATATGGTAAGGGTGTCTGCTTTAAATATGTGGTACAATTTTTTATCGGTTTTTTTTTTCTCTCAGCTTAATACTGTATCCCTCAAAGTGGAAGGAGCTAACTTGAAAATTAATTTTCCTTAATTTTCTCGATTATTACATATTTTAAATGAAACAAATTTGTTTATTAAGCGGATTAACCGCGTATATTGTTTTCTATACATTTTTATAATCCTGACGTTTTACACTTACTTATTTATACTTAGCTTCACGCTGTATCCCGCACGAGGCAGGGAACCCGGGAACCTAGTGTTAAGACATTCCGTTCCACTTCCGTTCCCCACTTTCCGCCGAATTTGGGGCATTGCGTGTTGAGTGGCGGAACTCAACGCCGCGCTTTGCCTTATTACCAGAGCGAAGTAATGGAACATTAAGTATTTAAATTGAAAATATTAAATATTTCATTTCCTCGACTGGGGATCGAACCCAGAACCTGTCGGTTACAGTCACACTCTTGTGCCGCTGCGCTACGACAGGCCTACACTTACTTACTTATTAACTTTCCTGTTTAAGTTCTAACTCAAATTGCAATATAGAAATAGAAAAGTAAAAAAAAGTTATTGAGATATATTGAAAGTATTACCATATTAAAATTATTCTACCCTACAAAATGCACGTCAATCACCGCACGACGAAATTTATTAGCTTCACGCTGTGTTCTGCATACAGCAGGGTAGGCAGAAGGGACATGGGAACCTAGGGAACCTAGTGTTAAGATTCCTCTCTCATTGAAATATTTCTGTTCCATACTTTCCATAGAATTCTGGAGGCAACGCCTGTTGAATTAACTCAAAACCACGCTTTGCCTCATGCCTAAACATATATAAAATTAAAATAAATCAATAACTAATAAAAATTATAAACTGGTATAAAAATTCATCAACACCATACAAAAGTCAACGTTTACCCGCGCTGGCACCGGCACCTGGGCGACCCCAATCGCCCGCAGACCCTCAAGATTTAATTACAGTCGTTTCATTTCATTCACTGACTCAACTACTACTTTATTATTATTACTAACGACCCATTTACGCTTTAATCTCAAATATTTTCATGTTCTAATATCCATAATCTTTTTTACACAAAATCTATTAAATATATTAAAAAAAAGTGATGATTTTAGCTAAATTGATAGTATTTTCAAGGGCGAAATTTAAAGGTTCACGCTGTATCCCACACATAACAGGGTAGGCAGAGGGAACCTCGAAACCTAGTGTTAAGACACTCCGTTCCACTTCAATTTCCCACTTTCCGCCGAATTTTAGGCATTGCGTGTTGAGTGGCGGAACTCAAAGATGCGTTTAATCTTGCTATCAAAGCGAACAAATAGAAGAAAATATTAAATATTTAATTTCCTCGAGTGGGGATCGAACCCACAACGTGTGACGTGTACAGTCACACGCTTGTGCCACTACGCCACGAACGACCTACTATTATAATATCTCTTTGATCAATTTACTTCAGATCTATTAGATATTATTCACGAATATTTATTTACCTTTCTCACATCCCCAAAGTCACTTTCTGATAATTATTGTATGACACGCTAAATCGCCGTGACATTAACGTGTTAGCGTGTTAGTTGCGCTTACAAGAAGAATAAAGTGATATTGGCCTCTTTGGCAAAATAATAAATTATTAAATAAATAAAACATCTGCCAAATTAATTTAAATTTAAATATTTTTTTATATAAATATTATGTAAAATTCGATATGTAGACCTAACCTAACCTAACAGGGTAAAAATATATTTTTTTGGCCCCAAACACCGCACTCTTGTCGAGATAGACTAGCGGAACTTAACGCCGCCTTATCTCTTCTTACTTACAAAGAAAGAATCATGTAAATGAAAATATGAAAAATAATTTGCCCTCCAAAATGGAAGTTAATCACTTTTAAACGTTATGCCTGTAAATACTTAACGTTTTTTCTATATAGAAAAATTACAAATACGTAAAAAATTCCAAAAAAAAAATATCCCACATGTGAGTTTTAATCCTAATGGGTATTTAACAAGCGTTAAATGAACTGCCATATATAAATATTGTTGCTCCAAGCCACCGGCTCCTCTCCTACGCGTACGCGTGACCAATACTATGTCACGCAGATTTCACGTCTATAGGCACGTAATTGAGTAATATTAATATATGTTTGTTTGTTTATGAATTACGACCTCGTTGTATATAATTTTTGGACAAAAGTAAAGAAATATATATTCAGGAAATAATTTTAAATATGATCGTTTTACAAGGCTTTTTGTTACCAGCCGTGGTATGGAGACTGGGAGAATTCAAATATTCTTTATTTTTCTGGCTCGCGGCGTTGACATCCGCCGCTCAACACTAATATTATAGAATCATTAAGATATTTCTTTTCCCCACAAACCCCACAAAGTGTATTAATACTAGGTTCCCATGTTCCCTCTGCCTCCAAGACCTACAGCAAGAGGCTAAAGAAAAAAATAAATAAAAAATAAATTGATAAATCTTGTGATTTATCGCTCTACAAAATAAGCAACGCAATCGACACAAAAGTAAAATTGAATAAAACCAAAAATTTCATACAAGCAATATTTGTCTAAACTTATACATAACATTTGGTACACTGGCCCTCGGTACTTGAGATTGATTGGAAAGCGGCTTGTTTGTTATTAAAGATAACATAAACTATTGTACAGTACGGCTTACGAGCTGTGGCCGCTTGAAAAGTACTTGGAATTAATGAAGAAAATAATGTAAAGTAAGAAATATCTCTGTGCAAGTGTGCAAGTCTGTGAACGCAAGAAGTTATGGATTAGATCTTTACTCGATAAGTGAAACGCTCTGGCAACAAGGCAAAGTAGCTTCACGCTGTATCCCGCACATGGCAGGATAAGCAGAGGGAACTTGGGAACCTAGTGTTAAGACACTTCGTTCCACTTTCTTTCCCCACTTTCCGCCAAATTTGAGGTATTGTGTGTTGATTGGCGGAACTCAACGCCGCATTTCGCACGACAAAGCGCGGTACTAAATTCCACCACTCAATACGCAATATCTTTGGCGGAAACTGGGGAACGAAGTGTTTTAATGGGAACAGAGTACCCTATACCAGGTTCCTAAATCCACTCTGCTTGCCCAGCCCAGTGATACATTTAAAACATCTAGAACCTAATCTATGCAATCATGTATAGCTAACTACAAGGCGACCAAGACTCATCGAACGTACTATACTATAGTATAGTATAGAAGTTACAAGTGGAGCACATCTGTAGCTACTGGTAACGTTGGATGAGGGATCTTTTGTGTAAAGTAGCATTGCATTTAAACGTTTAGTAATATTTTTGTTAGAAAATTATTATATTTTAAATATGATATCTTATTTAATTAAATTAAATTAATTTTCAATTATATTTAGTATATCATTTTGTTATTAAATAATCGTGTGAAACTAAAAACGAAGTCAATAACGTTACAGTAGCTGATCGTCATCAGCTACTGTAACGTTTACGAAACATCAACTACAAAAACTATTTTACCATAACTGTGAATTATTTAAAAAAAATAACGGTCAAGGCATAGTGCCATTTTGTAAGTTTAACGAACGTGGATTCGATTCGCTTTCAGAAGAATAAAAGATTTCACATTTTTAGTTCATAGCTCAGGTAACAAGGCAAAGCACGGCGTTGAGTTTCGCCACTCAACATGCAATTCCTTACGAAATCAGCACAATATGAGGCACAAAATTGGCTCGATGTGAACGGAGTCTCACCACTAGGTTCCCAGGTTCCCATTTAATACCCTGCTTTATATAGGGCACGACGTAAAGCTGAATGAAATAAATACTCACTCTCAGCTTCACGCTGTATCCCGCACGAGGCAGGGTAGGCAGAGGGAACCCGGGAACCTAGTGTTAAGACACTTCGTTCCACTTCCGTTCTCCACTTTCCGCCGAATATGAGGCATTGCGTGTTGGGTGGCGGAACTCAACGCCGCGCTTTTGCCTTACCAGAGCGAAGAAATGAAACATTAAATATTTATGAAATTGAAAATATTTAATATTTCATTTCCTCGACTGGGGATCGAACAAAAACCTGTCGGTTACAGTCACACTCTTGTGCCACTGCGCCACGACAGGCCTGAAATAAATAAGGGCATATTTCAAGTGTCCTTATTTAAAAGCACAATAAATAATCAATTATATAACAAAAATTACAACATTTGGTTAATATTTATTATATCTAACCCTACGGCCACGTGTCCAAGTCAAAACAACTGTAAAAAGAACCCAGTACTACCATAATTTGAAATATATAGCTTTATTAATGAACATATTGATATATATATACTCGTATAGGCACGCGTACGACGCGCGTTCACACACGCGCCGACACTTAATTGAAAACTATTTTAATCTGTTATAGCGGGTAGAGTGTGAAATTAGTAACACTAATGTCTTTTTTTTGCGATTTCTAACCGATATTGCAAAAAGAGGAGTGCTATTAGTTGGTTCATCTGACTGTGTGTCTATGGCACCTTAGGTCTTGAATGATTTGAGCATAGCTTTTTTATAAAAAAAAAAAGCCTTAGCTAGATGCATCTTATTGTTTAAAAAGATTCAAGTTGGAGGTTTTCTTTTAATTTAGAAAAGAGAAATATAGGTATATATTTTTAAATTATGTAAAAAAAAATAATTTGAACGTAGCGGGATTTGAACTCGCATTAGTACGGTAATAACTTCTTGGATTGTATGCAAGAGGCGCAGCGAAATGTCTCTACTTCCAACATTTATATACGGCATTTATTAAATATGGCTGAGAGCTTCCTGATAGTAAATAGCTACAATGCTACAGACACACAGACAAACCGGTCAAATTTATATTCCCCCCATTCTTGCTTTAATGGTTATAAGTAAATATTAAATAGTTGAAAGTTACTAAGTATCAATATTTTAACTTCTTCACGTTTAAAATTTCCGTACATTAAATTAACTAAAATATTTTTTTCTACAATTGTTTTACTCCGAGATTTTGTTTGAAGTCGACTCTTGAGTCCAGTCGAGTCGATTTCTTGACTCATTATTTTTGTAAAAAAAAAATAATTAGTCATTTTTAACAAGTAAAAGTTAAAAAAAAAACAAGGCGTGCTAACTTACACTCTAATTGAATCATTATTTATGTAATCTAATGGAAAATGATACGCTTACTTATTCATTGAGTGGTTAAGTGTGAACACGCGACCCACGCGCTTGAGACACGTGCCAGGGCCAAATCATGTATTATAAGCATACCGAGTAATTGTAACAAAATATTACATTATTAAGGATTACAATATTTTTTAAAATCTTCATGTTGTATCTCGCACGTACCAGGGTAGGCAGAGGGAACTTGGGAACCTACTGTCAAGACACTCCGTTCCACTTCCGTTCCCCATTTTCCGCCAAATTTGAGGCATTGCATGCTGCATTGGCGGAACTCAACGCCGCGTTTTGCCTTCTACCAAAGCGAAAATATTAAATATTTCATGTCCTCTAGGGGAATCGAACCCACACTGTCGGTTACACCACGACAGGCCTATAACAATAGACATATGAAATCAAGGCATATGATTTTCAGATGTGTACTATTTATTAGTTATAAAATGAAAAGTGCCTGCAAATGTCCTCTACATTTGCGGTATACTGGTATACTTGTAAGCATGTAAACGTGATTGAAAAAGAAATTTTACGTAGGTATGTAATTGGAAATATTTTTATATTTAAATGTTCTTTAGTTTGTATTTGCTTACTGCTAGTTGTCTATAGTATTTTTATTTTGTGGTAGAAAGTCAAAAATCTATCTTTATCCTTATATTTAGTAGCTCAAGTCTTATTGGCTAAATTTTGTAGTAAAAATATTATCAAATAACACATATGTATAAATGATGAGTAAAAGTTGTAATCCCGCTAAAAATATTAAATATTACACTCTTCCTGTCGCATTTTTAGTCACTGCATTGTGTCCCTGCGCCACAACAGCCTCAATTGCTATGAGAACTCGTAATCCATATATCAAGAGCATGTATGAAAAGTTTTATTACTGTGGACGAGGTGAAAGAGGTATGCCGAGAACGTATTATCCATATATTTAGGCCATGTATAAAGAGGTTGATGACAGTGGACGAGGCGAAAGAAATATGCAGTGAAGCTAAGTTAAGTTAAAGTCTACATTAATATTTCAGCTCAATCAGACAGTGGGAGTTGAGTCAAATATACAAGCTAAGGGCTATAAGGCTTCCAAATTTCACGTACACACACGGCATGTCAAATAAAAACTTTCATAACTTTTATTTCTCACGATTCTCAAAACGTACAAAAAAAATTATACCAGAAAGAAACGTGACAGATTAAAAAATATAATAGTACTTGTTGACAATGTCATTTTAAAGGCGTGTTAATTTTGATCCCACTTAAAAAGACGTGTGCTCGGACAGTCACTTGAGTGTTGCTATATTGATAACATTTATTAGCAGTAAATTATTAATATTTATATATTATATTATTGGTGGTGATGCAGAGGCACCAGCGTGTGACTGTAAACACGAGAGGTTGTAGGTTCGATCCCTACTAGTGGAAATCGTTCAAGTGCCTCAAATTAGGAAAAGTCAGGAGAAACGGAATGTCTTAGCACTATGTTCCCAAGCTCCCCTGCCCATTATGCCATATGTCTGACACGGCGTAAAGCTATAAAGAAAAGGGGAACTACAAATAACAAATCAATCCATATTTTGTTTATCTATATCTTTAATTGCCATTTTAAAAAATAAAATTCTCACGATATCACACTTTTTAAGAGCATTTTAATCTGTCATCTAAAAATGATCCCTCAATAAATACATCTAAAGTAGCTAGTGTTGTATTAACAAAGTGTTAAAATAACAGATTATAAAATAAATTATACAATCCCACGGTAGTACCTACACATCACTATTGCCACTCAACATTTTTTTTTAAATAAACTTCATATTATCCCACTCAGCGGATGGTAATTGTCACCAAAGTGATATAATACCGTTTAAGTGGAGTGTACCAAAAAAATTCCCACGAATATCTCTTGTATATCATTTTCAATGTTGTTTTATTTGAGATTTTCTTTCTAAAATTTTTAAGTACCATAATAAACTCTTGAAAAGATAAGCAAAAACAAAGTTATGAACATTTTTTAAGATCAAATCTGTTATCTACATATATAATTAGCTAGAAATCTAGTTTTAAGACGCAACAAATTCAAATATTTTATTCAAAAAAAGGATTTGCTTATTTTTTGGACGTCAAGCAACCATTCGCTCGCATAGTACACATCCGGTCCTACCTTGCCCCAAATTTGAAGAATTTTGAAAAACGACCATTAGTGAGGTTGTTTTCAGGAGGACGTGATTATTTAAAAGGACGCGATTATGTAGCTATCACAAATATTTAAAAAAATACTTTTTTAATAACGTTAAAAAAATATTTTTATTTTTTCAACTACCTAATGAAACTATGTATAGTCTTTATCTTTCGTTTATAATAAATATCTATACTGATAATAAAATAAAAAAGGATGGGTGTCTGTACGTGGTAAGACAAGTAAGAAAGATTTTAAAATTTTCATCTGTTTGTCTGTTCCCGATAAGTTCAGAAACAGTTCACCCAAACTTATTGGGATTTTAAAATTTGGAAAGCCCTACAATTTTGTGTTTCATTTCAAACCTTTTATAAATAAAAAAATATATATATATTTTCAAGTATTTATTTCTACAAAATTGCTATAAATAATTGATATTGTTAAGGGGAAAGGAAGGCAAATTTATAATTCAATAATAATGCAATTCAAGCGGGCGAAGCCGCGAGCAGGTCGCCAGTACCATAACATATATCGATCAGAGAATGTCAGTTGGTCCTACAATTTGGTAGCGTCCCCATATATCGATGCAAACAAATTTATTCATTACTCCATACTCTGGGGGTACTTTGCGGTGATTGATTTATATTGGCCCGGCTTGCCTTGGATTAGCTTAAGAATATATTTTATAGGGTAGATGTGAAATATTAATTTTTGAGATGATATTGTTTGATATTTTATCTGTATTTGTACATTATATAATTTTAACTTTTGCTTTCTATAACACAATGTATTTGGTACAGAGAAAGTAAAATTATATATAACAATTAATAAATTATTAATTTGTGATCTAATAATTAAAGCAAACTTTCCTGATGAGAGAGATGAGAATAAAAATAATCGTAATAAACTTTTACTTCGGATGAACAAATTTAATACCTGTACATACCAACTTTGAAAAAAAAAACGTATTTTTTTTTTACATCTCTTAGTAATATTGACTTAACAAGTAAATAATACTAACTATATATAACTTTACGCGTACTTTAACACAAACTAATATCAGACATTGTCTGTGAAGTACAAAGCAGTAAACGTGATAGAATGTGGATTCATTCCCACTAATATCACAATGTAAAAATATTTTATTTCCTCGTTCTGGCAATGAAGCAGAGCGCATCGTTGAGTTCCGCCACTAAGGGCGCCTCCAGGATTCGGTGAAAAGTTGGGAACGAAATTGTCTTCATGGTAACGGAATCTTTTACTATTATGTTCCTAAGTTCCCTAGCAGGGTAGGAAGCTGCCTGCCAGCCTGCTGCCAGCCTGCTATGTGCAGTGGGTGCTACCTACGAACACGTGCAGCTCCACACATCAAAACAGTTCTTTAGTTTTTTTTTTATATTCGTGGTCTTTCCCACAGAGTAGTGAAAGTAATTCTTTTTCCACGAGTAGGAATCGAATTCACAACTTGCACGTTCTAAATCAGATGCTGTGTTGCTACATGAAAGCACCTTTTATTTATTTTTTTAAATAAAATGTTTTCATTCATTTTGTATTCTACATATATCAGGACAAGCAGAGGGAACCTGAGAACCTAGTGTTAAGATACTCCGTTACCATTAAGACACTATACAACACTCTCACTCCACTCTTTTTATTTAATGGCAATTAAACGTTAAATGGCATACTGGAGTGCATATCAAACTTGTAACTTAAAACTTCAACAAAAACTACCAATATTAAAAAAATAAATATAACAATGTTTAATTCACATCTCTATCAACGATGACCCCTAATAAAAAGCTAAGGCAAACAATCATATTGGCTTAGCTAAGTAAATACGTGTACAAGTGAAGCCCGCGGCGATTCTCGTTTTAAAGGAGTAAATACATTTCAATTAGCCCGCGGCTAATTGACGGACAAACACACATTTATGTATATAAAATAAAAAAACATGTGGTGTTTGATTTAGTCGTAGGTTGCAGGCTTTGTGTTTTTAACGTTTTCTTGTCTATTTTTTTTTTTTGTTTTTGGTATATTTGTTTCATTTTAAAATATTTTGCATCTGTGGACATTTGGATGTATTTTTTTTTTTTTTCAGCTTCACGCTGTATCCCGCACTAGGCAGGGTAGGCAGGGGGAACCCGGGAACCTAGTGTTAAGACTCTCCGTTCCACTTCCGTTCCCCAATTTCCGCCGAATTTGAGGCATTGTGTGTTGAGTGGCGGAACTCAACGCCGCGCTTTGTCTTAATACCAGATTATTATTTTTTTATTTAATAAGAGGTACAGTACTTATACACTATTTATATACTACTTTTCTTTCAAATATGTAATAATCGCGGAAAATCATATCATATTATGAAAAAAGAAAATGTATATATAACTATTACAAACGAGAATTTGTGCCAAAAATGCATTATTTCAAAATGAATATTTACAAAATCCGCTAATTCCGAGGGTGACAAATGGATTTTAGCCAAATGCTAAGGATTAGTGGCCGCCCGAGCCAATTGTAGGGAGAACGAATATGACATACAATATACCAGTAGGTACCAATTTGTACGGATTTAAAATACTAATAATCATAAAATTGAAATTTACTAATGTATAATTATTTAAATGGTTGTTTTTTTTTATATTGAATTTATTTTAATTCATTGTGTTGATCAAGTCTGACTATAAGATGTCAGGGTCGAATCTGATTCAAAATACATATTTACCACTTAACACGAAATGCCTCAAGAAAAGTGGAGAACAGAAATGTCTTATGGGAACGGAGGTTAGGTTAGGTTCCCAGGTTCCTTTTGCCTAACGGAATGAAGCTAAAGAAATAACATGTTTTTCTATTGACTATATTTGTGTGTGATCAAAGTTTTTAGTTTTTTGACTATTAGGAATAAAAAGTAAAATAGTCAGCTTAGAATGAAAGCCTGCTAAAAGCTGCGTTTCCTTCTATATTATTGGAAAGGTGTAGAAAAGTATACAAAATCTACATTTATTTTATTTAATAAAGTATAGAAAACTAATCAATAATATACATATAGATATATTATCATAGGTTTTTAACCAACCGGCTGGTCTGACGATATCCGTAGGATCGCCGGTAGACACTCATCCAGTGTCCAAGGCAGTGGACCGAGCAACGTGGCGTGCTCTAGGGGAGGCCTATGATCAGCAGTGGACCGTCATAGGCTGATGAGATGAGATGAGATGAGTTTTTTTAAAAACGTTTCTTGTTTATCCTGAGAATTAGTCAAACGAAATCATAAAGAATTTAAGAAATCGCAGCCTATACTAATATTTAATTGAATAATTAAATGGTGAGAAGTAAATTAGAGTATTGTGCCACTGTTCGGAGTCCTTTCTGCCAAATACACAAAGAAACATAAAGAATAGAAAGAGTACAAAAAAAGTTTTTAAAAAATTTAAATTATAAGCACAGTAAAATTAAAGAAAATAAGAGATATATGGATATGTTAAAATTGTATAATACGCTTTCACTATACAACCGTAGATATTAGATAGACCGTAGATATTATATTGATACTAGACATTTTTTTTGCATAAGGTTATAAATGGAGATATAAACAGCAGTAAACTACTAAAACAAAATATGTTCGCTATACCAGGGCAAAATGCAAGCATGAAAAAAAAAAAACACACGTTTCTCAGTAGAAAAGTTAAATCGAACCTGGGCACAAATGCTGGCCTAAAATGAGGCCTGTCGTGGCGCAGCGGCACAAGAGTGTGACTGTAACCGACAGGATCTGGGTTCGATCCCCAGTCGAGGAAATGAAATATTTAATATTTTCAATTTAAATATTTAATGTTTCATTTCTTCGCTCTGGTAATAAGGCAAAGCGCGGCGTTGAGTTCCGCCACTCAACACGCAATGCCTCAAATTCGGCGGAAAGTGGGGAACGGAAGTGGAACGGAGTGTCATAACACTAGGTTTCACTTTCGTTCCCTCTGCCTACCCTGCCTAGTGCGGGATACAGCGTGAAGCTGAAAAAAAAAAAAAAAAAAAAAAAAAAAACAAATGCTTCTTTAAATTGAGCTATGAAAGGTTATAACGCAATTTTTAATAAATCAAAAATGTTTAGAGAACATGTGTTTAATTTCTTTTTAATTAATAAAATATTTGCAAGTTAAATAGATAAACCCATTTGTTCTTGTTTATCTTTTTTTATATATTTTATTCAAATTCAAATTCAAATTCAAAATATTCTTTATTCAAATAAGCTTTAGCAAGCACTTTTGAATCGTTCAAACATAAAATAACCACCGGCTCGGAATGCAGTTCTGCTGAGAAGAGCCGGCAAGAAACTCAACAGTTGCTCTTTTCAATATTGAATAGTTACAATTTCATTGTTTAATACAATAGTGACTATCCTGCATGAAATTCAAATGACCTTAATTAAATACATTTTTATCATTCAAATATTCTTGGACAGTGTAGTACGCTTTCTTAATTACCATTTACTTTAAGCTTCTCTAGTGGCAAATTCAAAATACACTGCGGAATACTATTGTAGATACGTATACTCAGAAGAAGAAAAATAAACATACATAAAGAAAAATAAAAACAAAGATAATTGCCAATCATACAAATAAAAATAATCATATAGAACTACTATATGATTATTTTTATTTGTATGATTGACAATTATTATTGTTTTTCTTTTCTATATGTATGGTTATTTTTCTTTTTGGGTGTAGGGTTTTAGATTAGGAATGTTTATTTTTATATCTTGTTGAGCTAGCCTGTAAGCGTGATGTACAATGGAAAACATGTTTTTTTTTAAATTTTGCAAGTATTTATAATTTTTTTTTGTATAATTTTGTATGTTACGTTGGCTAGCCTAATAAATAAATAAAATAAAATAAATAAATTATTAGACTTAATATAGGTCTACGCCTGTAATATTTTAAAAAGCAAAATTATATTTAGATAATATTTGTTATGAATGCTATATACATATATATGATACATTTCAAATGAAACTTAATGTATTTTGACTTTATTATCTATCGTCCTAACTAGCTTTTATACATGTTTGGAAAGTGGAAGCTTGGAACACTTTGCGGTACTCAGTGGTTCTTGAACATCGTAGACGTGAAATCATTCTATAGTTTCTAAAATAGATCATAATATATCTGATATCTCTATACGTTACTGATAAAATTAGGGTAAGTACAGAAAATCTAGTGCTCTATCATTTTGTCACCACGCTGCAAGTTGCAGTACATTCAAAGGGAACCTGGGAACCTAATATTAAGACAATCCGTTCCTGTTCCGTTTAATATAGAATTTATATTCCAACCATTACCAGTAACAGCGTTCTAACAATCGAAATCAGTTTCTATACAATTTATAGCATTATAACACGAACTACATACAACATCTCAAATACGATTGAAATATAGTAAATACACAATAAAATAGAGCGTAACGAATTTCCAAAGCAAACATTAAAGTAATATGAACCCGAAAACGGGTCCCCCTGCTTGTACCCCATTATATCAATTTGATATACAAAAATCAACTTTACCACCGAGCTATAAGGGTGTAAATGATTATTATATAGATTAAACTGCTTAAAATGTAGGTTGGTAGCAACTTTTGTAAGGATTTTACTTCAAAGTACAGTGTATAGCAGCATTTCTCAAACTATAATTATCGGTACACCACAGATCCTAAAATTTAGAGCACCAATATAAAAAAAGCGCTTTACAATTATGTATAATATATAACATATTCTGTTTCTTTTGCTCAAATGAAAATAAGTAACAATAAGATATTTATGAAACACAGATTCAAAGTACCTTAAGTATTTCTGAACATTATTTACAATTACTTGTATTAAAATAGTTAACGTCATATTATATTGTATGTTTATTTCTTTTATAATTTTCTTTCAGCTTCCCGCTGTATCTCGCACAGACCATATATATATATATATATATATATATATATATATATATATATATATATATATATATATATATATATATATATATATATATATATATATATATATATATATATATATATATATATATATATATATATATATATATATATATATATATATATATATATATATATATATATATATATATATATGTATATATATATATATATATATATATATATATATATATATATATATATATATATATATATATATATATATATATATATATATATATATGTATATATATATATATATATATATATATATATATATATACATATATATATATATATATATATATATATATATATATATAAGTTCCTGAGATCACCACGGTCAACTAAACTAAAGTTTAGTTCTACGTTAACATTGAGGTTAAAAATTGCTTTTAAGTGAAACTTTGAGAGCCACTGGTGCAGGGAATGTGCGCCCGCGCAGGGGTGCCCGAGTCATTCACAATTTCGCTCTTTAACAACTATTGTTCGTATTTGATTTATATTCATAGTAGTTACCTACTGCTGTTATTCCGGGGTTGTAAATCAAGTGGAAACCTTTCTTTTATAATATATATAATTGGCGTCGTTATTTAAACAAAACGGTTTAATTTTCGTACGTTTTCCTTTATTAATTTAGTATAAAGAGGCTGTCCTGGCCCAGGGGCATACGACTTAAACGTGAAGATTGTAATTAGTTCTCACTTAAGGAAATGAAATATTTAATATTTTCATTTCTTCGCTTTAGTATTAGGGCAAAGCGCGGCGTTGAGTTCTGCCACTCAACAAGTAATGCCTCAAATTTGGCGGCAAGTGAAGAACAGAAGTGTCTTAACGAGAATTAAAATCAATATTTAATAATAATATCAAAACAACAAATCTAAGCTTTAATAAAAATATTTAAGAAATCTCCTACGTATGGAAATTTCTTAAGTGTCTTTAAAGTGGTATATTTTATGCTTATGCCTTAAGTTGTACTTTTAATACATATATTCTTTCTAATATACGGCCGAGCTACTTACCCCGCTGGGGATATAGCGTCAAGATAAGAAAGTAAGTAAGTATTCTTTCTAATATCACTAATTTATTACTTATCTAACACATCGAGAACAATTGCGGCACAGACTGTGAGCTTTTCATTTCCTCGCTCTGATAACACTCACGCAATCACTTAGCGTCACGCTGTATTCCGCACATGTCAGTGTAGGCAGAGAGAACATGGGAACCTAGTGTTAAGACATTACATTCCACTTCTGTTCCACACTTTCTACCGAATTTGAGGCAATGCGTGTTGAGTGGTGGAACTCAACGCCGCTTTTTGCCTTGTACCAGAGCAAAGAAATGACAACATTAAACATTTAAATTGAATATATTAAATATTTCATTTCCTCGAGTGGGAATCGAACCCACAACCTGTCAGTTACAGTCACACACTTGTGCCGCTGCGCCACGAGAAGCCTCTGATAACAATGAAAAAAAAAATTAATTACGCCTCTATTTAAAATGTGGCGGAAAGAAGGCAATGGAAGTGCCTTAATGAGATTATAGTATCTTAACACAAGGTTCCCAGGTTCCCACCACCGGCATCGTTATATATAAAAGGGTTATAATGAAACAAAAAAAAAATAGAAATATAAAAAAATATATTTTCAATTTTACTCTGACTAGATATAAACTTTGGTACCATCTCTGATGTCTTTATTGTCTTATATATAATTATAATTATAAATTTATAATAAAATACAAAATTTCCACTAAATGACTAGGTCTCTATACAAATGTATAAAACATCACTCACTTTGGTCCAACAACGACGCTTTTGCACGTTTTTTTCTAATATTGTGGACAACGGTATCGAAATTTGTAAACAATCTGCCCGCATACATTGACATATTTAACTTTAAAAAAAAAAATCACTGAAATTGCATCGTTCTTGCATCAATTGTGAGTATATATATATATGTATAAAAATCTACACTAAATTTGAGCATTTAGAACACTTGGACTCCTGTAAAAATCTCTACCTATATATCTTTGGTCGTTTAAATTATTAAAATAATTATTATGTGAATAATAAACGCTGCTATCAAAATATTTTTCATTGTAAGCGTATCCGTTATTTGTGATATTCGTATAACTTGTAGTGTACTCAGACGGATTCTTCCTGTTTTTGGCCGTTTCGAAGGCATTTTTGAATATATCATAGTTTTTCTGATTGAAATATTCTTTCCCACTTTGCATTGTATCGTAAGTATCAAAATTAGGGTACGATCTGTTCAAGTAGTTTTGTTGGAGATCATCACCATAACTCGCTGGGTGGGTAAAGAAACCACTACCTGTCGTTGAAGTTATACAATTTCCACCCTTATTATTAACTGACACTGTAACATTTCCTACATTTATAAGAACACCATCAGATGTTTGCAAAAAATTGGACCCATTTGGAAAAGGCTTGCTGAAACCCTGGAAATTTCTGTAACCATCGCCGCTATCATCAGTTCTATTGACGAATATATCTCTAAAGGCATCCTTGTTCACCTTATCAGTAAGTAAAGCACATGCTTCGAATTTTTCAAATTTATTCTCTATTGGTACTCCTGCGTTTATGCCATCTAAGGATTCTAGAGTTTGACTCAAAGCGAAAATATAGTTATGGGCAAATCTGAGTGTTTCAATTTTAGTCAACTTCGTGTCTTCAGGGAATGTTGGTAGAACACATCTAAGCCTATCCAAAGCTTCATTTAACATGTGCATTCTATTTCTTTCTCTATCGTTTGCCTTGATCCGTCTATTTCTCTTTATTCTAAGTATTTGCGTTGGACTCTTGCACCTTGTCACTCTGTTCTTTCCATTTGCGTATTTTCGCTTCGGTTTGCTTGGATCTTTAACTTTTCTGTCTTTTTTTACTGGTGTCGACGTGTTGATTATTGGTTGGAACTCTTCAAAACTTTTGACCTCTTCAATTTGACTGGGGTAAGCGTAACCAAATTCATCACTAAATAATCTTCTCCTGGTATTACTTTCTTTTGTTCCTAAAGAGATACCAGGATCTGATATGTCATGTTTTATCGGCGTGCTCGTAGACGACGGCGTCGCTGACGTATCTGCATATGATCTTTCAAAGCCGGAATCGTTGCTGCAGATGCTGTCGTTGAAATCGCAATAATCTTCGAAGTCTGTGCCAAACATTGTTCTGATATCTGTAACATAAAAATGTTAAATAATATCAGTTTCTAATAATTATTTATTATATAAAGAGAAATATTTAATATTTTAAATTCATATCAATATTACCTATAAAATTTACATATATAATCGATTATATTTTCATTTGCCGGACTGATTAGACAGCGGTGTTAAGTTACGTCATTACCAAAACTAATATAAAATAAATATTTCTTGAATTACGTGGACAGTGAAGAACGTAATACTTAGAGCCTAGAATCACCCTACGGATTGCAACCGCAACTGAATATGTTAAACGATTCATGTTGTTTCTTTAAGATTATTTAAACGCAATCTGTGCTAAAATAAAATGGCAATTTTAATATAAACTTTTAAGCTCAAATATGGTTCATGTGAGTAGTTTTGGAAGTGTACAGAAACTGCAAGAGACCCTCATTGCCGAAATTACAAAAGTTGCGAGCTATATGGCTAGTATGCTACATTTCTGGTTGTGACAAAGAAATTTAAAATCCATTGACACTTTTTATGTAGAAAAAAAAAACGTTTAGTTTATGATTATTAATACTCATATTCATTTTTTTAAGTTCCCTCCATCTAAAATATAATTTTCATGTCAATCTCGGGAACACCCCACGCTAAATCGCGTGAGCAATGTGTTACGGAAAGTCAGTTGAGCTTTATCACTTCCTACTTCCGGCCTATGATTTCCGGTGGGGCAGTTAAAAAGTTAATTTGTCTCCGCGCTTCACGCAATCACTATTAAAGGTGTTTATTAGATTTAATTTTTCATTAAAGTATAATATCTGAAATTTCCTTTATTTTATTATTTAATCATTAAAAATATTTTATACAAACCTTTTATTAAATAAATAAAGTCGAAGCCTTTTAAATTTTAAAAGAATTTTTGTTTTGAAGAAATAAGATCCAATTTTTCTTATATATTTTTTTTTTCAGCTTCACGCTGTATCCCGCACTAGGCTGGGTAGGCAGAGGGAACGAAAGTGAAACCTAGTGTTATGACACTACGTTCCACTTCCGTTCCCCACTTTCCGCCGAATTTGAGGCATTGCGTGTTGAGTGGCGGAACTCAACGCCGCGCTTTTGCCTTATTACCAGAGCGAAGAAATGAAACATTAAATATTTTAATTGAAAATATTCAATATTTCATTTCCTCGACTGGGGATCGAACCCAGAACCTGTCGGTGACAGTCACACTCTTGTGCCGCTGCGCCACGACAGGCCTCATTTTTCTTATATAACTACTAAAATATAATTTTTGAGAGTATTAAATGTTCAATAAGTTTATTTTAAGAATTAAAAATAAAATAAATATTTTGCCATAGTTTGAACAACGAATATATTAAATTTGAAAGGAATATATTTTAAGAAAAAGTATTGACATGGTTTTTGGTGAAATTTACGCGTCCTAAATTATTACAATGCTGTTTTTTTAATTAAAACATAACACGTATTTCATTATTACCTACCATATTACCTAAGGTTTATTATCGATATATATTTAAGTATATAATTAAGACAACGAATGAAAACCGAACCCACAAGCACCGTATAAACTACCAGACACCTAAACTGAGCCATAATGGTGTGTACTACAAAATATAATTTAATTACTTTCAACTTCAACGACCGTCGCGTCGACCGTAAAGTCAACAGGTGGTCAGGCGCGGTAGTCACGCGACCCGCACGTGTCGCTGTTTGTAGCGGAAAAGCTACGTTATAATTTTATAGTACGGCTGACGAGTAATGGCCCAGAATTTAGCTGTACATGTTCCCGAACATGGGAGGCGGGGAGTCAGAAGGAACTTTGGTGGTTTGGTTGGTTAGGATTAAGACACTTTGACAATTTCTATGAAGACACTTCTTTTTCTCACTTTCCGCCGAAATTGAGACATTGCTTGGCCTTTTTACGAGCAATTTTTTATTTTTTTTTATTGACAATCCACAACTTGACAGACAATTTTCGAGTGAACAATGTGCAAAGTTCCAAAGAGAACCTAATCGTCAACTGTTGTATACTATTTTATTATTTTCCAATAATTCCTTATTTATACCTATCATAATATTTTCAGATTCATCGATCGCGTATATAGTTTTCTATATACTTTTACGGACGTTAAATTACGTTGTAATGATTTTATATTAAATTTATCATAATATTTTTTACAATATTTAAGTAGTATAAATCATATAATATAACAAGTAGTTACATAATTACGGTATCTACACCTGCGGCACGCGTTCTACACGCGACGTCCACGCGACCACCCTCTATAGTGTAGACGTAGAGATACTATACCATATAACGCTATGCCATATCAATTAATCGATCGCTTATTTATCCGTTGTGAATTAATTGTATTCCAATTAATTGATTTTTGATTTCGTTAAGTATTTTGTTCTCATTTTGTCTTCTTCTTGTTAATAATTGGTGTTTATACTGATAATATAATTAAAGTTTTCTTTAGAAAACGTATGTAAGTTTTAATGTAGCGGGTTTTGAAGCCGCGTCTCTTCGAAACCGTCAAGGTCCGTTTCCTAAATGTGGATGTATTAAATACGTTTACTTCTTCTTCTTTTTCGTTCTACTACGTATTTTCTTTTACTTGACGTAGGAATAATCTAGTAATAATATATTCAAAAAGAATATTTCCTTTTTAATTTTGATTAAAATGGATATTCATAGATAAAGAAATAAATAATAATAAAAGCAAAGCAAATCGGATATATCTATAGAAGGTTCCGTAGTAATTTTAGAGTGTAGTTCAACGTAAATATATATATATATATATATATATATATATATATATATATATATATATATATATATATATATATATATATATTACTTCGTGCCAAATATACAAATATAATAATTATAGAACGAGAAGGTATCTTGAAAGTTTGCCGTCAAATTTTACACCAAGTGCAAACAAAAGCGGTGCCCAAACGCTCATATCTTTTGATTGTGCTGTTTTAGTGGATTAAATATGTGTTCCAAGGAACTGCAGTTCGGAAACATTTGATTAATTAATTAATTTTGGCTTGATGTATCCTCACGATCTCAATATAAATTATCTAAGACGACGGACAGTCAACGAAGTTACTCTACTCGAAGTTGCATTCTTATGTAACTTCGAGTAGAGTAACTTCGTTGACTGTCCGTCGTTCTATATCATATTTTCTTTTTGAAGTACTGAACTCCATAAAAAACATTACGCTTCTTATCGCATAGAAGTCAGAAAAAAGCTTCACGCTGTATCCCGCAAATGGCTGGGTAGTCAGAGGAAACTTGGGAACCTAGTGTTAAGACACTTCGTTCCACCTCTGTTCCTCACTTTCCGCCGAAATTGAAGCACTGTGTGTTGATTGGTGGAACTAACCTTGTTACAAGAGCGAATAATCCTAATATTATTTAAAAATGTTCAAATAATTTAGTAACTCTACATGGACTTACACTATAATCTATCCCGACAGTTGCTATCCCATGGGACATGAATACAATTTCCAGTTAAAAATTCTCTTTGAACTTCATGTTAGGGGACTTTTATTCAATTCTTAATGAATAATTTTATTTTAATTTAGCCATTTTGTCACAATAAATAAAGTAAATAGTTATCTAACAGTTGAAAACGATAAAAACGTTGAAAAGGCCTATCGTGGCGCAGTGGCACAAGCGTGTGACTGTAACCGACAGGTTCGATCTCCAATCGACGAAATGTTTTCATTTCTTCGCTCTGGTAAAAGGCGAAACGCGGCGTTGGGGCGAATTCTGCCACTCAACACGCAATGCCTTAAATTTAGCGGAGAGTGGGGAACGGAGATGGAACGTAGTTTCTTAACACTATGTCCTCATGTTCAATCTGCCAACCCTGCCACGTGTGGGATACAGCGTGAAACTGAGAGAAAACCCTAATATCAGAAAGTACTGGATAGAATTGAAGAAATCTTTTTGCATTGGAAATCTCGCTTTTTATTATAGAAGAAAGTTAAATACAATATTTCAATAGACCTACAGAGATGCTAACAACATACATAAGTTGTAACGTAGCGTATAAGAATTTCAACGTAACTTGAGAACGTATGGCTTAGTGGGTCAGAGTGCTTGGAAGTTTTACAAGAGGCGCGGGTATAGCTAAAATAGTAATTAAGAAAACAAAACCCAAATTAATTTCAACTTACACAAGTGCAGAACGGAAGTGGAACGAAGTGCCTTAACAGTAGGTTCCCAAGTTTCGTCTGTCTACCCTTCCGTGTGCGGGATACAGCGTGAAGCTCATATTATTCTTTCCTAAGTGTGGAATAACACTTTAAAAATAATAAAATTATAAAAATATTTCAAAAAACTAGCGAACTTGATAGCATGAAAAGCATCGATGCCACACAAAAACCATGTATGACGGATTCGTTTACTTTTACCGTCGCTTTTGCAAACAGAAGCTGTATGTATACGCCGCAACGATAGCTTTTAAAGGCAACTGTTGAATTTCTTTCTATACTTATGTAAAACCGTTTTTTCCTTTCCGGTAACCTTAATACCGACATTATAAACTGATCATTGAACATTGTATTTAAGGTTATTAATGTTTTCTAACTAGTTTCATTTAATTTTTTTTAATTAGAAACTAATATATTTTTTTCTTTTTTTTTCAGCTTCACGCTGTATCCCGCACGAAGCAGGGTAGGCAGAGGGAACCCGGGAACCTAGAGTTAAAGCACTCCGTTCCACTTCCGTTTTCCACTTGCCGCCGAATTTGAGGCATTGCGTGTTGAGTGACGGAACTCAACGCAGCGCTTTGCCTTATTACCAAAGCGAAGAATTGAAACATTAAATATTTGAATTGTAAATATTAAATATTTCATTTCCTCGACTGAGGATTGAACCCAGAACCTGTCGATTACAGTCCCACTCTTGTGCCGCTGCGCTACGACAACGCTCAAACTAATATCATTAATATTATAAAAGTGTGTGGATATAGAATCACTTTTGATTATTTTTTCCATCTGTATTAATTTCTAGATCGCGAGGAGGTTTCAAGCTAGAGTTAATATCAAATGTTTAGGTCTGAACATAAAAGGAAATGAGTTACGAACGTTTGTGCATCGTTTTTGGTCTATTTAGATTAAATTCATCACGTAATCAATACCTATAGGGTACTTGCCGTTGATCAGCAGTTTGACAACGCCAAAGTTTTAACAACTTATTGTACAAATAATTCCGGAAAATATCCGAAAATTGGAAGTTTCCTTCCATACAGGTGTTTCATAGAAAATTTCATTCTAAACTGTACTTCATTTCTGTACACAATTTAAAAATTTATCACCTTTTATAACTTTTCATTTAGCACCTGTGGCTTACAATCCCGAAACGAGCGAGCCCAACTCGCACTTGACCGATTTTTTATTGTATATTATCATGTCCACGCAACAAAGAATATATTTAACAACTACATATATAATAATATTAATCATAACTAAAGTAGTAATTAAGCCCAAATCAATTTCAACTTACACAATAAATTCCCAAATAAACACAAAATTCACACAACACGTTATACCACTACAACTAGAAGTAATACATGGTTACAGTAATCTATAGTATACGTAGATGTACACATCCATGCTGGTGACGCTGTACTGGGGGCAGGACGACGCGCTCCCCACATTTATGGTGTTTTTCCAATGGGACGTTTAGGCCACGCCCTGTACTTGAAAGCATGGTGTCGATTGAAAAGTATTATTTCGTGTAGTATAAGCTTGAGGTCAGTCACGGCGTAGAGACACAAGCGTTTAATTATAATGGTGAATTGTTGTGGGTTCGATTCCGACTCGAGGAAATTAAATTTTAGTATTTTTTATTTTGTCTCTTTGGTAGAGGCCTGTCGCGGCGCAGCGGCTCAAACGTGTGGCTGTAAACGACAAGTTGTATGTTCGATCCCCACTCGAGGAAATGGAATATTAAATATTTTCTAATTAATTATTTAATATTTTCAAATTAAATATTTAATGTTTTCATGTCCTCAACCGATACCTCAAATTCGACGGAAAGTGGGAAACGGAAGTGGAACGGAGTGTCTTAACACTAGGTTCCCAAGCTCCCTTTGCTTACTCTGCCATGTGCGGGATACAGCGTGAAGCTGAGTAGAGTAGAGAGTAGTCTCTTTGGTTATGAGGTATATATTTTGGTCTCTTTGGTTATGGATATAAGGCGTGACGTTGAGTTCTGTCTATCAATACACAATTCTTTCAATGCGGAAAGTAGGTAAGGGAAGTATCTTAATACTAACACAGTGTAGTAACACTGGGTTCCCTAATTCTCCTTTGATTACTCTGTTAGAAACGGGACACAACGAAAGGCAAATAAATAGTTAAAGCTTGTTTGGTTTGGTTGGTTTGTAATAAAGTTGGGGTAGTTGCAGGTTCGATTTTGAAATCAAGTGGACATTGATATTAAATATAAAAAAAACATTATAATCTCATACTTAAGTACGCCTATTATAAAAACACTCCATGTTCAATTTCTTGATAAATCTTTAAGCTTTCAATTGCCTGTCGTGGCTCAGCGGCACAAGCGTGTGACTATAAAAATCCCAACTCGAGAAAAAAAAGTAGATATTTAATAATTTCAATTTAAATATTTAATGTCTTCATTTCTTTGCTCTGACAACGTGCAGCGTTGAGTTCTGCCATTCAACATGCAGTGCCTCAAATTCGGAGGAAAGTTAGGGAACGGAAGTGGAACGGAGTGTTTTAACACTGGGTTCCCAGGTTCCCTCTGCCTACCCTGCCATGTGCGGGATACAGCGTGAAGATGAGTATTGCAGATTAGTTGCGATACTACAAGTGTTCACGCCTTGTCCTCTACTAGAGCGAGAAATTGAAAACAATCCATAGAAATGAAAATCAAAGCCACACCCTCCACTTTTACAGTGTAGCACTGTGCGCTGCAGGAGATGGCCTCAAAATAACTTATAAAATTAAATAAATAAAAATATTTGTTAAATACTGCTACTAAAGTTTGATCACTCCATTCTTATTGGCATGCTCTAACTATTTAGTTCAACATATTCTATAAAAGGTTTTTTAAGTCCTCGCTGTAAACCTAACCTAACCCAACCCACAACCTGTCACTGTAATTTACAGTAGTACGTTTGTGCCCCTGCGCCATAACAGTTCTTAAACGAGATTTTAGACGAAAATAATTTGTTCAAGGCCCAGCGGCCCAGGGGCTACTGTACACGCAACATGTTGTTGCAAACTTGAATCTTATTTGAGAATATATAATAATAAAACATGTATAATTTATCATTTATTCCGTCTAGAAACAAGGCAAAACGCGGCGTTGAGTTTCGTCACTCAACTTGTTTCGCCTCAAATTTGGTGGAAAGTGTCTTAACACTAAGTTCCCGAGTTCCGTCTGTCCACCCTGCCATGTACAGTGTAAAGCGTGAAACTGAAAAAAATATGTAAATATGTCTGTAAAAAAAATAGGCCTCTCGTTGCACAGCGGCACTAGCGTGTGACTGTAAACGACAGGTTGTGGGTTCGAACCCCACTCAAGGAAATGAAATATATCATCATCAGCCTATGACGGTCCACTGCTGGACATAGGCCTCCCCTAGAGTGCGCCACGTTGTTCGGTCCTCTGCTTTCCTCATCCACTGTCTACCGGCGATCTTACGAATGTCGTCAGACCAGCGGGTCGGAGGTCGTCCTACGCTACGCTTGCCGAGCCGCGGTCTCCACTCTAGGACTCGTCTGCTCCAACGGCCATCGGTCCTACGACAGATATGGCCAGCCCATTGCCACTTCAACATGCTTATTCTACGAGCTATGTCCGTTACTTTGGTTCTCTCACGGATAATCTCATTTCTGATTTTATCCGCGAGAGAGACACCTAACATAGCTCGCTCCATTGCACGCTGGGTGACCTTAAATTTATGGACTAGCCCTACCGTCAGTGTCCACGTCTCGGCACCGTAAGTCATCACCGGTAGGACGCAATGCTCGAAGACTTTCGTTTTCAAACATTGTGGAATTGCCGACATAAAGACCCGGCGCAGCTTGCCAAATGCCGCCCAGCCCTGCTGAATCCTCCTATCAGCCTCCCTATCAAAGTTGTGCCGGCCTAGTTGGATAGTCTGGCCAAGGTAGACGTAATCCTGCACAACCTCGAGGGGGATGCCGTCAACAGAAATCGGTCTCGGCACGACTTGTTCATTGAGCATTACTTTGGTTTTATCCAAGTTCATACCGAGACCGCCCCGCCGAGAGGACTCACCTAGGTCGTTCAGCATTCCGCTAAGCTCCTCCAGCGTCTCCGCAAAGATGACTATATCGTCTGCGAAACGAAGATGTGAGATGCGCTCACCATTGACGTTGACGCCTCGTGCAGTCCAGTCCAGAATCTTGAAGACGTCCTCCATCGCGTTGGTGAACAGTTTTGGAGATATCACATCTCCCTGTCTTACCCCGTGACGAAGTTGAATCGGTCTTGTTCTCTGGTCCTGAACCTGCACGGTCACCGTTGCAGCGTTGTAGAGGCATCTCAGCACCTCGATATATCGCCAGTCGATATGACATCGCTGCAGAGATTCCAAAACAGCCCAGGTTTCGATGGAATCGAAGGCTTTCTCGTAGTCCACAAATGCCATACACAGCGGCTGATTGTACTCCTCGGTCTTCTGTACAATCTGCCGAACAGTATGGATGTGGACTACGGTGCTGTAGCCTTTACCAAACCCTGCTTGCTCTGGTGGCTGGAACTCGTCAAGTCTATTGGCAAGGCGATTCGTGATGATCCTTGAGAACAGCTTATAGACGTGGCTCAGAAGAGAGACTAGCCTGTAGTTCTTCAATAAGGTCCTATCGCCTAAGGTCCTATCGCCTAATGAAATATATAATATTTTCAAATTAAATATTTAATATTTTCATTTCTTCGCTCTGGTAAAAAGGCAAAGCGCGGCGTTGAGTTCCACCATTCAACACGCGATGACTCAAATTCGGCGGAAAGTGGGGAACAGGAGTGGAACGGAGTGTCTTAACACTAGGTTAACAAGTTCCCTCTGGCTACCCTGCCGTGAGCGAGATAGAGCGTGAAGCTGAGTAAATCTATAAAAAAACGCATTACACATTTCTTTTATTTGCTTAAAACGTTAATAGTGCATGGAAATGTGTTTTAGCACAACCCTTTATTGACAAGCAATAAATTATATTAATTTCCGATCGGTCTCGCTATTTAGACGTACAACAGTACAAATTTATTGACATTGCTTATGGAATTTGACGCGCCATATATGGATGTTTGGACTGTTTTTTTATATAAAAAAAGAAAGGTATGATAAATTTTCGAAACAAAAGTCGAGTAGGTTAAGAAGAAGATAAACGTTGAATAGTACGTTCTTGGGAAAATTTTAATAACAACACGTGATTTATAGAAATAGTTAGGTTTAATATTTTCAATTTAAAATATTAAATGTTTCTGGGTTCGATCCCTAGTCGAGGCAATGAAATATTTAAAATTTACAATTTAAATATTGAATGTTTCGTTTCTTCGCTCTGGTATAAGGCAAAACGCGGCGTTGAGTTCCGCCACTCTACACACAATACGTCGATTTCGACGTAAAGTGGGGAACGGAAGTGGAACGAAATGTCTTAACACTAGCGACCCGCCCGCGCCTTCGCCCGCTTGAACTAAACAATTTTATTTAACAATCTCAATTACAGTCACGTTCTAATAGAGTTATCACTTTTAAAACATTATTTATAAATTGAAAACAAAAATTGCACTAATGAAAAGAATAAAAAGAATTTTTACTGTTTACTCAGCTTCACGCTGCATCCCGCACATGACAGGGTAGGCAGAAACGCGAACTTGGGAACCTAGTGTTAAGACACTCCGTTCCACTTCCGCTCCCCACTTTCCGCCGAAATTAAAGCATTGCGTGTTGAGTGGCGGAACTCAACGCCACGTTTTGCCTTATACCAGGGTGAAAAGATGAAAACATTAAATATTTAAATTGGATTACCTCGAGTGGGGATCGAACCCACTAACTATCGGTTACAGTCATACGCCGCTAAAATTGAATACACCTGGAAACCTAGTGTTAAGACGACGTTGCCCGACGATTTCTCGAGTCATCTCAGGTTTTAAAACGCCGCCGCAAGAAATTAAAATATTTTATTCCCGCGAAGTGACATCGAACTTACAAACGTAGCGTTGACAGTCGCACATACCCTCAGCCACAATAACCGTAATTTTAAATAATATAACTATATTTATTTTTAATACTTACTTACTTACTTAGCTTCACGCTATATCCCTAGCGGGGTAGGCAGAGAGAACGGAGCGCCAAACGCTACGGTCTCGGCATACTTCTTTCGCCTCGTCCACTGTCATCAGCCTCTTCATACATGGCCTCTGGGGGGACCTCATGCTTTTTACGTGACCTTCCTCCAGTATCGTCGATACTGTGTTTTCGAAGGTCAACCGAGGTCTCCCACTCCCTCTCTTACCACTCACTTTTCCTTCATAAGTCTTTTTTACCATTCTTTCTTCACTCATTCGCTCGACGTGCCCAAACCACCTGAGCACGTTCTTCTTCATTCTCACTGTGACATCCACGCTAGTACCTGCCATTCTGTGTATTTCTTCATTGGACATGCGATCAGATAAACTGACTCCGCATATCCGACGAAGAGATCGCATCTCTACAGCAATCATCTTTCTTACATTCTTCTTCTGTAATACCCATGTTTCGCTGCCGTATAACAGTGTCGGTACCAACACCGTATTGTGTACGGCCAAACGCGCAGCTATGCTGACGTTTCGCCGTCTCAACAATGCAGCTAAGGCACCGTTAACTCTGTTACCGGCAGCAATACGCCTTTCCACATCCATTTCGTATCTACCGTCTCTGCTAAACATACTTCCCAGATATACTACCTCATTCACTTGTTCTAATATCTTATCATTTACACTGACCTTGCAAACTGTTCTTTCTTCATTTCTTTCAAATTTAGATTTTATAGAAATATAACTATATTTATCTTTAATATTTCTCTATAAAAACAATAACATAATATTCTTTACTCAATTAGGCCATTACAATCACTTTTAAATCGTCAAGTTACATAGAAATACCTGTTATGTCAGTCCTACAGGAAGCTACCACCGGCTCGAAAGGCGGATCCACTGACAAGAGCCGGCAAGGAACTCAATGAAAAAAAAACTCAATTACTATAAGAAAACTATATAATAATAATATATATTTATATATATATTATAAATATAAAAATATATATATTGATTATTTTTACGGAAAATTATAGTCCCAATTCAACCCGTTTACTGCACGTTTCCAGATGATTGGATGACAAATGCCCGTGACGGAGATGTTTTATCAGCAAATGTTTGGCGTCACGCCTCAATAGGAATTACTTGTGAGTGGTGACAAACAGCGTCACGCCGATTGAAATGGCGGAATAGGTGCATTTTAGTATGACATGTATTTATTTAAATTGAGGCCTGTCGTGGCGCAGTGGCACAAGCGTGTGACTGTAACCGACAGGTTGTGGGTTCGATCCCCAGTCGAGGAATTGAAATATTTAATATTTTCAATTGAAATATTGAATGTCTTCACTTCTTCGCTCTGGTAAAAGGCAAAACGCGGCGTTGAGTTCCGCCACTCAACTCGCAATGCCTCATATTCGGCGGAAAGTGGGGAACGAAAGTGGAACGGAGTGTCTTAACACTAGGTTCCCAAGTTCCCTCTGCCTACCCTGCCATGCGCGGGATACAGCGTGAAGCTGAGTAGAGTAGAGTATTTTAATGTTTAAATTTGGTGCTTTTTAGCTAATTTGTACATTTACACATTTTCAGAAGCTCGACGTTTCGATTATTTTTCAGTTGTTCGTCACACGTGGCCGTAGACTGAGGTGTCATTCGTCTGTCAGTTAACATACTTATTATATCAAACTACCGTCAGCGATTTCTTAATTATTTCGCGAACTGCCCTGGATTCTTGCAGGATGAGATAACTGTATCTTGCCACTTTCTGTTGTTCTACAGAATATTTTTATCAAATTACGACTAATGCATTTTTTGCTTTACGTTTATTTCGCATAGTAGGAAAGACAGAGAGGCCCAGACAGTGTGCTGTCCGCTAATCGAGACATTTAGTGTCAGCCAATTGGTTGAACTTAACGCCGTGTTTTCTCCAAATAGATGCAACTTTTTCCAACAACGTCTAAACGTCATTATATAGGTTATGAGTAATTTCAAATTCATTACATGCCTAACCAAACAAAACAGGTGGCAAAGCTTTACATGTACTCGTACGTACATTAACAACCCTATATCTAGTAAATCTCGAAATTATAACAGTGCCGTTTAAAATAATAAATAAAATAGGGTGTACCCGTTAGTTATTTTGCAGTCGCCACGCTCGAGAGCCCATGAATACATTAAATTTCGCCTCTACACGGGCACGTTTAAAGGGTTAGTCTTGGTAGTGTTGGATAGATTTTGTTTAGTGAATATCGATTACTTTTTTAAGTAAATACTTGTTTAGCAACGTATTGATTTGAAAGTCGATGAAATGAAAAAATAAAACGATACAAAATGAGAGACGCAAACATTGAATTCGTATGATTTAACATGGGATAAGATGATATAAAAAACATTTTAAAGTGTTTCTTATGTTCGTGGTTGTCTTTGTGAAACGTAATACTCGTAGACGTATAAAATGTTAAAATATATAAAAAAAGTAATACTACGATCATTAATATAACCTACAATTATTCTCTTCTCGAAATTTTACGATCTTCTTATTATTCTGAAGCCATTTTTTTTTTACATTTTACTTTTTCTAGTTTCAGTCCATATCCTGCTCATAGCAGGGTAGGCAAGGAATCTGATACCTTGACTTAAGCCTATGACGGCCAGAGTGAGGAAGTGAAAATATTAAATATGTAAGGTTTTAGAGAAATTGTATTTTGAATTTGCCACTCGAAAAATTTAAAATAAATGTCAAATCAATGTTAACTAAGAAAGCTTACTACACCGTTCAAGAATATTTAAACGATATTCATATCATTTGAATTTCATGCAGGATAGTCATTGTATTAAACAATGAAATTGTAACATTCAATATTGAAAAGAGCAACTGTTGAGTTTCTTGCCGGCTCTTGTCAGCAGAACCGCATTCTGAGCCGGTGGTAATTTTTATGTGTGCTTGCTAAAGTCTATTTGAATAAAGAATAATTTAATTTGAAAAAAAAAAAATAAAATCGAAGTTTTTACAGTCTCAGTCGCTTGTGCCTCGACAGACTTCAATATTCAAAAACATGTTATAATCATCATATTATAAAATAAAATTACGTTACAATTGAAAATAACCACAACATTACATATTTTTAATTATTAATTAAAAATTAAAAAGTGGGGATCGGAAGTGGAACGGAGTGTCTTAAAACTAGGTTCCCGGGTCTCCTCTGCCTACTCTGCATTGTGCGGGATACAGCGTGAAGCTTAAAAAAAATAATAATTAAAAATATCGACATTTTCACCCAAGTACCATCACTAAATCGCTCTGAAACTCGCGCCAACCCTACCAACGCGCCCCTCGACTCGACACAAACAACCGCCACCGAGCATAATTCTGCGGAGTTAGCGGCTCGCGCTACTCTCATTATATGCTTGTTGGAAGATTATCTTACATTTTCCTTTTACTTTTGTTTGTTTTTTTTTGTTTTCAGCCTTAATAAGTTTGAATTTTTTATATGATTTTATTAGCTTTAAATGTATTTATTAGTTAGATACTGTAAACGACACTAAAGTGAATTATTTTTCACGTTGGTAAGTAGACAAAACGCGGCGTTGAGTTTTGTTACTTAATTTCTTGAAAATTTCAACTGTAAGTGGAGTAGGAAGGATCTAGATACTAAGTTATGCAGAATACAGCGATAAGCTTTTAGCTTTTAGCTTTAATTTTTTTTTCAGCTTCACGCTGTATCCCACACTAGGCAGGGTAGGCAGAGGGAACGAAAGTGAAACCTAGTGTTATGACACTCCGTTCCACTTCCGTTCCCCACTTTCCGCCGAATTTGAGGCATTGCGTGTTGAGTGGCGGAACTCAACGCCGCGCTTTGCCTTATTACCAGAGCGAAGAAATGAAACATTAAATATTTAAATTAAGAAATATTAAATATTTCATTTCCCGACTGGGGATCGAACCCAGAACCTATCGGTTACAGCCACACTCTTGTGCCGCTGCGCCACGACAGGCCTCAATTTCCTTTTTTATTTTCACGTATCTAATAGGAAAACTAATATTAACACAATCCATGCCCCACTCTTGGACAATTTTTTAAGGTATTGAGTGTTGAGTGGCGAAATTTAACGCCGTTTTTGTCTTGTCGCCAAAGTGAAAAATGATTTTTTTTAACTTAAGTATCTTTTTGATACTGTCAAACAGACAATAACATTTATTACCAGAGCGAGGTATTCTTAGTAATTCATATTTAAGTGAATTGAACACAACCGTCTGTACCACCCGTTTTAGGGCAATCACTTGTTGATTGAGAAACAAATGATTATTTATTTCAACATAAATAAGTTGTAATAAGCGTATAAGAATTTCAACGTAGCTTGGTGAGAACGAATGGCTTAGTTGGTCAGAGCGCTTGAACGATTTCCAAGAGGCGCGGGTTCAGATCATGCTTCGTTCGAAATTTTTATACGCTTTTTAAATTTAAGTTTAGTATTTTCTGTCCTAAGTGTGGAATAACACTTTTAAAAATATTAAAAAAAATGTTTTTATTTCCTCGTACCAATAATAAGATGTGGCCCGGAGTTGAGTTCCGCCACTCAAAATGCAATTTCCAAAATTAGGCGGAATGTGTGGAACCATTAGGCTTATTTGCCTTTTCTAGATCATATTTCCAAATAAGGGCTTAGATTGGCAAGAGAAAAACTCGACTGACCTCAAAGTATCTGTAGGTCATTAGTCTAACGGGAGATAGCTCAGACTGATCGGAGCTGGCAAGACCTGAAAGCTGTCACCCAAGATCCTAAGCATTGGAAATTCCTTCAACGAGCCCTATGTCCCTGATGATGAAAAATGAACACATCATCATTATATGCAAGATGCTGCTTGAAGATAATACGTTTAGTTTTTTAGTTATTCTTTGGTTTAAGCGTTTCTAATGGACCCGTTCAAAAAACAATGCTTTTTCATTGTTACTTTGTATGGAAAACTTTTGTAAGTTTGGAGGTTGGTAAGATTCAAAAAAATATAAACTAATATTAAGTCTCATCCTCAAATTGTTATTTGTAATGATTCTTACAAGCGCCACTTTCTTAATTTGTCTTCTAGCTTCACGGTGTACATAGGGAACGGTGCAGAGGGAACTTGGGAACCTAGTGATAAGACACTCCGTTCCATTCCACACGTTCTGTCGAATTTAAATAGTGGAACTCAATATCACACTTTGCCATTTTACCAGAACGAAAAAATAAATATACTATGTATTTAATTTCTCCTTAATTTCAAGGATTTATAAATTAATACTTACATCATTTAGAAATCACAATATGCTGATACCATATTTCAATTCCATCTAAATTATTAGCATTTATTTATATGGCAACAACAACATTTGTATACAAAGGGTGTCGTCGAATTGACAAACATTTAGCACTACCTACAACATTATTTTAAAAGATTTAAAAATCAAAATCTACGAACAAACAGAAACATGTATCAAATAAAAAAATATTTACCTTTTCAACCTACTAACACGACGCTAATCTCTTAAATATTACTATCACGGGCCCCTGAGCCGGGGTCGAAAATGGAAATAAAAAAAAAATCGATACATCATACATTGTGCTTGGCAGTTTTAAAATGTTAAAATCCTTTTGTTGTTAAGAGTTCGTAAGGGTTGTAAATAATGACTGTGCAGCTCTATAGAAAACTAAACGGTCGCCCATAAAGGGGTGCGGTCTTAAGTGCTTTAAAAATCGATGAGAAATCATCATCAAAGTATTTTTATTTTTTTTGAGAAATAACTTGATTGACGCTAGTGACTGGTTGGAAGTGATTGTTTAAACATGTTGGTCATGGTGGTTTTGGATACAAATTCCTTTTAGGGCTCTCTCGTAAGTAAAACATGTATGTCAATATATGCAGTACCTACTTTGAGGCTTGTCGCTGCGCAGGAGCACAAACGTTTGACTGTAAACGCAACAGATTGGGGTCCACACCCTTTCGAAGAAGTGAAATATGTAATATTTTTAAATGAGATATTGAACAGTTTCTTTTTTTTTTGCTCTGACAATGCAAAGTGCGGCGTTGGGTTACGCCACTCAACACACCATGCCTCAAATTGGGTGAAAAATTGGTAACAGCATAGAATGTTTTCACGTTAGGTTCCCATGTTCCCTCTGCCTACACTGATGTGGGCGTCATACAGCTTGAAGCTGAAAAAAAACGTAAATAACGAATATATAATTTTGATGGTATAACTTTTAATTTTTACCTTGTACGAGAAATTAACGATGAGAATTTTAAAACTTATACCTCTTTGTTATCTTATATTTATTTATTTATTTTATATCTAGTGGGAAAGTCGTAAAGTAGGAGCACAAACATGCGACTATTAAAGCGACAGGCTGTGGATCTACCCACAGTTTGTCTCATTTGGAGTTGCCCATTCCCTACTAGATGAAATGAAATATTTAATAATTATTCTTTTCACTCTGGTAACGCGGCTAACCGCAGCGTTGAGTTCCGTCACTCAATAAATGAGCAGCTGGAAAAAAAATAGTCCAACAAGCATTCTTATTGTACCTGCATGTTAGCCTGTATATTATCTGTGCCCTACATTTTATTATATCCTATAGGATTTTATTTGTGGTAATAATCTTCTGGCAGCTAACATTTACTTAAGCTTGGATTTTTTTTTATGGAAAAGACGGCAAACGAGCGTACGGGTCACCTGGTGGTAAGTGACCACCGTCGCCCACGGCCCCGAGTAACTTCAGAGAAGCTACAGAGGAGCGTTGCCGTCTTTTTAGGTGTATAGGCACCGGGGCCCGGCATTACCTAATGCGAAACGCAGTGGCCAAAGCCACTACTTAACGCCGGTCTTAAATGCCGGGGGTGGTAATAATCCGGTCGAGTGTGCCCATGCATGTTGCCATTGCTGGCAACGTGACTTTACCACACGCACTTTAGTCGTCTCTTACGACACCATCAGTACCAGGGTGATCCTATTCTAAGCCGGAATCACACGGCAATTCAGCTGTTATTATAGCTACTCAATAATCTGTATTTAGTTCTGTAAACATCAATATCACAAGAAAATATTTTCAAGAAGTTATACTGATTTTGAGTGCATTTATTAATTTGAGGCCTTTCGTGGCACAAGTGTGTGACTGTAACCGACAGGTTGTGGGTTCGATCCCCACTCGAGGAAATGAAATATTAAATATTTAATGTTTTCGTTTCTTCGCACTTGTACAAAGTCAAATGCAGCGTTGAGTTCCACCACTCAACACGCAATGCCTCAAACAGAAATGAAACAATACAGAAATATCTTAACACCAGTTTCCCAAGTACCCTCTGGCTACCCTGCAATGTGAGGAATACAGCATAAAGCTGTTAGAGGGATTCATCTTAGATATCTTCAAAGGACTAAATCAAATATTATTTAATATTGTTTATAAGATATAGTAATAACTAATATTAAAATATATCTATGTAAATAATATATATTTTATATCATTTGGTAAACAATGGCAGAACTTTTTTAAATATATATTGCAAGAGATGCAATCAAGGCTTTTAAATTACATTTCTGCATATATCCACATAATGAAATTTAGCATTTATTTTGCACCAAATATACGATAAATGTTCTATTAATTTTAATATATGTATAAATTTTCTGTATATATACTGTACTATGTTGTACAGTACTTGCAGTGTCGAATATGACGACGGTAAACTTTGTGAGAAAGATTAACATACTTAAAAAACTAATAATAAGCATTTTTTTAGCTTTAATCCGAATAATTATTATCAATTTTCTAAATCTAAAATAAATATTGACAAAACCCTAAATATTACTAAGAAATATTCATTACGCCTATACAAATACTTGAAACGCAATCAAAATTAATACAGCAACTGTATGTTTGTTTGTTCGAAGTGAAATTAGAATGTTACATTGGTAATAAAACATGTGGTAACGTGAGAAAAAAACACATATCATCACCTGTAAAGAAATGATATGGGGATATTAAAATTTTTGCAATATATTTGTTAATGTTTCCTGATTTTCTCAACAAATTTGGTATTTTCGAAGGATTTGTATACAGTTCGTAAGTTTTTATTAATTTGGTTTTTAAATATATATTTAAGCTTTATAGATAATATAATTAAGATGGCTTATGGCACATTTTCGCCTCTAAAAAACCATTATAGATCAGAGTACTTACTTACACGTTTCATTTATAAAATACCGCAATGTATTCTAAGTTTGCGGCTATAAAAATTTAAAGTAATTGTAAAAATAACCCCTTTTTTTAAATGTTTAGAAGTATATAAGGAAGAAAAATGTATGAAATTAATAAAATGTGAATCTCTAATCTCAAGCACTAAAATTAAATAACGTTATAATTAAATTTTACCACTGACATGGAAAAGGGCAAATGCTAAGTTTGTTACTGGCTATTAACAGAACTTCCGAGCCGATGGTAGCGACATATTCGTTCGAATATTTAAGTCTTTGCAAAAATATATTTTAGAATAAGGAATATTTTTTGTTAATTAATATGTATTTTTTAGAAATTAAATAGAATAAATACGTTTATGACAAGCGTTTAATTATTATTTTCATTATTTTTTTCATCGCCACTTGACATAAAACTAGTTAACATGCAGCCTATTGTAGCATATTTTTATATTGGTTGTAATCTATAACAATAAAAGAAAATATCAAAAGAAATAATAAAACTTAATTTAAAACACATTTTTAAATTATTCTTCCTACTTACATTTTTTTTAAGTTATTAAGCATTCTTAATAGTTTTGTTGTTATCATATATGTATTTAGAAAAAAAATGGCGTCTGCAAATTATAGTTAATCATAATTAATTTGTAAGTATTCGGTTTTTTTTGAGTTAATTTTTAAATAATTAATTAATAATGTTTTTGTGACATTTTTCATACTTATTGGCCATAAAACTACATAAATTCAGACATTTTTCTTGTATAAGCACGCGTTTTGTTTGTTTGGTTTTAATTGTTATTAGACGACATTGATTATTTACTTCTGATAAACGTCACTCACAAATGTAGTTAAAGTATGCGGATTATAATAGATATATGGACGATAATTAAAGGATCTTTACTAATGAAAAACAATAAATAAATATTATATTTAATGTTCTTCTTACAATTTAAAAACTTACGCCTATGTTATTCTATTAGAAATATCGAGCGTTATTATTACAAAGCCATAGATAAAATATTAAAAATTAATTATACTTGTGACATTATATAGATTTATATATATTTTGGAGATATATTTTTATATAAATTTTAGTAATAACAGAATGAGTATAAAACATCCAAAGAAAACATCTCCAGCACTAGCCTTAAACACGTTGCGTGCAAATCAACGTATCAACCTGTTCAACCAAACCATATTTCACAATACACATGTGACACGTGCGTACTTAAATAATACAAATAATACTATATAAATAATTATTATAAAAATAACACTGTTTTGTTTGAACAAATGTCGTTTTTTGCGCAAATATGGCAAAATTGTCGCTTTTTAAGTGATTCTAGTTTACGTTAAAATTGATAATATAAGTAATCCGTATTTACACTGGATAAGTTTCGAGTGGGCAAAACGATAAGAAAGTTAAACAAAAAATACCATTTATTATTATGTATTTAAGTGCGAAATTCGCTATTTGCGTACGTGTAGCGGTACTGAGCTCTGTAATAATGGTGATAATAGCAATAATATAACAATTAATTATATAAAATATATTTTTATTCATATGAAATAATAAGTATATTATAAATCTTTATATTTCTGAATGAGCGACAGTAAAATATTTTGGATTTCGCGCCATTTGCAAGGCGCGAAAAACGGTTCGTTATACGTATGTCAAACGTCAATCGAGCTAACCATTGACTAATAAATAAGTTTTTAAATTGCCAACAGAAATATTTTTAAAAATTCTCTTTTCGCTAAATTAAATTATAACTTTCATACTTAATAATAATATTAATTAGGTATGAGATTGTATATAATAAAAAAAATCGGCATTTTAAAATATTTTTTGAACAACTCTGTTTAGTGCATTTTACGTTAAAAAACTTTTAAATGTTAATTATATTTATATATAATACTTAATAAAGTTCAATATAATATAAACATAATAAATTGAAAAAAGAAAATATTACATCTTGATTGAAAGTCAAAATGTCACATTACTAAAAATTTACTCTTATATTTCTATTTTTTCATTTTTTTCACTTAAAGTTATTATAATTAATATTTAAATTATATTTTTAAAACACATTTACTTAAAGACTACTAATATATAAACATATTTACACATAAAAAGTAATGGAAACAATAAATTCACATAAAAATATACACAAACGTATCTTTTTACTTAGCTTCACGCTATATTCCTAGCGAGCTAAGAAGATAAAACGGAGCGCCAAACGCTACGTATTTTTTTATATATAAATTCATGCTGTTTTAGTAGCATGAATCTATAAACTTTAACAATTATAATTTTTCATATTTTTTATTACCGTCACGCGCATGTGCCTTTGCACCTCTACACCCTGTTCCCATTAGGGCTTCAGTTTCTCACAATTCGACGAATATTTGTGGAATTACGAGATTGATTGACGATGGAGTGGTAGAACTCAACATAGCGCATTGCCTCATTACTGGAGCGAAAAAAGAAAAATATTACATACTAGCGACCCGCTTGTCTTCACACGCTTCAATTACACTATACTATTTACTAATCGCAATTATTTTCTCGTTCTAATAACATTATCAGTTTTAAGATAATATCTGAAAACTAAAATTTCAGCTAAATGACTAAAGAGTTTGTTATTAGCTAGCTAGCTTAGCTTCACGCTGTATCCTGCACATGGCAGGGTAGGCAGAGAGAACGTGGGAACCTAGTGCTAACATATTCCAATCAACGTCTGTTCCCCATTTTCCGCCGAATTTGAGTCATTGCGTGTTGAGTGGCGGAACTCAACGCCACGCTTTGCCTTAATTCCAAAGCGAAGAAATGAAAACATTAAATATTTACATTGAAAATATTAAATATTTCATTTTCTCGAGTGGGGATCGAACTCACAACTTATCGTTGTGCCACGACAGGCCTCAATTCTAATACATAAACTATAAAAAATACGAGAAACTTTTAGACTGGTATTAGATCATACTTAAATAATAAAAAAAACGTTTTTGTTTATTGCAGGATATCAATTAAATACATTTAGTGGCACATCGGGAGTACCACAGGGTTCCCATTTGAGATCTATTTTAATTTGAATTTTTATTAATGATATAGAAAAATGTTTTAAATATTACCATTTTTATATCTATACGAGTGATCTTAAATTTTATAAAGAGATAAACAACAAACAACGCATTGTTAGGTAATCCAACAAGATCTGACAGATTAGCTATTTAGTGTAATGAAAATCAATTAAAATTGAACCACCAGAAATGCTTTACTATTACATTCTCAGCTCCACGCTGTATCCCGCCAACGACATGGTAGGCAGAGGAAACTTGGGAACCTAGTGTTAAAACACTCCATTCCACTTCCGTTCCCCACTTTCCGTCGAATTTGAGGTATTGTGTGTTGAGTGGCGGAATAAAACGCCGCGCTTTGTATTGTTACCAGAGCGAAAAAGTGAAAACGTTAAATATTTAAATTGAAAATATTAAATATTTCATTTCCTCGAGTGGATATCGACCCCCAACCTATCGTTTACAGTCATTTTGTGCCGCTGCGCCACGACAGGCCTCGTGTTATTATATTCAATAGAAAATTAGATAACATAAATTGTATATATAACTTAAATAAAGAGGCACTAAATAAGACAGTAAATTAAATATTAGGGTATCACAATAGACACTTAGTTAAATTTTGAACCTCATATTGAAAAATTGATAAAAACAACATTAAAATCGGTAGGATTTATCATACGAAATAGTAAAAAATAGTTTAAGAAATCACAGACTATACTAATAATATTTAATTCAATAGTGATTAAAGTCTTGTGCCACTGTTTGGAGTCCCTTCTACCAAATACACATAGGCAGAATAGAAAGAGTACAAAACAAATTTTTAAAATATTTAAATTATAAGGACAATAAAATTAAAGAAAATAATAGATATGTTCGCTCAGCTTCACGCTGTATCCCGCACGAGGCAGGGTAGACAGAGGGAACCCGGGAACCTAGTGTTAAGACACTCCGTTCTACTTCCATTCCCCACTTTCCACCGAATTTAAGGCATTGCGTGTTGAGTGGCGGAACTCAACGTCGCGCTTTGCCTTATTACCAGAGCGAAGAATTGAAACATTAAATATTTAAATTGAAAATATTAAATATTTCATTTCCTCGACTGGGGATCAAACCCAGAACCTGTCAGGTACAGTCACACTCTTGTGCCGCTGCGCCACGACAGGCCTCAAATGATAGATATGTTAAATTTTATTAAGATATGTTAAAATTAGATATGTTAAAATTTTATAATACGCTTTCACTATATAACCATAGAATCATAAGGTCAATCATAATATCAAAAGGTTATAAATGGAGGGATAAACATAACTGCAGTAAACTTCTACAAAAACGATGTTCGCTATACCAAGGCAAAATGCAAGAATAAAAATAAAGAAAAATACACATTTCTTAGTAAAAAAGTAAAATTAAAACTGCTCCTTTAAATTTCTCTATATATAATTTATTTTTAACCGTATATTTTAAGTTAAAACATTAACTAATTATTCTCCATTCTCTAGTGTTTTAAAGTCACGCCTATTAAGTATAAATTATATAACAAAAAAATAACAACGTATCTGTCATCAGTATTATTTGATAATTATCTTTATCATTACAGTTACAGTTCGAAGTCTATAAAATATGGACTTTGAAGTTCAAAAGTTAAACCTTAGATATATTAAATTAAGAATAAAGAAAGTTGATGAAAATTTGAGAAAATTTTCATGTTAAATAATCTATATTAGTCATAAATATATATATTTTTTTAATTACAATGAGCAATTTACAGGTTCTGTTTATTTGTTTTTATTACTATTAGTTTTTATGTAAGTTCACAATGAGAATATTAGTTGATAAATTTTTTAATAATTTAAAATGTAACTATAAGTTTTTTTCTACGGCTGCGGTAAGTTTACCAATACTAGACCTGATAATATTTACCGATTTAAATAGTTATAATTGAGCAAAATTTTGTCAAAACTGATTTTTATTCTTTTTAATTCACGCTGTATTCATATAAACGCTGCATAGGGTAGACAAAGGGAGCCTAGTGTTAAGACACACCGTTCCATACTTTCCTTCATAATTTGAAGGCTAGGAAGGAAGGAAGTTCTGTCACTTTAAGTGCAATCACTTAAAGTGACAGAACTCAATGCACTTTGTTTCAACTCTAGAGCGAAATGAAACTAAAGTGAAATGAAACCAACCACCTGTCATGTTTACAATCCTGGCAGACCTGGATCTTAACTAAATAATTGATATATTTCTATGTTTTTATTAGGCAAGTCCTATAGTGAGTGTTAAAGAAGGCAAATTACAAGGGGCAGTGAAAAAGTTAATTGATGGACAATCTTATTATAGCTTCAAAGGAATTAGATATGCCCAAGCACCCGTAGGAGACCTAAGGTTTAAGGTAAGAAATGAATTTTAGTACCAAAAATATCTGTTTGGATTAGAGTTAAGAACTCTGCTTATTGCACTGTTTGTAGAATTGACTGTGACTATCTAAAGCTAAGTTTTTCCATCACATAAAATTGATAAATGATAAAACTTTTCAACATGGTTTTTCCGTTTATAAATACGCCAAGTATTTTAATGTATACTTTTTTAATAGAATTTGCGTCACCTGAATGTTGAAATGGAAATAATTACTGTGACCACAGATACAGAGATAACAAACTATAGCTTAATGTCTTTGATTTTTGAGATCGTTACACATTTTAAATGAAACACTTTCAACTTTATTTATTGTGTATATGAGTGGTAAACATTTTTGGCAATTTGGAAATCAATTGTCTGCCAGTGACTGCAGACTACTGTAGTGTTTGAAACATCAGGTTTCCAAAACTATTTACCAATCAATATACAAGATTAATCCAGTTATTCCTGTGTTTAATTTAAAACTATATCTTTCTTTAATAAATTCTTTTAATTTATAACAGTTTTTTTTACGGGATTGGCACAATCAATCAAAAAAAATTGTATAATGTATGTAAATATAGATATTTTATATCTTTAAGTCAGTTTATTAATGATAATTTTATGAAAACATTCATTGAATGACATATTGCATTGAATTAAATTATAATGAGTGAATTATCATTATTTTGTACAATATAAATGAGGAATATATTGAGAATATTTTTTTTTTATAATAAATTGCCATGTATTTACACTTGTGTATGTATTCAATTATTTTATTATCTTAATTTATACAACTTAATTACCAGTATTTAGTAATTTGTTATTAATGCTTACACTTAGGCTAATTAAAAAAATTTTACAAGTGTATATCATAACATAAATAAAAAAAAAAAAAAAATAACTACTCTGCTTCCGTTATATGGTAGGGTAGGCAGCGGACCTGGACTTTTCACTGAATTTGAGATATTGAGTGGTGGAACTCAACACCGCGGTTTTCCCTGTTACCATAGCACAGAATTGAGCATATTTAATTTGAAAATATTAAATATTTAATTTTGAACTAACATTCACAATCTGTTGTTTAATGTCACACGCCTGCGCCACAACAGATCTCAAACTGAGGCTGTATTAGGAAGATAGCTAAAAAAATGCTTATTATTGAAATTTTGACTTAAATATTACAGGCACCACTTCCACCAGTACCTTGGGAAGGAATCAAGGATGCATACAAACATGGACCAGTATGTCCTCAAATAAACCTCAACACGCGAGGAATTGAAGAAGGCAGTGAAGATTGCCTATTCTTAAATGTTTACACGAAATCATTGGACCAAAATGGCAAAATCCCAGTCATGGTTTACTTACACGGTGGAGCGTTCACTTCAGGATCTGGCAACACCGATGTGTATGGACCAGAATTTCTATTGCAACACAATGTTATTCTTGTGACAATAAATTATCGGCTGGAAGTTTTAGGTTTTTTGTGTTTAGATACACCAGATGTGCCAGGAAATGCTGGTTTAAAAGACCAAGTTGCCGCATTGAAATGGGTGAAGGAAAATATACTGAACTTTGGTGGTAATCCTGACAATGTCACGCTTTTTGGAGAAAGTGCAGGCGGATCCTGCGTTACTTATCACATGATATCACAAATGAGCGACGGACTGTTCCATAAAGCCATATCGCAGAGTGGAGTTTGTTTTGTAAACTGGGCTGAACAGTTGAATGGTAGAGAAACGGCTTTCAAAGTTGGTAAAATTCTCGGAAAAGAGACCAATGATACAGAGGAGTTGCTCCAATTCTTGCAAAAAGTACCAGCAACCGATTTACTTGCAATGACATTTAAAACTCAGTCGAGCGATGAAAAGAAAAGGGAGTTGCCCATTGCCTTTGCGCCTGTCGTAGAAAAAAACATGGGGCACAACGCTTTTTTAACGGAAAACCCCATGGATTTAATGAAATTTGGTAAATTTCACAAAGTCCCCTTCATCACTGGCTATAATTCTGGCGAAGGTATACTTTTTATAAACAATGATATAAAAAAGTTAAAAGTCAGAAATGAGACGCCATTTTTTTATGTAACAAAAGATATTGCCTCAAGAGTGTCCGAAGATAAAGTGAAAGAATTTGGGAACAGAATAAAACAATTTTACTATCCAAACAAAGATTTGACAAAGGATGACACTGAAATATTGAAAAATATAAACTCAGATATACATTTTGTCTATGCCAACCATAAATTTGCCGATTTTTATTCTGCATTCGCAAAAAATATATACTTTTACAGATTCAATTTAGACTCTGAATTGAATATGTTCAAAGTTATGTCTGGATTTTTGTCGGAGAAGGGCACTTGTCATGCGGACGACATATTTTATTTGTTCTGCAACATGTTAAATAAGGATAATTATATGAAACAAGAAGATTTGAGAAAACTTGTGTTTATGGTCACTAAAATGTGGACTGACTTTGCTAAAACTGGGTATGTATGTTTATTTTCTAATAAAAGTCTTTTTAAACTCTTCTTTCTGGAAGTCCCAAGAAAAACTGTTAAATAATCTTTATTTAATACATATTCTATATAGATTTACAAAAGCAGAGGAACGTAGCCTAGTGTTTCTTTTTAGGCTTTTAGTGACTGCAACCGACAGGTTCTGGGTTCAATCCCAGTCGAGGAAATGAAATATTTAATATTTTAAATACTTAATGTTTCATTTTCTTCGCTCTGGTAATAAGGCAAAGCGCGGCGTTGAGTTCCGCCACTCAACACGCAATGCCTCAAATTCGGCGGAAAGTGGGGAACGGAAGTGGAACGGACTATCTTAACACTAGGTTCCCGGGTTCCCTGTGCCTACCCTGCCTCGGACGGGATACGGAGTGAAGCTAAAAAAAAAAGCACCTAGTGTTAAGACACTATATTCCCCAATTTTCGAGACATTGCATGGCAATTGGTGTAACACAACGCCGCGCTTTGTCTACCAGAATTAAAAAATATAAATAATCATTGCAATCAATTTCATTTGGAATACTTAAGGATAAAAAACATAATATTAATCAGCAAGATACTATCGTAAAATATTTTCTTGGAAATAAAAAAAAAAATAGCAGAATATGTACTCATGTTATTTAGAACAGTCATTGTTTTTTAAATATATCTCAAATTCGGCGGAAAGTGGGGAACGGAAGTGGAACGGAGTGTCTTAACATTAGGTTCCCGGGTTCACTCTGCCTACTCCGCCTCGTGCGGGATACAGCGTGAAGCTATAAAAAAAAATATATTTAATATCATTTATATATATTTTTTTTATTTTCAGTAACCCAACACCTGACAACACTTTAGGTATAAAATGGCGTCCGTATTCAGAGAACAAAGAATATCTACGTATAGAACAACCATTGTCTATGGGCAAAGGGGATGAAAAGGAACGTTTGGAATTTTGGTCCCAGATATATAACGACGCTGGTTTCCCGGAACCTAACAAATCGAAGTTATAAATATTTTTTTATAGTTTCACGCTGTATCCCGCAACTAGCGGGAAGTTATGCAGTGTTAAGACACGTACTGTTCGAGTTACGTGATAATGCATGTTGGTGGTACTAAAGTGGTACCACCAACATCCAATATCTCATATACAAGTCGGTAAAGTCGGTAACTGACTCTTAATATTAGGTTCCCAAGTTCCCTCTACTTACCTTGCTTGTGAAGTAAAAAAAATAGTTGTGGGTTGTGGTTAAAATTATTATTTAGATATTTGAG